>JAUIMM010000025.1:14445000-15045000 GCA_031769625.1 Taudactylus pleione | reverse complement strand
TGGGAATGCCTACCAGTTGGGGGAGGCCCCACTGACATCACTAGTGATGTCAGTGGAGAGCTTCCGGCTCTGACAGAGCCAGAAGCTCTCCGGGGCTTACGACAAGTGAGACCCTACCCTACCTCTGACCATCGCGACCATCACCCGAGCGGTCATTAGAGCTGTGGGTGTAAACCCACAGCCTAATGACCGAAACTTAGGCGGGCGGTCAGGATGCAAGCGGCCGCCCAGTTTCTGAGCGACCGCTTGCATCCTCTGACCGCCTCTGAATGAGGCCCTCTGTGTGTCTGTGAGTGACAGCTGCTGTTGCTGGGTCAGGGCTGCACACTGATTGGCTCTCACTGTCCCAGAGAGCCACTCAGAGCTCACAGAGAGGGGGGAGGGGATCGACTGAGGACCAGGTCTGAGTCAGTGAGAGACAGCCTCCAACGATCCCAGCAGCATGAGCCAGGAAGATTATCAGAGTCAGAGAGCAGCCAGGGAAAGCAGTGCTTTTAATAGTTAAAGAAAAGAAGTCACCATCTCAACACCATTGAATGATTACCATTCGATGGCAGCAAACATCAGAATGCTGCCATCAAATGGTAAAACCACTAACTTCGGAAGAAAAACATTGATGGCTGGCAAACATCGACCATCGATGTCCATCCCTAACTCTGGGCCTGATTCAGAGCCGCTCGTAAGCGGCCACTCGTTCGCTCCGAGCGATGTTCGCACAACTACGCATGCGTATGGGTTGTAATACGCATGCGCGAACCAGTCATTGCGGTCGGAAATTGTGTGCTTGCAAAATAGCAAATGTCTGCTAATTTGAGTGACAGAATGAGGCGTTTGTGGGTGGTAACACGGGGGGTGCTTGAAAACGGGGAGTGGAGATCCGAACGCAGCCATGCCAAAAGGTAAAAACGGGCGTTTTAAGGGTGTGCCAGTGCTCGAAGTGTGCCGGTATGCAACGGTATAACATACCGGCACTTCCTTCAAGCACTGAATTTTTTTATTGTGTCAGGGCACTGGCTTCTCAGGCTGCCAATCAGCGGCCGGAGGGGGAGGCTGCTGATTGGCCACCCGACATGCGGCAAGAAGCTCTAGTACAGAGGAGCCGGGCTGAGATGAGCAGGAGGAACCGAGGGGCAGAGCGATGCTGCAGCTGTATTACATGCTCTGGGAGATAGGAGCGAGGAGGCAGAGTATGTAATGTGCGGTTCTTTGCTGAAACTGCTGAACACCCGGCATGACGTCTGGAAAATGTTATGCCAGGTGTTCAACAGCTTCAGCACAGAGCCGCACGCCATGGCCAGTCTCTCAGTACCCAGACTCTGGCTGCAAGCTGACAATGTGCAGTACAGTACTGTACTTCACATCGTCAGCGTTCAGCCAGAGTCTGCTTGCAGTCTCCTGCTTGGTTGTTATTCAGTTTGACAGCACAAACTGAATGACTGCCAAGCAGCACACAGCCTCTTCATCAGCAGCACTGCCCCCGGGCCCCGGCCACATCCCTCTGATGAGCCAAATTGTTTTTATTGAACCGGAGCTGCCTGCCTTTAAGCCCCACCCCTCCCGACATTTGACTCCACCCCCTTTTTAAACAGCCACAAATTGGGACAGTGAGCTGGCCCTCCCCCTGAGTCCCCTCCTTCCTCCTCTCCTCCCCACCTGACCAGGCTCTCTTCCCCTCCCCACGTGACCTGGCTCTATTCCCCACCTGACTTGGTTTTTTCCCCTCCCCACCTGACTTGGCTCTCTTCCCCATCTGGCCTGGCTCTCTTCCCCTCCCCATCTGACCTGGATCTCCTCCCCACCTGACCTGGCACTCCCCCCCCCACCTGACCTGGCTCTCTTCACCTAGCCACCTAACCTGGTTCTCCTCCCCACCTGACCTGGCTCTCCTCCCCTCCCCACTTCAACATGGCTCTCCTCCCCACCTGACCTGGCACTCTCCTCCCCCCCCCCCACACACACCTGTCCTGGCTCTCTTTACCTCCCCACCTGACCTGGTTCTCCTCCTCTCCCCACTTGACCTGGCTCTCCCTCCCCCCCACCTGACCTGGCTCTCTTCACCTAGCCACCTGACCTGGTTCTCCTCCCCACCTGACCTGGCTCTCCTCCCCTCCCCACTTCAACATGGCTCTCCTCCCCACCTGACCTGGCACTCTCCTCCCCCCCCCACACACACACCTGACCTGGCTCTCTTTACCTCCCCACCTGACCTGGTTCTCCTCCTCTCCCCACTTGACCTGGCTCTCCCTCCCCCCCACCTGACCTGGCTCTTCTCCCCTCTCCACCTAACCTGGCTATCTGAATAAAGGCAATCTCCACTGCCGATGGCGTCCAGCTGAAGAGGAGAATTTGAAAAGGAGTGGAGAAAACAGAAGAAGCAAATTGTTGCAGTAAAAAGGTAAGTGTTTTATTTTTAATGTTTATAATGTATCTATTTAATAAGGTTATATGTATTAATTTAATAAATAATATATTTAATATTTGAATTAAATATACACAGTGTATATTTAATTCAAAATATTAAATATAGTATTTATTATTGATGCAGTCATATTCCTGACTGTGGGGATTCCAGCGGTCAGAATGCCATCGCTGGAATCCCGACACTTATCAGAATACCGGAGGTAAGTACTGGGGTCAGGGGGAAAGTTAGGGGTAGGCACTAAGGGGAGGGTTTGGTTTAGGCTGCGAGGGGGGTGATAGATTAGGTTTAGGCACTAGGGGGTTAGGTGTAGGCTGTGGGGAGGGAGGGTTAGGGGCATGGCCGGCGCAACGTAATCAGCCGGCCCTGTGCCTCAGGGAGGCGGCAGCCTGGAGAGGCACTGCCGCTGCCTACTCCATTTCCTGGGTGCCCGCTGAGATTTTGTTAGCAGCGGGCGCCCAGCAGCTCCTTCTCTGAAGTGGAAGCCGGAGGCTGGAGCTCACTCCTGAGCTCCGCCTTCTGGCTCCCGCAGTGGGTGAAGGGAGACATGTCATGACATCTCTCCCATATTGCCCAGCACAAGGACTAAGGACAGAGTAGTTAGACAGTGGCGGCTGCAGGAGCAGGGCTTCAGGTAAGTATATTATTGTGTTGTGTGTGACTTTATGTATAAGGGGCACTACTACTGTGGGCACTGCGTAAGGGGCACTGCATAAGGGGCACTAATACTGGGGACACTGAGTAAGGGGCACATAAACTAGGGGCACTGAGTAAGGGGTACTAATACTTGGGAGCACTGCATAAGGGGTACTACAGGGGGCATTGCATTGGGGACACATAACTATAGGGAGCATTGCAAAAGGGTCACTATTACGACGGGGCATTGCGAAAGGGGCACCACTACTACTGTGGCCATTCCAAAAGGGGCACTACTAATGTGGGCATTACATAAGGGGCACTACTATGGGCATTGTGTATAAGGGGCACTACTGTGTGTCGTAACGGGAAAAAGGGACACTACTATGTGGTGTAATGTGAATCAGGAGCACTATGTGCGATGTAATGTGAATAAGATTGTGCTACTGTGTGGTTTAATTTGAATTGTGGATACTATTGTGTGACCACGCCCCCTTTTTGTGAGTCCACGCCCCTTTGTGCCCCAAACGCCTATGGCACACACTGTCCCTTTGGACTGGAAGGAAGGGCACAAATTTAATAGTTTGCAGGAGGGCGCCAAACACCCTAACACCGGCCCTGACAGTACAGCTTAGGTGAGGCTGCTCTGTGTACGGTACTGTAGCAATGTGAGAGTGTATGGGGGGAGAGGGACGGCCTTTAGATATAAGACACACAGCAAAATGTTCAATAGTTCTCATAAACTGGGATCATTACCCCTGTGGGAGACTACCCTGATTAAGCCCCTGCTCAGCTGCACCTGTCCTGAAACACAATGTGAATGTGACCTCATTATAGAGCAGGTGTCAGTGAGCTGTGATTCTGCAACAGAGCAGGAACCACAAGTCCCCGCACCCCCAACCGGCTTCCTTATTCCATGACATGCATGTTTTGTACTTAGGGAGGATAGGAATGCTCCCAAAGTTACAAGAAATGGGTGGCATGTCATGTTGACACGCCCATTTAGAGTGGCCACACCACTATGATGCCCATTTTCTTGCTGCGCCTTTGGCGCACACTCGTTTTCATTCTGACCCCTTCTAAATATTCCATACCCCCACTTCAAAATTCCCACTTCGACCACTGGGGTGTGCATAATTAACAAAGCAGCGTCATCGACCACGTCACTTGGTTGTTTCTTAGCCTGAACTGTTTGCATGATTGCTATAGAAAAATCCTACCTCAAGCACTGCGAGCAGTTCAGATGCCTTTCGATGTACTCGATTAATCTAATAAATAGCGGAGATGACGTAGGATGCGAGCGGCCAGGGGGAGTCTTTACAAAATAGCGAGCGCATATTTCGTTCGCTCGCTCAGACATAGAGGCGTCAACAGACCGCAAAGAGCGAGCGCTCAATTTAAATAGCCGGCCCCTTTTTCTAAACGAGCGAGCGCAAAGAGCGTCCGGCTCTGAATCAGGCCCTCAGCTCCTAACTATATAAATAGGTTCTATTGCCCCTCTAGTCATGACTCTAAACTGTACACCAAAATTTGACCATGTAACAAGACAAAACACCATATTACCAGATATCTTGGATCTCTTATGTTTTTGATTGCATAATCCAATCCCAAGTTGAAGCAGGTTAAATGTTATGTTCCCATCATTCTCTGTGCTTGCAGTATTTTTTATTACATATAAGCACAGTGTGAGGATGCTCCTCAACTTTTGACACTAGGGCACATATGCAAAGCAGGAAGGATCAATGCCTGTCAGTATAACAAAGTCGACATGCAGTATTACAGAGTCTCACTTATATTACAGATGTGTCCAGCTACATCTTTGCCGATCACGATACAATGTGCATACACAATGAGCCAGGCGATTACCTGCAGCAGCATATGTTATGGTACGCTATAGCGTGCACTGTGATTGAACCATGCAATCCTGTGGAGATGAGGGTGTGATCGCAGTGCACGTATCAGCTCGTGGATGCATGCCTTGCACCATGCATTGTGTGATTTGCTTCATACACTGCAATGATGTAGCTGGACACATCTTTTAATTTATTAGTGAATATAAAGATTATTGAAAAATCTTTCCGCGTTAACCTTTCTTTACGATAAGAACCTTTCTCTACAATACAACTTCCCAAATGGTAACCTGCAATTTTTGCTACCTAGGCTATTAAGTTACTTATATTCTACATAATTATATATAGGACATACACGGGGGAGAATTAATCACTCCTTGTGAGATTCCAAAACTTTATATTTAATATCTCCCATTGGATTGTGTGCTGGAGTTATATCACAGTTTACCAAGGAATCTGCAAAGTTTGGGCTACTACACTGGTATTTGTCAGTGTACTTATCTACCCCCCTCCCCAAAAAGTATAGTTTATAACAGTGCAAAAAAAACTGCAACAAAAAGACAACATTTATTTTGTAATTTGTCTTATATATTGTTTGCACAGTTATATCACATTTTACCTAGAAATCTACAAAAGTTTGGTCTACTACTCTAGTATTTTATTTTTGTGATTTACAAGGTATTAGCACCCCTTTCCATATCTCACTGCATGTAACTACATACCTGTTGGAAATAATCAGACTGTATTATTTTAAGAGATAGAACAAACTATGGGTCAGAATAATCATCCTAGTTCTAGCAGCACTGACACTAGGGGGTAAATTTACTAAGATGGGAGTTCTATTTAAGACATACTTATCTACATTGCTGGGCAGCTTTCCGGGAGCAGCAGGAGGGGACCTGCTGCTCTCCTCTTCGGGGGGCGGGGCCAGATGATAGATGGCTAAATGATGCAATTTGCCTAATTTAGACCCTCCCCTTACCGACGGACGAGATAATTTCAGGTAAAATCTCCCCATCCTACCCACTTCACTAGGAAGTGGGCAGGATGCGGGAGATATGCCTACTCTTCTGGGATCGCGGGGGGTTACCCGAAAAATTGGGAGCCTCCTGCGATTCCCGGGAGAGTAGGCATGTATGATTAAGAAGTGATGTTGCCCTTAGCAACCAATCAGATTCTATTTCTCATTTATTTAGCACCTTCTAGAATATAATACCTGGAATCTGATTGGTTGCTATGGGCAACATCACTTCTTAATAGAACTCCCATCTTAGTAAATTTACCTCTAGTACTACTACTACAGTTGAGTCTCCCATATTCAAAATGCTTGGGACCAGGGGTATTTTGGATAATGAAATATTCAGTATTTTGGAATATTTGCATATCATAATGAAATATCTTGGGAATGGGACCCCCAATATACACACAGAATGCATTTATGTGTTATATACACCTTATACACACAGCCTGCAGGTAATTGTATACAATATTTTTAATAATTTGTGCCTTAGACAAAGTTTGTGTACATTGAACCATCAAAAATCAAAGGTTGCCCAAGAAGTGATGTTTCATTATCTCAGTCATGCCAAAATTATTCTGTATTTCTGAATATTCCGTATTTCTGAATATTCCGTATTTTACAATATTTGGATATGTGAGACTCAACCCGTACTGTAATTTAAAGTCTTCTACTAGTGGAAACAAAGTTCATGTGAAAATAATAAAGTACTCTATAAGCAAGTCTATTCCAAATCACATAAATCTGGCTCAATGTGAAATAAAACATGGTGATGTGACTGGAAATATAATTGATTATAAATGTAGTGATTTGGCAAAAGAAGGAAAATAGCTAACATTCCATTCACCACAAATAGTGTAAAGAAAGTCTCAGGCCATGGCCACTTATATGCTCAACATTTTATTAGTAGAAACAAGCCCAGGTCAAAAATAAGTGGACAACACAGACTGGATCACCTACAACTTCCCAAGCACTAGCTTTTCACTCTAATTGTAGTACAAGAAGTATGACTGGTGTCATATGCAAAACAGACATATCCATAACTGAAAATAACAAAACTAAGGGCCGAAGAACAAAATTAATGTTCATAGAAGAATCCAGTGTAGAGCCCAAAGGTGTCCATGGGCGATATGTGTGTATCAGACATATCACATTTTGAAACTGTGATAAGTTCAGAGCAGCAACCTCACACAATTATGAAATCATTTGAAAATGTGAGGACAGATATTGAAGAAGATTTAGAAGATAAGGGTTGACATTTAAATGTTATCTGCAACAGGGTGATGATATTAATTCTATATCTGAACTTGAGGATGATTATGATGATGGTGGTGATTCACTAGTGGTCCCACCTCATGTCTAAGGTAAGCGCATTGTTGTTATGCTATGCCACTGTCAAGCTGGGAGGCGAGTTTTTGAAAGCCGAGGTCTGAGGCTGCGGGAGGAGGCGAAGGCGAGGTGCCTGGACGTATGAGCTCCGCATCTACAAGTCTTGGTCATTGGCTAGACCTAGTCAATGGTGCGGAGTCTAACTCACAAGGAGGTGTTCGCCAGTGACCCCTCCAAGCGGGATATGGGCTTGTGCGGCTCCCTGTAAGCAGGTCACAGTCCCTTGACTTGGTGACCAAGGCCTGCAGGGAAAAGAGAATCAAAAACACCCATGGCCCAAGGATAATGCCTGGAATAGGCACGTGGGGAGTGGGATAGAACTCCTGTCTGGAGAAAGGCACTTGCGGTGCTGGCTAGAGTGGTGTGGAGATTTATTGGTAGGCTGAGGTAACAGCTGGATATCCCACTAAGTATATACCGGATTGCCGGCCGGAGATCATTCACTAGGGTGCAATGAGATGAAGGGTTAACCTGCACACAGGCTGTGATGGTGAAAGCACTGTGATGAGACGAAGGGATAACTTGCAAACAGGCTGTGATGGTAAAAGCTCTGTGATGAGACGAAGGGTTAACCTGCACACAGGCTGTGATGGTGAAAGCACTGCAATGAGATGAAGGGTTATCTTGTGAACAGGCTGTGATGGTAAAAGCACTGTGGTGAGATGGAGGGTTAACTTGCACACAGGCTGTTGATTAGTAAAGGCACTGTGGTGAGATGGAGGTTAAACTTGCACACAGGCTGCTGATAGTAAAGGCACTGTGATGAGATAGCTCAGAAGCTCTGGAAGAAACACACTGGAAGCATGGGAACCTGGAATGAGACTCCTCTAGTTACACTAGCGGCGACAATGATTGTTCAGGCAACTACCTGGAGCACAGGAGCCGGATATATACCCCTGGAAGCCTGCTGATAGGCCCACAGCATCAGCTGACCAGCCGGGCCACTCAGGGAAGGAAGTACTGACATAGGGAAAGTGTCATGGCTGCGCCCATGATGGAAACTGCAATCCCTGCTCACCGGGTCACCTTACACCACAGCTACAGGGTGAATGCTCAGCTCCTCCCACATCGCCGCGCCAACCGCCCGACTGCCCGGGAAGTCAGAGGAAGCCGGCGGGACGGTAAGGGATGGCCGATCCCTGGCTGAACTCTGACAGTACCCCCCCTTTCAGGGTGGACACCGGACACCCACCAGGCTTACCAGGAAATTTGATGTGGAAGGCTCGAATTAATTGAGGTGCATGAACATCTGTGGCTCTGATCCAGGCCCTCTCCTCAGGACCATAACCCTTCCAATCAATGAGGTATTGGAGAATGTTGGATCTGAACCGAGAATCCAGAATCTTCCCAACTTCGAATTCTGTACCTTGAGAAGTTTGTACTTGAGGTAATTTAGGAGAGGTGGTTTGGAACCGATTTAGCACCAAAGTTCGCAATAGAGAAATATGAAAGGTATTAGATACCTTCAATTGAGGTGGGAGTTCCAATTTATACGCAACAGGGTTGATCACTCTGTGAATGCGGTACGGACCAATGAAGTGTGGGGCTTCATACTGGGAACTTTCAGTCGGATGTTCCTAGTAGATACCCAGACTTAATCTCCAACTCTCAGTAGAGGAACCGCGACCCGTCGTCTGTCAGAGAATCTTTTGTAATTCTTGGATTATTGTTTCAACGAGGCATGTATCTTCTTCCAAATGGCTGAAAAAGATTCTCCAACTCTCAGTAGAGGAACCGCGACCCGTCGTCTGTCAGAGAATCTTTTGTAATTCTTGGATTATTGTTTCAACGAGGCATGTATCTTCTTCCAAATGGCTGAAAAAGATTCTACAACGTTAGTAACTGCAGGGACCTCCACCGAAGGTAAATGTTGGAAATCTGGAATCCGGGGATGTTTACCAAACACATTATAAAAAGGTGTGGAATTGGAGGAAGTGTGGTACTTGAAGTTATGTGAAAACTCAGCCCAAGGTAGTAAGTCCACCCAATCATCCTGTGAAGAGGACACAGCAAGTCTTATTAAGTTCCTGATTAACCCTCTCAGTTTGCCCGTTAGTTTGTGGGTGGTAAGCTGATGAGAATTTTAAATTGGCCCTCCAACACTTGGCTACGAATTGGACTCCTCGGTCGGAAACAATCTCTCTAGGAAGACCATGTAACCTAAAAATCTCTTTAACAAAAATTTTTGCCAAATGGGGAGCAGATGGCAGGCCTACTAATGGTATAAAATGCGCCATTTTTGAAAAACGATCCATCACTACCCATATGGTGTTATGTCCTTTGGAGCATGGAAGCTCAGAGTTAAATCCATGGATATATGGGTCCAAGGAATAGTAGGAATGGGTAACGGGCATAGAAGACCTGCACTTTTTTTGCAAGAAACTTTATGCTGTGAGCATTTTACACATGACAAAATAAATTCTTGAACATCTTTTCTCATTGAGGGCCACCAATAAGAACGCTGAAGAAACTTGTATGTTTTGAAAATACCAGAATGCCCAGCAAATAGAGAACTATGAGCCCAGGTTAACAACTTTTTCCGTAATTCGGGAGTCACAAAAATTTTCCCCGGAGGCGGAGTCAATATTTGAGTTGAAGCGAAGACCATAGGATCCAGGATTGGGCGAGATCTTAGATGATCTTCTTCCTGTGTGTCGAGTAGAATAGTCCGGGAGAGAGCATCTGCTTTTTTGTTCAAATTACCAGGGCGAAATTGAAGCTTAATGTTAAACCTTGAGAAGAACAAGGACCAGTGGGCCTGCCTGGCGTTTAAGCGATGAGCCGTCTGAAGATAAATTAAGTTTTTATGGTCAGTAATAATGGTAACTGGAAACTTGGTCCCTTCCAGAAGATGACGCCACTCCATTAATGCCAGACGCATAGCCAGGAGTTCTTGATCTCCAATCGCATAGTTTCTCTCTGCAGAGGAAAATTTACAAGTGAAGTATCCACATGGATGATTCTTCCCGTCACTGGAAATTTGGGATAATACCACCCCTACACCCACCGAAGAGGCATCCACTTCCACAAAAAATGGTTTATCCAGTTGGGGTTGGCAAAGGATAGGGGCAGTAAAGAATGCCTCTTTTAATCTCTGGAAGGCCTGTATGGCTGAGTCCGGCCACTGGGCTGGGTTAGCACCCTTCCATGTGAGACTAGTAATGGGAGACACCACAGTGGAAAAATTTGTATGAATCGCCTATAATAGTTTGAAATTCCCAAAAAATGTTGGGTAGCTTTTAAAGATTTTGGTAATGGCCATTCAGAGATCGCTTTCAGTTTCTCTGGATCCATCTGAATGGTTTCCCCAGAAATTATATGTCCTAGGAAAGGAACTGTGGTTTGTTCAAAGAGGCACTTGGATAACTTTCCATAAAGGTGGTGTTTTCAAAGGCGAGCTTGAACTTCTCGAACATGTTGGCAGTGAGTTTGGAGATCCTTAGAAAAGATTAGAATATCATCTAAATAGACGATGATAAAGCTGTAGAGAATGTCCCAAAAGATCTCATTTACATAGCCTTGGAATATAGCTGGTGCATTGCAGAGTCCAAAAGGCATCACTAGATATTCAAAATGACCATCTCTGGCATTGAAGGTGGTCTTCCACTCATCCCCAGCTTTGATTCGTATCAAATTGTATGCCTCACGAAGATCTAGTTTAGAGAACACTTTAGCTCCACGGACCTTGTCGAAAAGCTCAGGAATTAAAGGTAAAGGATACCGATTTTTTACAGAAATTTGGTTGAGGCCACGGTAGTCTATACAGGGCCGGAGGCCTCCATTCTTCTTGCTCACAAAAGTGAACCCTGCCCCTGCAGGGGAGGTGGAAAGCCGTATGAACCCTTTGGCTAGATTTTCCTTAATGTAAGTTGCCATGGCGGCTGTTTCTGGAACTGACAAAGGATAGGTCCGGCCCCGATGGGGAATCTTCCCCGGGAGAAGTTCTATTCCACAATCCCACGACAGATGAGGAGGGAGTTGATCAGCAGCCTGCTCGCAGAAGACATTGGCAAAATCTTGATATGCTTGTGGTAGACTGGAGACAGAAGGATATTTTGGCTTGTCGGTCGGGGGGAACTTTGCACCTGTACTGGGGTGCACAGAGTGGGTACGTACAGGAAGTACTTGGGTTAGGCACCGATGGAAACAGTTTGGTCCCCATGATACAATTTGCATTTTGGACCAGTCAAAGGTAGGATTACACTTCCTTAACCAAGGTAAACCCAGAACTAGCTCGTAAGCAGAGTTAGGAAGTATGAGGAATTCAATGGTCTCTTGGTGCAGGCAACCAACCCTGAGAGTCATGGGCTGGGGTTTCAAGGATATGGATTCACCTAGCACGGTTTTACCATCTACACCAGAGAGCAGTAGTTTGTCAGGTAAAGGTACCACCAAAATACCAAGGGACTGGATTAAAGATTTGGAAATAAAATTTCCGTAGCACCAGCATCTATAAGGGCTTTAACAACCCTTGTCCTGAACTGGTGGGAAAGAGTTACAGGCAATAAACTGTCAGTTATTTGGGAGTGCTTAAAAATGACCCCTAATTGAATGCTCCCGACATCAACTAGGGTGTCGCATTTCCCGCCAGCAGGGGACAATTCTTTAACATGTGCTCAGGGGCAGCGCAATAAAGACACAATTTATTTTGAAAGCACCGATTGCGTTCGGCCGTGGTTAGCCTGGTTCTGTTGATCTGCATAGGTTCCACACCCCTGGAGGTGGGGGAATAGGCTTGACTTCCTGAGGCCGGATGATCTCGAGGGCGATCCCTGTGACCTCTATTACCCCACTGCTCCCTATGGCGTAAATCAATCCTTATGCAGAGGGAAATAGTCTCAGAAAAAGACGTAGGTAAATCCCTGGATGCTAATTCGTCTTTCATCCTTTTGGACAACCCATGGAGGAAGGCTGCTTTGAGTACTTCTTTGTTCCATCTAAGTTCCGATGCAAGGGTCTGAAGCTGCACCACGTGCTGTCCCACTGAGCAAGTACCTTGGCGGACACGGAGTAAGTTGGAGGAAGCAGAAACCGATCTGCTGGGCTCATCAAAAATCCGTTTGAAGGCTGTCACAAAGTCTTCGTATCTAGAAACTAACGGATCAGCCCATTCCCAAAGAGGGGAAACCCAGTCCAATGCAGCCCCAGTCAGTAATGAAATTACATAGGCGACCTTGGACTGGGAGGTAGGGAAATTCTGGGGGAGGCACTCAAACTGGATTTCACATTGATTTATGAAACCACAACAATGTTGTGGAGTACCGTCAAACCTTTCAGGGGTGGCCAAGTGGAGACAAGACTTCTGTGGCGTAGCCCCTTGAGGTAACCCTGGAGAACCAGCAGGAATGACAGGTGGCAAGGCAGTGGACATAGGTGCCAGTGTATTTTGTATGGTCATTAACTGTCTGGACAATTCTTGCAGGTACTGAGCCACATGTTGCTGTGCCATCTCTTGGTTATCCATATGGCTTGTTAACTCTTGAAGAGTCCCAGTACCTTGGGCACCTGTGGCTTCCATTGGGCCTGAACAAACTGTCAAGCTGGGAGGCGGGTTTTTGAAAGCCGAGGTCTGAGGCTGCGGGAGGAGGTGAAGGCGAGGGGCCTGGACGTATGATCTCTGCATCCACAAGTCTTGGTCGTTGGCTAGACCTAGTCAATGGTGCAGAGTCTAACTCACAAGGAAGTGTTTGCCAGTGACCCCTCCAAGCGGGATATGGGCTTGTGTGGCTCCCTGTAAGCAGGTCGCGGTCCTTTGACTTGGTGATCAAGGACTGCAGGGAAAAGAGAATCAAAAACACCAGTGGCCCAAGGGTAATGCCTGGAATAGGCACGTGGGGAGTGGGATAGAACTCCTGGCTGGAGAAAGGCACTTGAGGTGCTGGCTAGAGAGGTGTGGAGATTTATTGGTAGGCTGAAGTAAAATCTGGATATTCCACGAAGTATATACTGGATTGCCGGCCCGGAGATCATGCACTAGGGTGTAATGAGATGAAGGGTTAACCTGCACACAGGCTATGATGGTGAAAGCACTGTGATGAGATGAAGGGTTAACTTGCAAACAGGCTGTGATGGTAAAAGCTCTGCGATGAGACGAAGGGTTAACCTGCATACAGGCTGTGATGGTGAAAGCACTGTGATGAGATGAAGGGTTAACTTGCACACAGGCTGTAATGCTAAAAGCACTGTGGTTAGATGAAGGGTTAACTTGTACACAGGCTGTTGATTAGTAAAGGCACTGTGGTGAGATGGAGGTTAAACTTGCACACAGGCTGTTGATTAGTAAAGGCACTGTGGTGAGATGGAGGTTAAACTTGCACACAGGCTGTTGATTAGTAAAGGCACTGTGGTGAGATAGAGATAGCTCAGAAGCTCTGGAAGAAACGCACAGGAACCTGGAACGAGACTCCTCTAGTTACACTAGTGGCGACAATGATTGTTCAGGCAACTACCTGGAGCACAGGAGCCGGATAAATACCCCTGGAAGCCTGCTGATAGGCCCACAGCATCAGCTGACCACCCGGGTCACTCAGGGAAGGAAGTACTGACATAGGGAAAGTGTCATGGGGCGCCCATGATGGAAACTGCGATCCCCGCTCACCGGGTCGCCTGACACCACAGCTACAGGGTGCATGCTCAGCTCCTCCCAAGTCGCCGCGCCAGCCACCCGACTGCCTGGGAAGTCAGAGGAAGCTGGCGAGACGGTAAGGGATGGCCGATCCCCGGCTGATCTCTGACAGCCACCTATCAGATATGGAGCAATTTCTACCTGAATCCAGACAATGATTGTCACGCCACCTGTAGCCTTTGTGACAACAAAATAAGTTGAGGGAGGAATGTTAATCATCTATGCACCTCCTCATTAATACATAATTTGCAGGTGTTAAGTCCAAAAAGTGAATTCAAATGCAATATACAGTTCAGTAACAGCTACCACCTACACAATCATCATGGAATCATCAAAACCATTACCCTCATCTTTGGCCTCCTCTGGAACAGTGGGCCTGATTCAGAGCCGGACGCTATTTGCGCTCGCTCGTTCAGAAATAGGGGCCGGATATTTAAATTGAGCGCTTGCTCTTTGCGGTCTGTTGACGCCTCTCTGTTTCTGAGCGAGCAAACGAAACATGCGCTTGCTATTTTGTAAAGACGCCCCCTGGCCGCTCGCATCCTACGTCATCTCCGCTATTTATTAGATTAATCGAGTACATCGAAAGGCGTCTGAACTGCTCGCAGTGCTTGTGATAGGAGTTTCCTACCGCAATCATGTGAACAGTTCAGACTAAGAAACAACCAAGTGACGTGGCCGATGACGCTGCTTTGTTAATTATGTACACCCTTAAAATGCCTGTTTTGACCGTTTGGCACGCCTGCATTCGGATCACCACTCCCCATTTTCAAGCGCCTTCCCCTGTTACCACCCACAAGCGCCTCATCCTGTCACTCAAATTAGCAGGCACTCGCTATTTTGCGAACACACAATTTCCAACCGCACTGACTGATTGGCGCATGCGCATTACGACCCATAGGCATGCGCAATTGTGCGAACATCGCTCGGAGCGAACGAGCGGCCGCTTACGAGAGGCTCTGAATCAGGCCCAGTATTAAGTTGTCCTGTTTCATTGGATAAAATGCAATCTGATTTATGAAATTCATTCCATAATTCCCAAGAAGATTATCTGGGTGCTAGGCCAGCCGCTGATGGGGGTTTATTATCATTTCGGAAGTGAAACCAAAGTAAGCCTAGTTATTTCCATTTCCAATAATCAGTAAAGAATTGTTTGAAAGAGGAGGCATATATTATAGCCATCATCCTTATGCACAGTGAATCACCCAAGCCTTGACCACCATTTTAGCTCTTGATCTGCCTCAAATATCTGCAATAAATGCAACAGGTGTCAGCCAATTAGTAGAGGTCATGTGCTTTTGCTACAAATTACATCTAAATTATTTTTCTTTCAATAAGCAATCCCTCAGCTACACAGGGAGGTCAAAGCTAATTGTTACTTCCCTTGTAATTAACATTGTATACACTATCTTCCTAACTATTGATATGTGGACAAGCCGTACTAGTCAAACAAATGAATACAAGACCATGACAACCCACTGTATAGGTATATTGCCATCAGCAACAGTTCCAGCAGTAGCTTCATCATCATCCTTACTCTGACAGCAAAGCAGTGCTAGCCACAATGTCAACTTATTTACATGCAAGTTACTAAGACACATGCTAATGTAAACTTGCTGCATAAACTTAATTTCTGTTCAAAAAATTTTGCATGCAATTGCAATGGGTAATTCTAAACACATTCCATGCTTTGCTTACACATTAAACTTGGTCGTTGCAGGAGATGCTCTCCATGGTCAATAAAATTTTGGGGCAATTTTGGCAAATGCCTGTAGAATATACAGCCATCGACAAAAACAAATGACCTGCCATATTGTCAGCTAAAGCAAAATGTATTAACAAGGTAGATTTATGTTTCAGTAACTTGAGGGAAAGCTACACACCTAACCATGACACAGGGAGAGGGGGTACAGGTTAATTACTGCAGCACACTGAAAAATCCTTTCTGTTGAATGCAAGCTACCAAAGCCATTTGAGTGTAACAAAAGAAGTGAGTTCTGGCACTGCCAGCCTCAGTCAAGCCATACCATGAATTAAACTACTTGGAAAACATTTATAGACGTAGAAGGATTATGTTGGCCTAGTAGATCAATGTCTTCATTCCCTTTGCAATGACCCAACATTTACAAGATCTTGCAAACTGATGACTACATTTTGTCAACCATCCTAATAACTACAAAATATAAAAAATAAATAAAAACTGTACTGCAAGTTGGCACCTTATACTGTCCATAAGATAGATAAATTCCTTTTCCCAATAATTCTGTGTGTTTTTCTCTTGTAGTTGCTAGTAGTTGTCAACACAAAAAGAGGAAAAAAGGAGAAGACAACCACAAATATCATATTACATATGTATTTGCATCCTGGTGTAAATGGGATGATACAGTGTCTAAAAATTTATAGATAGTGGGAAAAGGGTAGATGGGGAAAAATCTTCTCTGTGATAATGCTGACAGAGATTGCCCTTGAGTAACATGATATAGCATTATTTTTGGTCCTAGATGTACTCGTCTATCAGTATTTCCAACTTCAGATATGATGGCAAAACTAGTTCCACTTGAGATATAGCAAATATAGAACTCAGGATACACTTCACCATCTCTGATTACAACCTCAATAATGGCATATAAGAACTGGTACCAAAATAAAAAATATAGATATGTGTTGTAGTATGTATGAACAAAGATTTATACAACCAAAATTGATCATATAAAAACATAAACAAATATATCTAAAATTAGCTAGATGAGCCTCCTACCAGAACTCAGATGTAAATAGCCATTGTATAGAAATTGTCAGAAACAAGCCAAGGTAAATAACCAGCAGTCACTGCAAATGTAGGTCCAAATGCCACACATCTGCCAACACTTTTCAAAGGTACACTCAAATTTTTCAAGGCATGTAGCAGTAGTACTAAGTATCAGTTTAAATACATAAAAATTGAAAGTGGTAAATGGCTTGATATAGAAGTCCTCCTTCAGATTAGACTAATGGAAGAAGTTCCCCGACAGGTCGGGATCCGATGCCACCATTGATGTCCAATTAATAAAATGGCACTGTCAGAAAGACAAGTCACTAAAGGTTAAGTACTGTCTATGGCTTTCTTTCAGGTCCTTCTTGTATTACAGTTTCCCATCAGGTCTTCGGGTGACATCACTAGTGATGATGTATGCCTGGACCAATAGTAAAACATTCTGCACTATTTTGTAGCATGTAGAATTCTGTAACCTGAAACATCAGTTTACTTTTAGGTCCACCCATCCTCTGTAGGCCAATCTTATGTTATTTATCTATCTGAATGAAGTTCAGTCTCCTTTTGTATCAGGTGGATAGGTAATATACTGTATAGTATAATACTAACTGACCAAATAGGATCCAATCACAAATTCTCACCAATTCATTTTTTGTAAAAAGATGTATATCTAAACATTCATTCAAATATCGGAAATAAATATATCAGTAGAATTAAAATAGAAAATAATAAGGTTAATTTTGTTAATTTTAGTAATGATAACATGGTCATTTAACCAGACTACTTCCTTTTCAATTAATAGATATCTAAAACCTCAAAAATAGTCATCCTTATACTGGATCATTTCTAATACCAAACAGCTTAAATAATATTATTTATAAAAATCTATCTATAATACTATAAAATGCACATACTATAAAAAGCAGTACACAAGTATACAAAAAGGGAACAAGCAATCATCATGACATTTTATAAGTACCATCTAGTTTAAAATTCATGACATAGTCCCTGTCAAAACAGTATCTACATTGTAAATCCACCTCATTTCTGACTGAGAAATCTCTATAATTGGTTCTCCATTTATCTGAAGCCGTAATTATCCCCCAAAAGTTCTTAATATGATTGGTAGAGCTATGACGTTATGTGTAATGAAAATTAATTACTGTCCAAACCATTTCTTGTATTGTCAACATGTTCAGACCACTGATCTTAATGGACCTGGTGATCTTCCCTATGTATAGCAAGTTGCAACTACATTGCCTAAATGGCATACCTCGCATGGCATGTCATAAAACTAATATTTTAAAACTTGTTCCTTTATGAGTTCATTCAATCATTTTACTTGTATTAAAAGAACATGCTTTACAGATGGCACAATCAATGCATCTATAGAAACCTTTATTTCTAGGGAGACCTTTTATATCTTCAGTAGGAAGTGTGCTGGAAACTAAATGAAATTTTCAATTATTAGCTTTCCTTAAATAAACTTTGGTCTTTTGGGTAAAATATTATTTAGAACTTGATCCCTTTGTAGCATACTCCAGTAGTTACTAAAAAAAATTCTATGTTATGATGCTTAGTACATTGAGATATAAATGCTATATTATAATTCTGATTAGATTATTTTTTTCTTTCTTTAGTGGTTAACAGGATAGATCTATCTATATCTGTAACCTTTGTAATAGCTTTTGCCAACATTTGAAATGTATGACCTTTTTCAAGAAATTGCTCTTTCAAGATTGCTTTGTAACTGTAGGGAGAGATGAACAATTCCTCCACATATGAGTGAATTGGTCCTTTGGTATATTATGTTAACACCGAGGTAAGTGGCTGCGGATGTTTATAACTGTATTTGAATCAGTGGGTTTTGAATAAGTATATTAATAATTAGATCTAACAAACTACACTGATAGGTACTAATATCAAATGTGAGCCTAATATATTAAGAATTCCTATTGCAATATTCACAGAATTACTTATAGGTTTAAAAGGTCACCCTCCCAGATAAAAAAACACATCAATAAAATTCCACCATCTTAGCAGGTTTGCCCCCCAGCTATGACCAGCCACACCATGTCTTCCTCCCATCTAGACATAAAAGGTTTGCATAGCTGGGGGAAAACTTGGATCCCATGACAGTACCTACATCTTGTTAAAAAAGTTACCATTGAAATTAAAATAATTTTTGCTTAATATGAAACATACTGTATGCCATCAATTTTGGAATTTTGTAACTCACTAGCATTTACTAGCACTGCATTTATACCATCTTAATTTTTAATGTCTAGTCACTAAAAAGAGACCTTCTCTCTGCTGTTTACTAAGTTCTGTATATCTTTTTTATCCTTAAGATGAGAGCTTTCCTTATTAACAAAAGGATGAGGATACCTGTACTTTAAGTAAAAAAGACAGATTTGAAGTTATGGAATTATTATCCATGATAATAGACCTTCCGGAGGGGTGGAGGGAAGGGGAGCTATGTTGAGCCTTATGAACTTTAGCTAATATATTCTTAACTGGTATGGAATATTCTTTATTAAACAAAAAAATCTTTAGCTTGTTTATCAATAACATTATCATTAAAAAATGTTATACCAGTGCAGCTAGGATCTTATTTGAGGTGTGAATGCCACACTTTGCACATGTAGCAATTGTATTGCATACATGCTCATAAGAGGATTCACTTACAAAGTGACTGACAGGAAGTCAGCATTTTGGGAGGTAGCGGGTGTTGGCTAGGCAAACGCAGGCATGTTGGGATCATGTAAACTCCATTTCATGGGTATGCATATATTAGCCATCACAATAGCCTTCACAGCATGAGAGCTCTCTGCATATCAAGAGAGCTGAAGTGTTTGAGGCAAGTCAGACCTGACTTACAAGCTGTGTTGCTGGCCAATCTGCATCAATGTGGCTGATATTTACACTGCTGTACATTGTCAGTCAGATATGAGAAGGCAACAGTGGATGTCCTTATGCTCGGATAAGCTTTGGAAGGCATTAGCATATTTTAGCAACTGAGATCTGTAACAGCAGTTGCAATTTCATTAGTGTAAATCTTGGAATCAGGCCCTAGCTTTTCTATATGTATTGCATTCATACAATTGGTGATATACCTCTGCCATGTATTGATCCTTATCTAATAAATCAAACCCCCTTTATCTGCTGGTTTTATAATAATTATATTATTATCCTTAAGGCTTTTAGAGCCTATCTTTGTTTAAATGCAACTTTATTTTTAAAAGGTTGAAGATTTCCTTTGAGGTTATTAAATTCTTCAAGGACAATTTTACTAAAAGCTTCTATTAAACTCTATTATGGGTAGGGTTGAATATAGATTTATTTCTAAAAGGAAGATTATTGTGTATATTATTACTGGTACTGTCATACTTACTGTATTTGAAAAAACTAAATTGTGTAGAGCTTTCATCTGCATCAACTATGTCATTCCTGTTTCTAGATTTGGTCTTTTTTTGGTCATTTCTTTTTAAAACCAGCTCTTTTACCTGTTTTATGTTTTTTATATCTGAATTTGACATGGGGAGTATTAACTGTTTTGGTAAAAGAAATCTGTTTCTCCATTTTCCTCTCTTAGACTCTTCAAATAATGTTTGGAATCTATTGGATGTATGAATTTTAGGTTGATTGCAATTTTCATTATATCTATTTTTATTGGTTTGTTAATAACGATTTTTGTTAGCTTGATGTTTCTCCAAATTCCGCTAATATTTTGTCCACCACTTTGATTTCTGTAAGGGTGATAATTTAATTGTAAATTGTTATTTAGAATACTTTCCCTAGGGACATGATTATTTGTCTTGAAAGTAACTCAAAAATGCCTTAGATTTCCACTTCCTGATAAGAATACTATATATATATATTAGAGATGAGCTGTGCAGTTTGCTGAAAACTGAACAAAACTAAACTTTGGGGTTCCAAATGGAACCATGTGAGCTCAGATCATTATGGGATTCCGAGTAGCACCTAGTCCCAACTTGGGTCTTCTCGCCAAGTTCGGAACGCAAATCTGCAAACCGGATCTTGGATTTCACATGCTGTGCAGTGGTCCAAATTGACTGGAAATTACTGGAAAGGTTACATGCTTTAAGCATTTTTTAGCAATATTGAAAGAATTCCAAATCCAAAGCCGAATCAAAACACTAGAGGGTGGTTTTGCAAAAACCAAAACATTTGAGGGTGGTTTTGCCACAACCAAAACACAGGGGTCCATGCACATCTCTAATATTTATCCTTGTGGTATTACTATCTACTTGAGGATGTACTGTAAAATGGCCATCTTATCTCTATTAAACTTATTGAGTTTTTTGGCCACTAATACCTTTTCATTATCCTATATTTTGTTCCTACCATAATATCTCATTCCTTAGTATTAATTCCTCCATATCTGTAAATAGACTAATGAAAAGTTCTACATTTTTGATATTCTCTTCTAATATAACCATTTATTTTCTTCTTTCTAATACTATAAGCTCCATGAGCAAGAATGAGTAATGTCTTCCGATTTGCTTATAAATGTTTAATCCTAGGTTTAAGTCCTATTTCATGTATTTTTTTCCAAATTACTCATTTCTTAAGACATTTATAGAATTCCTTGTGAGAAAGTTGGCGGACCAAGTCTCAACTGCCACATCCTCTGCTTTAGCCTGTACTAGAGCTGCTATTAATATTAGTAGTAATAATAATGCCAAGAAAATCTTTTCACAGAGATTCACAGATTATGAATCAATCTGAGCAGGCTAATTGAAATGTCTATTTTTGATAGTGACAATGCTAACACATCTTATTGTGATGCATTTTTAATTTGTAGAATGGTAGAGCAATACTTTAATGCTAATACATAAATTATCATCACAGAGTGTCCATTGGAATTTTGAGAGGGATTGAAGGAAATTTCGAGCAGCTTGTACACACTAATGATGGAGTACTTAGGCTGCCCATTCTTCTGTATGTACTCTGAAAGAGTGTTTAGCACAGCAGGGAACACTGTGAGTGCTCAATGAATGATTTATCACCCAAAAATAGAGAATTGGTGTTCATCAAGATTAAGTACAAATTGTTTGAGTAACACCAGCTGCATCCTTCAAAAAACTGCTTGCACAGACTATCCTGTAAGCCTGCATCCTGCCTCAATGTCTGTCCCTTGTCCTACCCATTTTGCACTCTGGGCAAGGACCAGAAATACTTTGGGGTATATTTATTAAAGTGCAGTATTTTAGAAGTGGCCATAACAACCAATCAGGTTCTAGCTATTATCTTATGGAAGGTGCTAGATAAATGATAAGTAGAATCTGATTGGTTGGTAGGGGCAACAAATCCACTTCTAAAAAATCTGCACTTTAGTAAATATACCCTTTTATGTCTCATGTTTTTATTAATGTTTAAAATTAAGCAATACGTTGTAATCTAGTATAAGGTCACAAGCTATCTTCAAACCTTAAGAGGTGTAGAATCAACATGTACTGTAAGTAAATGTGGGCCTGGTTAATCACAACACTGCTGCATCATCATTTGCAGCAGATCTGAGAAGCTATGCAAATTTCACTGCCATCATCTTTTGTTCAAACTCACCCACCCCTGGCTTCTCAATTCTGGACACTAACATATACAGGCATGAACATTAGTCCTCTGAGTAACCCACGATTGCTCAGAATAGGTCACTGAAACTGCATAAGAAAGATACAGTCACTGGCTGCAATATGCCTGCATTTTAATTGCCACTACCCTGTTACCTCCCCTAAAAGGTTACTCTCTGAGAATCACTCTGTGTAATAATCCACACTACAACTGACTATTGCGGCACATGCGCAGTGCAACTCTGATGCATGAGCAGACTGAAAACATTGTCTGCGTGCAACCAAAATCTACATTGCACTACCTCTGAATGGCCTGTGTCATATGTACAGTATCTCAATAACAATCTGTACTCTTTCCCACCTTTTTACTTATATTATTAAATTTTTTTACAATATAAGTATAAATTTATATAGCACGTTACAATGTTTTGCTTCTTTTTTTAAATATTGTTTTTTTTCAGGAGGTATAAAACTACTTGGAACAGATGTGTTTTCCTTTACTTTTCTTAAAATAGTATCAGACATATTGTGTTATTTTGTTTACTCTGAAACGTCAAGGTACAGCAGAGAGTCACAGAACAAACTGCATTTTATTTAAAGGTTTATAACATAGTTACTTACTTTTCCTGTGTGTGTGACTTTTTTCTCCTGGTGGGACAGAGAGATATAGAGGGTGGGGGGTACACCTAATAAATGCTGTTGTATGAAGGATTGTTGGAGAATATTATCCTTCCAACATGAATATTATTTTTCTTCAGAGTAACTGTAGGTGCTGAGAAAATGACTATAATAACATACAAATAAAAGTGGGATTAAATCAGGTTTTAGTCCTCATGTTTAGAGTAAAAAAGATGTTAAGATGGTTGTAGACAATACACTCAAGGAGCTTGGAGGCAAAAAGAAGGAGAGAGATGAGTTGGTAGTTAAAAAAATTGTTAGGATCAAGTGTAGGTTTTTTAAGAATGGGGGATACAAGGCCATGCTTAAATGCAGAACGGACAATGATTGATGAGAGAGAGAGAGAGATTAAGAAGGGGGGCAAGATGGGAGCAGGCAGAAAAAGAGAGGTAGCGGAGGAGCCTGAAGGGGGTAGGGTCAAGTGGGGAGGTGGAATGGGGGAGGACCTGATGAGAGCCATTACTTCCTCTCCTCTGCAGGGGAAAAAGATGTCAGAGTTGGTGAGATGGATGGGGAGAAATGATTAGGAAAAGGAGAGGGTGGAGTGCTGGGGGTGTGGTGGGACATGATGTCCTTATGTATGGATTAAATTTTAGAAGTAATGTAGATGGCAAAGTCAAGGGCAGAGAATGTAGAAGGAGGGTGCGGAGGGGGTGGACAGATGAGGGAGTTTAACATGGTGAAGAGATGCCGAGGGTTAGAAGACTGGAAGGATATGAGGTTCTTGATATATGACTGTTTAAAGAGGGAAAGGGCAGCACTGTAGGATGAGAGCATAAATTTGAAATGGAGGAAATCAGCATTAGAGCGCACAAGTGAGTAGTGATCGCCGGAGCAACTGAGACCAGAGCAGAAGTAAGGAAGGCATTGTATAGGGAAGCAGCTTGTTCAGGGCAGGAGAGAGTCAATAGCGTCAGTGTTACGCTTAGTAAATGATAGCCCTTGGAGGCAGAGGTGGAGAAGGAGAGAGTGATAGGTTAAAAGAGAGAAGGTAACAGTATGAGAGGTGGATTGGGTTGTTGAAGTAATTAGTAATATCACAACGGAGAGTGAAAACATGGGAGGGTGAGGAGGTCCATTGGAAGATATCAAATGAAGATGTAAGGGTAAGGAGATTAGAGGCAGAGGGGACTCTGTAGCGACATCGATTGGGATATTGAAGTCACCTAAGATAATAGAGGGAAGATCTGAGGAGAGATAGTGAGGGAGCCAGGAAGCAAATTTGTCAAGGAATTTGGAAGGAGAGCCAGGGGGATGGTAAATGACAGCTACTCGCAGGTATACTGGTTGGAAGAGGCATATCACATGAACCTCAAATGGTGAAAATGTAAGGAATGGTTCTGAGGGTAAGAGTTCTTAGGAGTAACTGGGAGATAGAAGAACCCCAACACCACCACCAAGGCAACCCCCGGGGCAGGGGTTGTGTGAAAGAATGTGAGGTCCCTAGAGGAAAGAGCAGCAGGAGAAGTGGTGTCAGAGGGGGAAATCCAGGTTTCAGTAATGGCTAGGAAATTCAGGGAGTTGGAGATGAAAAGGTCATGGGTTGGGACCAGTTTATTACAGAGAGATCTGGCATTCCAGAATGCACAAGAGAGAGGAACCAAGGTAGTGACAGAGATGTGAATTAGATTATTAGGGTTGCTGTAGCATTAAGGTACTATTAATTTGGAAGGTAGGGTTGAAGAGAGAGTTGGGATGGTTTGGGCACCTGAGCTAGGAAGGGAGCCTAGAGAAGGTGGGAAGGGAGGGAGTTTAGTGTGATGCAGATGGAGGTGTGGTGTCAGGGAGAGGGGTGTGGGTGCAGGGCTTAGTGGTGGGGTAGTAGGACCATTGTAGGGGAGAAGCTATCTGGGCTATATGGTAAGAATATTTTCTGTTTGTATTTAGCCTGATGACAGAGCCAGCTGGGTAATGAACTGTTGCTTTGTTTTATGTGCTGCTGAATTTTTATGCGGGCACCAGGTCAAATGATTGCAAGCAGGGGACAGCCAGGCTTTATGTTTATATATAGATATACAGTATATGTATATATATATATATATATATATACACACACTCTCATATATTGTTCAGGCAAAAAATAGATTTAAATATGCACACTGTAATAGGTTTCCAAGGTAAAATGCACAATTTAGGGTCAATGTAGGGGTCAATGTAGGGGTGCTGAAGGGTGCCATTGAATTGCATTAAACTGTAATCACAACGACACTTCCCCGGCATGGTATGTATATTTCTTCTAATCGAATTGCCCTCTATGTGTCTATACATGTTCTCCTGTGCCGAGTGTTACCTGCAGCAGTTTACTAATTGTTAGTTTTGCTGGTGCTGTATACTCTTAATCATGTAATCTTAACTTTATCTTAATAGACTATATGCACCCTCTGTGTAGCAATTAGGGAAGGTGGTCCCTCTTATTTTCCACATTCTTAATCAGTTGAAGAGTACTAGATGCATAGATGGATATTAGTATTAGATGCACTGAGTCCTACAATTATATGAGCCTCCACTAACTGGCTGAGGAGAGAATGCTGGCTATATAAACCAGAAACATGTTGTGGTAGAATTTGTCAACAAATTCTGAATGTCAACATTAGACAGGTAGATATGTCAACAAGTTCTGAATGTCGACATTAGACAAGTAGATATTTACAATGTCAACATTAACATAATGTCGATATTGCCAGAATGTTAACATTGTGAATGTCAGTAGGCTGCATGTCGAGCATGCAGCTGTCCGTTCCAGAGGAGAGTATGTCTAAAGTTAACCCTAACCATAAAACAAACCCTAAACCCAACCCTAACCGCAGGTCAACCTAACCCTAGCCTAAACCCTAACTATACGATTGTTCAAAATTCATCTGTCAACATATTGAATGTCAACATTATGAATGTATACCTATATATGGTTAATCAATTATTAAGGGAAAATATGTGTGCCTGTGGCTGAGAGAGAATTCATAAGGAAAATTCACTACAAATAACAGCAAATATACAACAGTATCTGTATGCCTTACTAAAATAAACATTTAATGTAGTCTGGGAAATTAATAGTTATAATTTTCTAAACATGTTTACTTTGGTTTTAGAGTGGTAAATAATAAGTTAATATTTTGATAGTTGCAGCCTCTGGATAATATTTTTTAAGATATAGGGCCTGATTCAGACCCACTCGCGAGCGGCTGTCCGCTCGCAAGTGGGTCGATGTTCTGGACTGAGCATGCGCATGACGGAGGGAGCTCCGTCGTGCGCATGCGCCAGACGCGACGAGCGAAGGAAAGTCCTTCGCTCGTTGTGTCTGATCAAAGGGGGCGTGCTGTCGATGTTGATTGACAGCACGCCCCCTTTGGTAGGCGTGCCGGGGGCGTGCCTCCCGTCAGAAGCCGGCCCACTGACATCACTAGTGATGTCAGTGGGAGTGATTTTGGCTCTGATAGAGCCAAAATCACTCCTGAGCTTGCGGTTGAAAACCTCAACCGCAGGCTCCGGCTCGCAATTTCAATGGTCACGATGGTCACGACCATCGCGGCCATCAAAATGCACGCTCGTATAGCCTGTGGGTGGTGACCCACAGCTATACGAGCGTCCAGGAGGACGCTCCATTTTCATGGAGGCCAGCCCTCATTCAGAGCGTGCGCTCTGCTCAGAGCGTACGGCTCTGAATGAGGGCCATAGTCAGTTATTGATTAATACTGTAAAAATGGGTTAATCTTATTCTAATCTGCACTTGCAACATGATAAATTTAATTTAAATTATTTGTACTTAATTGCTTCCTAAATCATAGATATGTTTGTTAGGATTTTAGGTCTATTTTAATGCTGCAGTTAAGTTAGTTCACCAGTGCACTGCTGAGTGCAGATTCCCGATGGTCGGGAATCTGCTCAGGTGCCTGATATGTACTGAACATGTGCAGAATGGGCCTGTAATCTTGCACGCAGACTGGAAGCAGACTACCACTGATTGACAGTCTACTGCCATTTTTGGATTGGGAAATGGAGGCGTGTCACCGTCTTTGGGGGAGAGGAGGCCAGGATCTCATCGGTTGACGGAGATTTCTGGCCTCTTTCTCTCATTTGTGGTGGCCCCCGGCCGGCTTGCTTGACCCCATGGGTCACTTAGCAAGATGATGTTCCTGCAGATAATCCGATGCTGCATTGTACAATGCAGTTCGGGTAAGTAGTGCATGCAGGAGGCGTGATGCATCCTGATGCATTACCACAATTGCAAGGATGGAATTGCAAAGCTGCTTGCGTGCAGCTTCTAAAATTCTGTCCTAAGCTGAATCAGGCTCATAGTTTTTAACTGTGCTTGCTTGTGTCTGAATTTAATAAATAAACAGAAATAATAATAAAGCTTTAGTTTTATATATTTCAGGCTCATGCAGTACTACATTACAAACACATCTGCTGAAATCAGCAGGAACATAAGTCACAATTATAATTGTAATATAATAAGGTAAATAACTGCTCCCATCTAATTTATTCGCAAATTTACTAAAGGCAAAGTCGGGTGAGTTAGAGAGAGATCTCTCTCTTCTCACTCGTAAAAATCAGGTGAGATAGCAAACTCGAATCTTATCACCATTTAGCAAACTCGGAAGTACTTTTCACCTAAAATATACAGCTCACAAATTTACCAAGAATCGAGATGACAAACTCGGGTGAGATGCCAGCAAACTCTCTGCCAAATTGAAGTTTTAAACACTCACCTCCAAAGCTGTGAGTTTGCCAGAAACATACACAGATCAGTGTGATTTGTGTATGTTTCTGCCTATAAATAGTTAAATTAGGGTTCATTTTGTAAAAAAAATTTTTATAGTGTCCCCTCCCCATAAACATAACCAGCCCTGGACTTGTCAGCCGGTCCTGGCTCCAAAAATTACAGGGAACAAAATGAGTAGGGTTTCACCATAATTTAGGAACCAGCGCCAGGCTGCAGGGCCAGTCCAGGTTTTAAATATAAGGGAAAAAAATTGCATAGGGGTCCCCCTATATTTAAAACCAGCAGTGGACACAAACCGACCAGGGTGTAATGCCACAGCCTGGAGACCCTATTACCTAGGTCTCCAGGGCCAAAGCATTCTCACCCCAAGCTGGTCAGGCCAAGCTGGGGATCTAAAGGGAGGTGAGGACCCCCCAAAAAAGGGGTCCCCCTCTCCCAAAACCCCTGGCTTGGTCTGAAGTCTGGGGCTCTTCCCAACACCCTTGGAGCAGTTGGTACGGGGGTAATAATGTGTAAAATCAAAGTAAACTATTGTATTTTACATTGGAACTACAGGTGACAGCATGCCTGCCCTTTTGCACTTTTGAAACTACAAGTGCCAGCAGGCGGCTGGCACCCGTACCTCCACTGTAAAATAATTAGTTAAATATAGACATAACACACACACCTTAGATAGTACAAGTTTATTACACACATACATCAATCACACATTCTTACCAGCTGCCATATGTTCACGTCCACTTGTCCAAGTAGAATCCCGTTTGGAAGACCTGAAAAAAAGATCCTATACTCACCTCCATCCACACGCTGGTCTCCGTAGCATCCAGGGGGGTCTTTGCCAAAAAAAACCCCTTCCGTTAGCGGTGTATGTGTGTGACTACATATCCCGCTAACCTGCTCCTGACTGAACAGTGAGAACAGTCAGGAGCAGCCAACCAATCAGCAGCCACTAACTATAGATGCCCGCTGATTGGCTCTGGCTCCTGACAGTTCCCACGTGGGCGAGTCAGCTGCTGGTATTAAATATAGGGGGTCCCCTATGCAATTTTTTTCCCCTATATTTAAAACTAGGATTGGCCCTGCAGCCTGGTGCTGGTTCCTAAATTACAGTGGAACCCTACTCATTTTGTTCTTCCCCAACATTTTTGGTACCAGGACTGGCGGACATGTCCGGGGCTGGTTAGCCTTTTGGGGGGGGACCACACATAATTTTTTTAAAGAATTTAACCCATTTTTTACAGGTCTAACACACAAGTAGCCTGCACATAAACTGCCGCATTTCACAGTTGGCAAATTAAACAAGAATGGGTGGTAACAAAGAGACAAAGAGGTAAGAAGTTCCTGCTCACAAGCTAACAATTCATAGGGAAATAGGAATTTGATACTTTACATGAGGATGTGTTACATATTACAAATTAGTCCAGCTAGATTGCAAAAGTTATTCGTGCACTAATTATACAAGTCAGACTGCAATGTTGGCCTACTGCACAGTATGGTCAATGGGCTGTATGAGTGTAGTAAAAAATGTAGAAAAAGAAAGTATGCAAGTATTATGTGAACTGAGTGTTCAGGAAATGCTAGAAGGTTTGAAGGCTAGAAAAAGTTTTCATGTGCAACAGATTCAATTCTACAGAGTTGGTGCACCAAATTAAAAGTCCTATAATACTGCTTTTATTCCTAAAATTCTGGGTCTGACCCGGAGGTTGGAATAGGGTTCCGAACCATATCAGACTCAGAATTTAGCTGGCGCTGACCCAGGATATTCCCGAGTTGGTGCCGTTCACTTCGGAGCCAAGTCTGCAGTGACCCGGCTTTTCTGGCGTTGAAGAGGACACTTGGAGATTATGCCACTGAAACCGTCCAATCGGCAGGCATGCAGAATGATCCAGGTCATTGTCACCCGGATTGTGCCATTTACACTGCAGGGTTTCACGGGTTATTCCCATGTAAAACCCTGCAAGTTACCTGGGTTGGATTGCCGGGTCACTCCTGGGAATCCAACACGTCCCCTTTTACACCATGGAGCTACCCGGGTTAATCCGGGTTTTAGCTCTGGTGTAATAGGGGTATACTGTAACTGTGAATGAGATCAGGCAATGAGTGTGAATGAGGGAACCAGATCTTACATAGAATGCACAGAGCCAATTTGGGAGATATTTTGAGAAAAGCAAAGAGATTATGTTGATGATAGTTTTTTAATAGCCTAATATGAAAGTAAAATCATTTTATATTTAATTCTATTAAATGCAGAGAACTAATGAAGGGACTGAAAGTGCTAAGCAGCAGAAGAAGAACTTTTTTTTTGAGGAAGATCAGCTTAAACATAGTTAAAATCACAATAATACTGACCCTTGTCATATTCAGCTGTGTCCTTATTAATACAATCATGCTATATAGTACACTGCTCAGCAAATCAAGGATAAGTGACTGCTCCTGAGTGGTGGCCTGACTGCTAAGAAGGCATGCTCACCGCTGGTGTTCAGTTCTTCATTCAAATAGTGTGTTTACTTCATTTCAAATATAGATTACATCATATCAAAAACAGAAGAAAATAACAGGAAAATATTTATTCAGGAAAACATTTGCATAATAAACTAAATAGCATCTTGCTTTAGAAAAGGGTCTATTACAATTAATTTTAAGACTAATAGGTAAACTCTATATTTTCTTTATATACAGCGACATAGAACTCTGTATGATTTCTGCAGTTAATGTTGTAGGGACTCAAGTCTATAAGGACACAGGTTTTCTGCATCCTGAGAGAGTCAACCATTTTATGATGGAGCTGGCAGATGGGGGATTTTATTGTACCCCAAATCCTGATAGGGTTTACGGATATAAGCCACAGGTATATTATATATATATATATATATATATATATAGTAGAGGGTCTGTCCCACTAAGCAAGAGGCCACCTTGCTGTTACTCCCACATATATAAAAAAGTGGAGCTCCTGTAAGATGAAGGCCCTCCTGGAAGAATCCCCTATTAGTAAGGGTCTGTCTAGAGAAATCCACATGTTGCTTAGAAGGAGAGTCACCCAAAATTGTTGAGAAGGCAGAAAACTGTCCTGTGGTAGAAGCTGCAAGTGCATGCATGGAGTGAGAAAGAGCTCCTGCAACAATAGAGAGACCCTTGAAGAGGACAAGAAGGAAGTGCTGCTCTGATGCCACAATGGAAGATCAGTGAGTGATCTCCTGTGAAGAGACACCAATGTGTGAGAATTTGAGTGTCTACATCTGATGTGTATAGTTGGATCCCAGTTTGATAGCTACATGAGAAGTGCTCCCTTAGTGAAGAGGGGGTCATTGATAGATGGCAGCATTGCTAGAGAACAGTCCTCTTGCAAAACCCTATGTAACTGTATATTCCCAGCCAATGAGCCCTGCAGCGAAATGGTTAAAGGTCTTCAAAATGTTGCCAGTATGTCAGACATGGAAGTTCCCTGGACCTTGCTATGTATTGTAGTCGCAGAGTCCCTAAATATTGTGACATCTGTATGTCTGCGTACAGAAGGTGCATAATGGTTGATGGAAGGTGAGAGGGTCCCTGTGTGATGGAAAATGCACATTATAATTCTTCCATGAGTGTTGAGATGATATGCAATTAATTTTGAATCTGGAGTTCCCTGTACTGTATGCTGTATGGTGTATTTGATGGACTGACATGCTGTACAACCACTTTTCATAGCAACACCAGGTATGTGCTGCTATTTCACTGCTGTGCTATATGTGTAAGACTGTGCAGGTGATGTTTGTGTAAAGTGGAAATGATCATTCTCCTGTAACGGTATGTAGTCAAGAAGCCGGGGGTCAAAATGCTGACCGCCAGCTTCCCGACTGTGGTTCCCGGCATGGGACTAATGATAGGAGTCAAAATCCAGACACCTATCAATATCCCCCTGCTGAAATCTCGAAGCCCGGCATACCGAATGAAGGTAAGACGGGCGTCACGAGCAGACAGCCGCATGGGGTGAGGGTTAGGGGCTCCGGGGGAACTTAGGGTTAGGTACCCCCCCGGGAGGGTTAGGGTTAGGCTAAGAGAAGGGGGAATAGGGTTAAGCACCCCCTGGAAGAGTTAGGTTTAGGGTGCAGGGAGGGAGGTTAGGGTTAAGTACTAGGGGTAGGTCAGGATTAGGCCCCCCTAAGGAAGGGTTAGGGTTAGGGGGATGAGAGGGGTAGGGATAGCGTACTTAAGTGCCCTGTCAGGATCTGTGCTGTTCGGCCTGACGGCATCAGGATTTCAACTGCCGGGCTCAGGTCTGGCAGTCATTCATACCGATCCCTTCTGTAACAGTTAGGCTATTATATACACAATATTTACCATCTACTGCAAGATTTGTGCTGGAGAAAATCAGCAAAATATAGCTTGCAACCATTATGCTTACTGTGCTGGAGGATGTGAAGAAGAATAAATTAAGTGTTATTGTTCATTCATCATCATGAGAGTATGGCACCCAACATTTGACTCACACAGCACCTGTTGTCCCAACTGATACAGTCAGGTCCATAAATATTGGGACATTGACAGAATTTTCATATTTTGGCCTCTATTCACCACCACAATGGCTTTGAAATGAAACAAACAAGATGTGATTTAACTGCAGACTTTCAGATTTAATTTGAGGGTAATTACATCCAAATCAGGTGAACGGTGTAGGAATTACAACGGTTTCTATATGTGCCTCCCACTTTTTAAGGTGGCCCTGGGTGCAAATACATTTCATTTTCATTCAATAAGATACTGATTGCTTTTGAATATAGCTAACAAATATTGGTTTTCTTTTCTTTAACTGGACTCTTTGTAACTCTCTGCACAGTTTAAATCTGCACCACCTGCAGTGCTACATAATTTTGCCAAATTGTTCCTTTTTTAGGTTGCATTTTTATTTGCTCTTAAATCTGGCAATTGTGTGCACTTTATTGAGTAATGTTTGCTCATTTGTCTACTAATTTATGCATTATTCCCTGCCTGTGATTATGAGTGTATTCATGAATGCATTTTTTTCACAACTTTTAATGTCATCTTCAGAATTATCATAAATGTTAACATGGCTGATGTATTCTGTATTTTAGGTATTATACACAACAACAACATAATTAAAAAGCTTGTCAAAAGCATTGTGTTTGACAACAGTGATGCTATACATGAATTAAAATTGTATTGATCTAGTGTGACTTATATTTCTTTATCCATGGCCTTCTACAGACATAACGTTGATTAATAAAATATAATTTGTGTCATTGCAAAACATGATTGGCTAGTTAAATTGATCGTGAAATCTCTAGGAAAAATTTGGCAATGGTGCACTGATTTTAAAAGGTCCTCATTGCTTTCCTGTTGTCATTTTAATTCAGATTAATTATGACAAATCTCCATATCCAAATGCCAAGAGATATTTTTCATTTTATATGAATATAATGATACATCTTAAGCCAACAGTTGTTAAGGCATTTTTGTGATAAATGCAATTTCAACAGTTATGTGGTAGAAATGCAACTTTGTAACTCCACTTTACTGTAACATAATATAAGTCAGAAAGTAAAATACCACTTTATATATAATGGTTTTATATACAGGCAAAAACCACACCACAACTGAATTGCCCAAGTGCACAACAATATAAAAAAATAAGGAAGTAACCATACAAAAGATACAAATATAGCTAGCGCTGTTATTTTGTTGCTAGATGGTCAGGGGGGCACAACAGACCTGGCTCCTGATGGTGAACTAGTTGCCCAGGTGATAGGTCATGGAGTGGCTACTGTTAGGGGTCCTGGATCTCAGTAGTCTCTGGAGAATTTACACCACCGTATGCAAAGTTCTACTGTGAACTGCTTTGTGACCTGTTATTTGCTGGTAACTATTGTTGTTCAGCTGTGAATTTGCCTGTCTGTAAAGCTGTGGAAAATAAACCTGAACAGGGACACTTTTGCTGGATGTTACTACTCGGCAAAAAGTCATGGAAAAGGTGACTGGATCTATCCACAATGACAGCAAAAACACATTAAAGGATGCCACTCGCTGTACCAGGACTTGGTGAGACTGAGCTGCACTGATAGCAGCTGGGGAGGTGAGTCAGGCAGGCCAGTCTTTAAAAAGCAATTGTTCACAGTTAACAATATTGATATTGGTGTATGTGGTTAAGAGACCAAGAAACACTGTACTGTGTGTTTATTTATAACAGTGTTATAGTATGGTGTAAACCACACACATATCTAGCTGCTATTTTCATTTGGCTGTTAAATATGGCTTGCAAGAGAGAGTTGATTAAGCCTGCAAAGTATGTCCATTAGGTGGAAACACTGTGTAAAATGGAGGAGCTTTTGAAGATGGTTGCTGAGATGGCTACAGGCCAGAAAATTCTACTACACAGCCAGCAAACCCAGATTCAGTTGCTACATTAAGAGTTAGTGGATATAAGGAAAGGTGGATGAGAGCAGGAAGTGTTGCAGAAGCTGGCACCTTTAGGTGACATAGAATCATTTTTGTGCACTTTTGAATGGAGTGACCAGGCTAAAGTGACCAGAGGAAAAACTTCATGACTGACAACTGAACCCTAGTGTCCAACTGGTGGACCTAGCCAGACTAAGTAGAGTTTGGTTATAGCTGGACCAAAACAACCCGCAGTATATAGTGGATGTTGTGGCTGTAGACCGTGATATATGGGTGTTAGATCCGTCTGTACAACAGTGGGCCCTTCAGGCTGACCCCCAAACATTTGAGGAGTTAGCAGTGGTGGTTGAATGGTATCTGACCCTTGGAAAACTGAATAGAAATAAGCAAGGGTAATGACCAATATCTAAGCCCATGACTCGGGTCCTGCTTGTTAAACTCATCCACAACTGTATGTTTTAATTGTGGTAACCCTGGTCATGTCTGCAGGGACTGCCCTGACTGGGAAGAGCCAATGGACTGTAGTATGGGTAAAACAGCTCATCCTGTAGTTAATATGTTTGCAGGAAATGTCTTCCCAGCAGAAACCATTCTTATCAGGATAACAACCCAGATAGAAGGCCGGGAGGTCTGGGCTTTAATGGATACAGGTAGCGAGCTGTCTATTATATAAGCTAACCTAGTTCCAAAAGGGGCAGGTCAAGTTTTATCCTCAGTCAAGGTATTGTGTATCCATACGGTGGATTACCTATGAGTACAACTGCAGATGCTGTTAAACAAATGACCACTCACGATAGTACAGTAGCTGTGGTAGCTCCTAGGTCTCCCTATCCTTTGATCTTGGGCAGTGACTTTCCACTCTTACAGGAGGTAATCACTTGGCACAATGGCAGAAAAGAGCCCAAGGAAACAGGAGCCTAGGCGGGCCATGGTGCTGTAACCATAAAATCTTCCTTGGCTGGTAAACAGCGCAATAAGAGAGGGTTAGAGTCTAATTGGTCACCCATTGATAAAAATGTCTCATTACAGGACTTTGCTTGAGAATAGCGGAATGATGGAAATCTTATAACTGCATATGAGAAAGTGGTAATGATAAATGGTAAAATAAATACAGCCTTGCACATGTAGGCACACCACATTTTATGATGAAAAATGATTAACTGTGCCAGGTTGCTTATTTGTAGGAAAAAAAATTGAACAGTTGCTGGTTGCCAGGAAAAATTAGGCTCATATCCAATTGTGGGGTTGTCAATTGGGAGAGGAAAAAACTCTCTAACTAATTCAATTAAGATTCTTTTGGCCGGGCATCCATGCTGCGGTGATAAAGTATTGCCAGGAAAGCCCATGTTATGTTCTGGGTTGCTTGTGGACCCGGGGTGGTAGCAGGAGTGATCACAGAAGCAGATTTGAAAATAAAACTAGGATTTTTAATAAGTGCTTGAGTAGACATATAATGTGGCAGTAAATAAAAGTCCAGGAAAATATAAATGTGCACAAGAGTTCTGTGGTGGGAGCAAAAGGGTTAATGTCCAGGTAGAAACAATTAGAGCAGTCCAGGTGTGCAGGTAGTGAAACTGAAAATAATCAAGCCAGGTTTGCAGGTAGTGAACTGAAGCGCAGGATGTCAGCAGGCTCAGGCACTCAGGTATGGGCAAGGGTGATGGAGGTAGCGGGATAGTCCAGTGGGAACTAGGAGCTGACAGGCAGACTGGCAGACAGCGAATTCACAGGAACAGGAAAGCACAGAGAACTCCCTCTCAGCTAGGCTGAGATACACATTGCACTGGCAAGGAAGGAAGGCACTGACCCTTCCTAAATACCCCATGCCGTGCTGTTACTGGCCGGAGGGAACATGTGACTCACCAGGATTGGCCAGCCTCATCACATGGCCAGAAGGCAAGATGGCGGCGCCCATGCCAAACGGAACGGAGACGCCGCCAGGCCTCACCAGCGCAGAGTGACAACAGGGCCGCACAACAACGTGCGCAGCCAAAGCCCCCCGTCAGACACCAGCTCCGCCACCAGACAGCCCGCGCCACAACGACCTCACAGGTAACACCCGCCTAGCGCCATGCTGAAATACCCTGGCTGTGACAGCCCAGAAGACAGCATCTCGACTTGAGTTTAGGGCACCTCTGGTTCCCTTGCCTGTTTTTTCTGTGATTTTGAGTGAATTGGTATGGACCTGGTGGATCCAGTTGAGAAATATTCTCGTGGATATCAATACATTTTAGTAGTGGTTGACTATGCTACCAGATATCCTGAAGTGATCCCGCTACAAAGTACTGTATTATGTCTTACCTCAATGACACTGTCATCTTTATCTCAGACTGGAAGACTCATATTCTGAAGTTAGAGGCAGTTTTACAATCTCTACGGGCACATGGGTTTATGGCTAACCTAGAAAAGTATGCTATAGGAATGGTAGAGGCAAAGTACCTGGGGAATGTGGTAGGAAGGGGGTAGATTAAACCCCAACCCAATAAAGTAGAAGCAGTTGCAACATGGCCTAAACCAGAATGAAAGTCTCAGATCAGAACAGTTCTTGGTCTAGTGGGTTACTACCATTGGTTTATACCTGATTTTGCAACTAGATCAGCCCCACTGACTGAGTGTTTAAAGAAAAACTCTTCTTATAAGATTATCTGGTCTTGACCGGCAGAAGCGGCCTAACAAGATTGAAGACAAGCTTTGTGTACAGAGCCTGTATTGCAAGTGCCAGACTTTTGGAAACAGTTTGTGTTGTATCTGGAATAGGGTTGGGGGTAGTACTGTCCCAAAAGACAGATAGAGAAGAAAAGCCCATCTTATATTTAAGCTGGAAATTATTACCCAGGGAGCGCAACTACTCCACAGTAGAATAAGAATGTTTGGCAATTAAATGGGCAGTAGAATCCTTAAGGTATTATTTGTTGGTTAGAGAATTTTGGTTAATTACAGATCATGCACCCTTACAGTGGATGCACATGAACAAAGAGGTGTATACTCATGTGGCCTGCTGGTTCTTGGCCTTACAGCCATTCAAATTTATAGTGTGGAAATCTACACCTTAACACTGATGCCCTCTCCAGGAAATTTATAACTCTTAATCCTCCAATCAACCCTGTGGTGAAGCTAGGGGAGGGGGAAAAGGGCAATGAGGAGGTACTCTGGATGAAGGTCGAGAAGAGGCACATGATGGTTGAAGCTAAGGGGGAATTAGTGTGACAGGGACAACATACCTGACATGGAATCCAGACCAGGTTTCTGTTTGATCAAGTCTGAGAAACAGCAAGCATGATTGTAGACACCTGTCAGCTTGTTTTAAAAAGGTTTCAGACACAAGAAACAGGGCTCCTGATGGTGAACTAGTTGCCCAGGTGATAGGTCAGGAAGGGGCTACTGTTAGGAGTCCTGGATCTCAGTGGTCTCTGGAGAATTTACACGACTGTATGCAAAGATCTGACGTGAACTGCTTTGTGACCTGTGACTTGCTGGTAACTATTGTTGTTTAGCTGTGAATTACCTGTCGGTAAAGCAGTGGAAAATAAACCTTGCATTTGGAACTTTTACCCGGAGTATGTGATCCTTGTCACAATATATATATATATATATATATATACATATATATTGTATTAGTTCTGCATTTTTCCAAAACTGAGTTGTTTGCTCCTTGTCTTCTGAAACACATGTTCAAATAGTTGACAGTTGTACAAACTGAGAATTCGACTACACAACTTCTTGTAAAGTGAGCGGGACAGAGATTGTATCTGTGAGTATGTATAATTATAGTCAGGCTTTTGTAACACAGTATGACAGATGTGTTCTTTTTGTTTTGATTACTGCTGTATGTGCCAAAGGAGCTGCTATAATAAGAAGCATGTTAAGTTTATGGCGTGACATGAGACATGAGAGTTTGCAAACTTTCCCAACAAGTGGTTCATTTGATTCTGTAATTCTAGAAAATGTTAAACAGAATGAAGCAATTAGAATGTCTGAAATAGTTGGAAAAAGAAGAGAGCAAAATGGAGAGCAAATACTGTGGACAATGCTTGTAGCAAAAAGCGGATTTTGGCGTCCGCATGGGCAAAACTGTGCAGGATATGTTATTAGTATAAACATGTAACTTGCCCTTTTTTGACATGGTTGTAATGTTATTCATGTGTGAAGGGTGACAAGTCTTTGAAGATGAACAAGCAAAGGTTGCTTGGAAATTTTGCTTCCCTGCTAGCTATAATTGTGTCAACTTGTACATCCCACATAAGAAGGATGTCCAAGGAAATTACCTGACAGCTGAACAGATCCTTGCAAACACCAGTCATAAAAAGCCTTGTGTCCTGTTTAGGGACGGAGATCAAAGAATTGTTGTTTCTACCCCCAGACAGTCAGGCTACAGAGGTGTATGTTTAATTACTTAATCTGTGTGCACATTTATTGACCTAAGCCCACTTCTCAAACTTCAGAAAGGGCTGAAAGGTAATTAAGAACCCCTGCCCAAATGACAGAGAGACCCTGGAGCCCCAGCTACTGTGACAATACTCACTGAGCTGACAAGGGTTTATATCAGCCAGGGAGGGGGGTTTGGGGGGAATGCTGGAGAGCAGGATAAAACTGTGATACATTTGTAGTCCAGTGTTAATTTCATCATGAGTTCGTCATTGGGACTGCCTCGTCCAGCACCACCTAAGTCAAACTGTGTGGTTTGTTTCTTCATTTTATTTTATTTCTTGGAATTGTGAGTAATTTGTGTGAGCCCTCTTATTAAATATTATTATAATCTTGTAACTTTTTGTAATTAAGCTTTGAAGATATTCTTAAATTAAAACATTAATTCTAGTTCTGGAACTGTGTTTTTATGACCCAAGGCCTCATTTGGCCCATGATACCTATTTTTACTAAGTGTGCATAATCATATAGCAGGTAAGAGCAAAGGCTTACCCTGTGTTTAATACAAAAGTTCCTCTTTGCTTGTGGCAGTTGTTCATTTTGTTTAACCACGCGTGCTCAGGTATAAGTCATGGGTGGCGATTCTCAGATAGGCGTATCTGGAGAGATCGGCCGGCGGTCTGTGACAATACTGTTTGTGTGTATGGCAACCATCTCACAGAGCTTGCTTTCCCCCCACCTGTGGAGTGAAACAACTCACAGTGACCCTCATTATATGCTACTGTATGTCAGAAACTCAGTGACAGTTCATTGGGTAAGGAAAAGGATATGATTATGGCTGCAGCGACACCTGCAAGTAAAATAAATATTGTAACAATAGCATGTTTTGCTGTAGGGTAGGCTGGTGTGGGAGTTAGTGGTAATGAGACCAATGCACTTGCATGAAATTCTGTGCTGGCACAGGCTCAAGGTCATAATGAGTGCATTCCTTTTAATAAGAAAAAAAGGAGCAATAAGAAAAAAGAGCAGTTATAACAGATACATGTTACCCAGACAGTCCCTTAGCCAAAGAAACAGAGCAGCATACTCAGCCTTCACTGGCCTCAGTAAGTCCTGCACCTCTTACCTGCTAGTCCTGCAATTGCGACTGGTGAAGATCGTGGCTGCTTTGGGAACCCAGACAGAGAGGGTGAGAGATTATCCTACAGTGTTCCTTATCCGGATTATAGGAACACTGATTGCATGTTTTTTTTTCCCCTGCCTTGGTCTGACGGTACATGGCCATTTGTCTGTTTATGTGTATCAATACTTTTTTTAAGAATTACACTATGGATTGTTTCTTTTAATATTTATGAGGCATTGCGGTCAATTGGAAAAATCTGAGTTGGAGCATTATTCTATTGTCCAGATTGGATACAGAGAGGTGACAGACAGCAGAATCTTAGATGTAAGTGGAAATATTACATTGTTATTGCACCGACTCACATCTATCTCACGGACTGTTTGTTTCTGTTTTATTCGAGGAATTCGCTAAAGAAAAACAGCGTTATAAGAAGGATCTTGTTTACGTGGACTTGTGATTATATTCTTGTATATACTTACGAAGATCACAGATTCTTTGATAAGAACTGGTGGTACCTTATAGAATTTGTGCTTGGTTCATATTTTGGTTTTATTAATGCATTTCAATGTTCCTGACATTTTTCTCACTCTTTTTTTAATCTATTTTTATAAATGACACAATGTATAACTGCTAAATCTGACACCAAACAATTGACTACAATTGTCAATGACATACAAGGAAGGACACACACCTTTTTAATTGATACAGAGCCAGCTTTCAAATTCAAAAAAATTCTGCAGTAGGGGTTACATGGCTTGCACATACTTACTCTGTATCACAGCCAGTATGTACTATAGTACCCAAAACTACTGAATATGCTTTATTTTTTATCAGATTTTGCACTTGCAATTTTCATGGTAGGAGACATGCTCCAAAAAAGGTTACACCGAAAAGGACAATTGGATACAAGCTTCACATTGTAAGAAGGTAGCCAAACCAAGTCCTCAACTACTGAAGTGGATATAGAGACAGATCCAGAAATTGATCTTACTGAGTTGTTTGGCAGTGATGGTGTGATACGGGGCTCCCATCCACACCTATCAACTTATGAAGAAAAAAGGAACCAACAACAGTATTGGTCAGAGGACCCATGCGTATGGTGATTTGCCTTACAGTATCTTATTCTATTGTAATGGTATTAATATTGATAGCCTACACTAGAAGTATGGTAGTGAGTAAGGGTTGATATGCATAAAACTATCTAATACAGTAGGTATTACAAGTTTATCATGACAAATTACACTCCCACTTTTACAGAAACACATAAATCTACCTCAAATGTGAACATACATCAGATTGGTGATACAACTGAGTTTTCCTCTGAGTCATTGACCCTCCAGATTGATATTACTGTAACTGCTGGTACTCATCAAGGGGACATCATCTAAAGCCCCATTGAGTGGGTTGCAGAAGTACATCTCCCTTTCCATGTTTGGCTTGCTTTCCTTCACTTACCCATAGATTTTAAAGTGTGTGTTGTTCTGTTTCTGACTCAGTTTGCATAAATCTAAAAGTTTTGTTCATATTTTCTATACTTGAGTTTTGTTGGCTAATATGCCTTAGCATTATTTGAGATGCATTGATTATGCCTATGTTGGACCACAAGCTTTGTAATATGGTCTGCTTTTTTATTATATCTGTTTATTGACTTTGGGGCTGATTCAGCATTGCACGCTAGCAGGGGTGTATCTAGGGATCTGAGTGCCCCTAGCAAACTAATGGACTTGCACCCCACCTCCCCCCATAATTTTTGAATAATTACACCATACATTAAATAAGTACTTAAAATTATTCCCCAGCTATCCCCCTATGCAGTGCCCCCTGTAGTAGTCTCCCCTATGCAGTGCCCCCAGGAGTGGCTACCCCCCCATACAGTGCCCCCAGTAGTAGTCCCCCCTATGCAGTGCCCCCAGTAATAGTCCCCCTATGCAGTGCCCCCAGCAGTGGCCACCCCCCATACAGTGCCCCCAGTAGTAGTCCCCCCTATAAAGTGCCCCCAGTAGTAATCCCCCTATGCTGCATTGCCCCAGTAGTAGTCCCCCCTATACAGTGCCCACAGTAGTGGCTGCCCCCTCCATAAAGTGCCCCCAGTAGCAACCCCCCTATTTGGTGCCCCCAATAGCGGCCACCCTCCCCCATAAAGTGCCTCTAGTAACTGCCATCAGCTATACAGAGCCCCCTAGTAGCCTACCCCCCCGTGCCAGGCTTACACACACTGAAGAAAAAAAATAAAACACAACTTACCTGAATCCCCGCTCCTGATGCGACCACTGCTGTCCACTCCTCCCGGCCCGCTCTGCAGTGCACTATGGGAGAGACATCATTACGTCTCTCCCATCACCAGCTGCGTGGGGAGCCAGCAGGAGGAGCTCATGAGTGAGCTCCAGCCGACTCCCTCCATGGATGCAGTAGCCAATGAGAGTCTGTCTTTCTCTAATTGGCTGTCTGCTATAACAAACACACGGCTGTGTGTTTGTTACTGTGTAGGGTAGAATGCTCTCACAGTGGTCTGCCCTACAGTTGTGAGCCCGGGGGACTAGCGGTGAGTGCAGTGGCGGCTATGGGCCCCTGCAACACAGCGCTCCACCGCTAGTTCCGCCCCTGGGGAAGTACACCCCTTGGCTGCTGGTGGCACTGCCGGATGGTGCCCCCCTTTGGCCGGCGCCCCTGGCGAGTGCCATCCTGGCCAATGGGTAGATACGCCCCTGCACGCTAGTTGAATGCTGAATGCAGATTCCCGATTATTGTGAATCTGTTCGTGCGCAGAACCCATTCTGCTTATGTGCGGAAGGGGTGCTGCATGATCACACACAGCCCCTGCAATGCCTGTGCCTGATTGACAGGCAGAGGCATTTAAGGTATGGTGCGGGGGTGGAGCCAAGGACAGCCAGCATTCCTGGAAAGAGGGGCATGTTGCTCCTCTTTTCCAGGAGTGGCCAAGCTAGGATCTGCTTCCACAGATGCAGTTTTCTGGACTCGCAAGCCAGCCAGCCTGTGTAAGCTGAGGCTTACTGAGCTGGTTGGTAACCTCCACCATCGCAACTGATGATCGCGATGATTATCCCAGCCTGTGACCTTAGTCGCAGTGCTGGGATAGCAAATGCAGCAGGGGATATCAGACACTTCTTGCTACATTTGCATTTTTGCAAGAAGAGAATTGCAAAGCTGCTTGTGCTGAGCTTTGAAATTGTGTCCATTACTGAATCAACCCCTTTGTCGCAATTTTGCTAATAAAAATATTGCCAGCACTAATCATGATGGGAGTGTTACTCACCCAATGACCCATTATGAAATCATGTACAATGAGAAAGGAAGTCTGTGGGATAGAATCCTGCTCAGCTTCTGGAAAAAAAGTATGAAATCATAAAATGTACAAATACAGGTATATGTAAAAGTTCACATAATACAGGACTTGAAACATAATGACAATCTGAAAATCCCATTGCCAATAATTGCTATACTATGTGGAGAATGTTATAGGTTAATCGCAAATTGCACATCACTGGTCATTTGGCCTATTCCAGCATGTTTGCAGCAGTTTTAACATGAGAAGCACACATAAAAATAATACATTAAACTGGTCATTGCTTACAAATGCACAGACTTTGCTCATAAGCAGTGTCTTCTAACCAATCAGATGCGTCTGTGCAGAGGCATATGCAATTTGGATCATCAACCCTTATGACTGAATAGGCAGAATGGAGGTTGGTAGAGGCATTCTCTAGTGGTAGGAAACATTGAGTAAGGACATCTTTTGGCAAATGTTGGCCATGCACACCAGTATTTAAGAAAATACACACTTGCAAGGAGGTGGGTATTTTGTGCCTAGGATAGAGCAGTTGCATGTACACTTGTGATGATGCATCTCCTATTACATAAAGCTCTGTATTCATTTTCCATACATGTGTCTTTTAAGTATTGTTTGCAACATATTTCAAAGTCAGCAGCCTCTCTGTATAAAAAAGAATGTATCTTTGTTCATGCAGAGCCGGCCCTAGGCATAGGCATAATAAGCAAATGCCTAGGGGTATTCAAGCGCTCTGCCGCAGTTCCCCCCCAACTGGCGCTGCATGCCCCTCCCACCTGCTGCTGTGATTGGGGTCACTGCATGCCCCTCCCACCTACCCTGCCGCTGCCGTAATCGGAACTCAACTCCGATCGGGCAGCGCAGTGGTCAGTTTAGCCACCCAGGTCAGAATGAGCTTCTGTCCAGAAGCTCATTCTGGCTATAGGAGGAAACAAGATGGGCATGGGAGGGCATCCGCGTCCACTCCTCCCATGGGCATTTGCAGAGCAGACCCATGACTGACACGGCTCCACCTCCATTTTAGCCAACCAGCTGCTTCCATTGGACATGGGTAGATGCTAGATCCAAGTGGGCTAAAGGACCTTTGATAATGTCAGCAGCATGCAGAGGTGGATTTAGACCTCATAGGGCCCTAGGCAAGACACCAGTTTTGGGCCCCCCTCCATCAAACAAGCCATAGCACTATATTTTTGTTTCTGATTCATGCCCCCTATTTTATTTGTCATTTTTCCTCCATATATACAACCTATTAAAGTTTTAAACCTAAAAACACAGTACAAATATAATACAAAATAATTTATTTCAACTTTTAACGCGTGATATCATAGAAAGTGCAATCAATGTCTGTAAAAATAAAGAGCCATGGCCCATAGCTATCCTATTCAGTCTGCTCTTTCCAAAATAGTAGAGATAAAACAGCAAGGATTCACATTTGCATTTATCATAGGTATAGACCAGGCTAGAAAATAAGATTCACAAACTCATCAGAGCCAGGCTTTATGGGAATTGATCATTTACTTACTGTACTTAGGGCTCGCAGCCCACCTAAATTAGAGCTTAGGTTCAGGAACTAACAGGGATGGTTAGGGTTAGGGTGCAGGGTTGGGAGGGTTAGGATTAGGCTACCAGAAGGGAGGGGTAAGTATACTTACCCGACCCCTATCGGGATACCAACTATCGGGATGCCGCTGTCGGTATCCTGAAAGGAGGCATCCCGACAGCCTGCATATCATACCAATTCCATTGCACCATATCTGTCTAATTTCCACTATTATACCACTCAGTTACCACATTTGAAATCAGTGACCCCCCCCCCTCACTGATTGTAGCAGGCACCCATCCATTATAATACTTATTATTACACCCATTAGTGACAGCTTTATATATCAGTGTCTCACCCTCCCCCCACACTGACTGTAGCAGGCATTCATCCCCGTATAATACTTATTAGTAGTATTACACCAATTAGTGACTGTGTCATCATCCCCCCTTCCCTACTCACTGATTGTAGCAGGCACCCATCCCTTAATACTTATTGCTACACCCAGGGCCATTAGTGACCGCTCTATATATCAGAGGCCCCCCTGATTGGGGCACCCCTGCCCTCCACCCAAATTCAGCTATTTTCATAAAACTTTATTAACTTAAAAATATATTTCCTAGCTTTTAATTTAACAAATGATTCCACAGAAGACAAGTAAAGAAATACAGAGTCAAAGTCCAAACACATTGTCCATGTCAGGAAAAAAAAACACACACATTGTCCACCACGGGACACAAATACACACAGAATGTCCACCACTGGAAACAACAACACACACACATTGTCCGTCACTAGTAAACAAAAACACACACACATTGTCCGTCACTGGTAAACAAAAACACACACATATTGTCCACCACGGGAAACAAAAACACACACACACATTGTCCGTCACAGGGAAAAAAAAACACACACACATTGTCCGTCACAGGGAAAAAAAACACAAACACATTGTCCATCACAGGGAAAAAAACAAACACACATTGTCCACCACGGGAAACAAAAACACACACACATTGTCCACCATGGGAAACAAACACACACACATTGTCCACCACGGGAAACAGAAACACACTCATTGTCCACCATGGGAAACAAAAACACACACACATTGTCCACCATGGGAAACAAACACACACACACATTGTCCACCACGGGAAACCAAAACACACACACATTGTCCACCATGGGAAACAAAAAAACACACACATTGTCCACATGGGAAACAAAAACACACACACATTGTCCACCATGGGAAAAAGAAACACACTCATTGTCCACCACTGGAAACAAAAACACACACACATTGTCCACCTTGGGAAACAAACACACACACACACATTGTCCACCATGGGAAACAAAAACACACACACATTGTCCACTCGGGAAATAAAAACACACACACATTGTCCACCATGAGAAACAAAAACACACACACATTGTCCACCATGGGAAACAAAAACACAAACACATTGTCCTCTACGGGAAACAAAAACACACACATTGTCCACCACGGGAAACAAAAACACACACATTGTCCACCACAGGAAACAAAAACACACACACATTGTCCACCACGGGAAACAAAAACATACACACATTGTCCACTCGGGAAACAAAAACACACACACATTGTCCACCATGGGAAACAAAAACACACACACATTGTCCACAATGGGAAACAAAAACACACACACATTGTCCACTACGGGAAACAAAAACACACACACATTGTCCACCATAGGAAACAAAAACACACACACATTGTCCACCACCGGAAACAAAAACACACACATTGTCCACCACAGGAAACAAAAACACACACACATTGTCCACTCGGGAAGCAAAAACACACACACATTGTCCACCACAGGAAACAAAAACACACACACACATTGTCCACCATGGGAAACAAAAACATACACAAATTCAGCTATTTTCATAAAACTTTATTAACTTAAAAATATATTTCCTAGCTTTTAATTTAACAAATGATTCCACAGAAGACAAGTAAAGAAATACAGAGTCAAAGTCCAAACACATTGTCCATGTCAGGAAAAAAAAACACACACATTGTCCACCACGGGACAAAAATACACACAGAATGTCCACCACTGGAAACAACAACACACACACATTGTCCGTCACTAGTAAACAAAAACACACACACATTGTCCGTCACTGGTAAACAAAAACACACACATATTGTCCACCACGGGAAACAAAAACACACACACACATTGTCCGTCACAGGGAAAAAAAAACACACACACATTGTCCGTCACAGGGAAAAAAAACACAAACACATTGTCCATCACAGGGAAAAAAACAAACACACATTGTCCACCACGGGAAACAAAAACACACACACATTGTCCACCATGGGAAACAAACACACACACATTGTCCACCACGGGAAACAGAAACACACTCATTGTCCACCATGGGAAACAAAAACACACACACATTGTCCACCATGGGAAACAAACACACACACACACATTGTCCACCACGGGAAACCAAAACACACACACATTGTCCACCATGGGAAACAAAAAAACACACACATTGTCCACATGGGAAACAAAAACACACACACATTGTCCACCATGGGAAAAAGAAACACACTCATTGTCCACCACTGGAAACAAAAACACACACACATTGTCCACCATGGGAAACAAACACACACACACACATTGTCCACCATGGGAAACAAAAACACACACACATTGTCCACTCGGGAAATAAAAACACACACACATTGTCCACCATGGGAAACAAAAACACACACACATTGTCCACCATGGGAAACAAAAACACAAACACATTGTCCTCTACGGGAAACAAAAACACACACATTGTCCACCACGGGAAACAAAAACACACACATTGTCCACCACAGGAAACAAAAACACACACACATTGTCCACCACGGGAAACAAAAACATACACACATTGTCCACTCGGGAAACAAAAACACACACACATTGTCCACCATGGGAAACAAAAACACACACACATTGTCCACCATGGGAAACAAAAACACACACACATTGTCCACTACGGGAAACAAAAACACACACACATTGTCCACCATAGGAAACAAAAACACACACACATTGTCCACCACCGGAAACAAAAACACACACATTGTCCACCACAGGAAACAAAAACACACACACATTGTCCACTCGGGAAACAAAAACACACACACATTGTCCACCACAGGAAACAAAAACACACACACATTGTCCACCACGGGAAACAAAAACATACACACATTGTCCACTCGGGAAACAAAAACTCACACACATTGTCCACCACAGGAAACAAAAACACACACACATTGTCCACCATGGGAAACAAAAACACACACACATTGTCCACTACAGGAAACAAAAACACACACATATTGTCCACCATGGGAAACAAAAACACACACACACATTGTCCACCACCGGAAACAAAAACACACACATTGTCCACTCGGGAAACAAAAACACACACACATTGTCCACTCGGGAAACAAAAACATACACACATTGTCCACTCGGGAAACAAAAACATACACACATTGTCCACCACAGGAAACAAAAACACACACACATTGTCCACCATGGGAAAGAAAAACACACACACATTGTCCACTACGGGAAACAAAAACACACACACATTGTCCACCACCGGAAACAAAAACACACACACATTGTCCACTCGGGAAACAAAAACACACACACATTGTCCACCACAGGAAACAAAAACACACACACATTGTCCAGCATGGGAAACAAAAACACAATCATTGTCCACAACGGGAAACAAAAACACACACACACATTGTCCACCATGGGAAACAAACACACACACACACATTGTCCACCATGGGAAACAAAAACACACACACAGTGTCCACAATGGGAAACAGAAACACACTCATTGTCCTCCGTGGGAAACAAAAACACACACACATTGTCCACCATGGGAAAAAAACACACACACATTGTCCACCACGGGAAACAAAAACACACACACATTGTCCACCACGGGAAACAAAAACACACACACACATTGTCCACCATGGGAAACAAAAACACACACACATTGTCCACCATGGGAAACAAAAACACATGCATTTTCTGGCAACGGAAATTAAACACACACACATAATTAATTGTCCCCACAGAAAAAATAAAATAAAACATACTGTACATTAATTTATTGCCCCAAAAGGATAAAAAACATACATTAATTCTTTGTCCCCCACCCCTCCCAGAAAACTGAGTAACCTCACCTCACAGAGCTGCAGGGAAAGTTGCAAGAGCAGCTCCATAGTGACCCATAGGCTCAGTGACCAGTCATCCGGTCCCCTACTAGCCTTCACCCCACCGTGACCCCGGCACACAGCAGCAGCGTCAGTAATTAGTCACTGGCTGCATCTCCACTGTGAGTGAAGGCTGGACAGCGAGTGGCAGTATGACCTAATACATCATGTCGATGCCTATAGGTTACACACAGCCTGCATCTGAGCTACCCAGGAGAGCCCGGGGCAGGAATTTGCATAAGGGCAGACTCAGCCATGATTCCTGCAATGCGGTCGCAGATTCTGGAGGACATGGAGACCTGGGCATAGCAGCGCTCCACCAGATATGTCACGGCAGCTGCATTGTGCCTTCTTTCAGCTTCTTCACAAGAACTGCTCTCGAGTCGGCCCTGCTGATTGTAGCAGGCAGTTGCATTCATCCCTTATTACTTATTGTTACACCCATGGCCGTGTTTTCAGTGACTGTAGCAGGCAATGGTCACTGATGGCCCTGGACCCTGGGTGTAACAATAAGTATTAAGGGATGGGTTCCCTAATAGCACCCAGGTATTCAGCGCCATCCACCCTCCCCCATATAATAGCAGACCCCCATCTCCTATACAGTTTAACAGCAGCCAGGTATTCAGCGCCAACCAGCTACCCACCCTCCCCTATATAAAAGCATGCTCCCATCTCCTATAAAGTTTAATAGCAGCCAGTTACACAGCACCACCCAGCTGCCCACTCTCCCCCTCCCATATATAATAGCAGGTCCCCATCTCCTATAAACTTTAGTAGCAGCCAGTTATTCAGTGCACCCAGCTGCACACTCTCCCCCTCCCTATTATAATAGCAGGCCCCCATCTCCTATACAATTTAATAACAGCTGACAGCACACACCTTGCTGCTCATCCTCCTATCACTTCTAGTCCCAGTGCGGGCGGCTGGCTCCACTCTCCATGCGTGTGATGTCATACGCCCTTGCGTTATGGCATCACATGCACAGCACAACAGAAGAGAGTAGCATGCGCCCCTGGAGCCGGCAGTATACCCGGCAGTCTGTCAGTGCACCATTAAGACAGCAGCTGGAGTCTTCAGCCAGCCAGCGCAGCACACCCTGTGACATTTTCGGCAGAGCCTGTGATCCGCCGGATATGCCCCGCACACAACCTTGGCCACGGGCCCCCTGGGACCCGCCGGGCCCTAAGCGGGTGCCTTTGTTGCCTAGTGGCAATTCCGCCCCTGGCAGCATGTGACCGGCTGGGGCGGAGTCAGCAGTTATGAACAGCATGGAGGAGCTGTGTGACACAGGCTGCACACATACAGTAGCTGTGTGTTATCAGGTACAGATCCCTGATGACAGATAAGTGACTGAGGTTAGTAATTGCTGTCAGTAACCGGAGAGAGTAAGGCGCAAGGGTGTCAGTGTCTCTCTATGCAGAGGTCAGTCTCCCGGCTCCTTCATGCCTTATCCCTCTCATACCTTACACGCTGTGTCCCAACCCTAGTTTAATTTTTACTGTTTCATGACTAACAAGAAATATACCATATGTGTATATGTATTTATGTATGTGACTATATGTATACACGTGTGTGCATGTGTGTGTGTCTATATATATATATATATATATATATATACACACACACATTATATGTGTGTATATAATGAGTGTGTGTATGTATGTGTATATATGTTTGCGTGTGTGTGTGTATATATATATATATATATACACATATGATGCACACAGGCGGCACTACGTCTTCAATAAGCCAACACAGGTATGTGTGAACAAATCACTGGCGTTTTAGAGCATTTATTATAGCCCCTTCATCAAGGTTAAACATTTACATACATATAACAACATTTATACTCACATACCACCACGTGAAGTCCGCACTGCGTGCTGTCTGGGGCCGGGTCACCAGCTGATGACGTCATCACCACTCACACTGGTGCTGGCATCGCTTCAGTCCTAGGATAGTGGAGACACCCCCATATTGGATCTCCGTTGCCCCGGTAACACACATTGGGCCTGATTCAGAGCCGTTCGCTATTTGCGCTCGCTCGTTCAAAAACAAGGGGTGGCTATTCAAATGATCAGTTCGCAAATTGCAGTCTGTTCCCACCTCTAAGTTTGAATGAGCGAGCAAAACATACGCTCGTTTATTTGTTAAAAACGCCCCCTGGCCGCACGCACCATACGTCATGTCCGCTATTTATTAGATTAATCGAGTACATCGACCAGCGTATGAACGGCTCGCTATTCTTGTGGTTGGTTTTTGCTACCACAAACTTGCGAGCAGTTCTGGCTAGAAAATAACCCAGTGACGTGGTCAATGATGCTGCTGTATTAATTATGCACACCCATAAAACGCCCGTTTTGACCTTTAAGCACGCCTGCGTTCGGATCTCCACTCCCCATTTTCAAGCACCTTCCCCTGTTACCACCCACATACGCCTCATTCTGTCACTCAAAATAGCAGGCATTCGCTATATTGCGAGCACATGAATTTCGGCCGCACTGACTGGTTCGCGCATGCGTATAACGATCCGTACGCATGCGCAGATGTGCGAACATCGCTCGGAACGAGCGTACTGCCGCTAGCGAGTGGCTCTGAATGAGGGCCCTTGTCCGGACATAAACAATCACCATAATATAGCAGAAGCAGAGAATATATAAATACATACAATATTAGACATTACATCACCCCTCATAAACATCCTATAAGGGACTGAAAATTGAAGACAAAAGACATTATTGAATGATCTTTTATTGTAATTCTATACGAATATGAGTATAGAGTTTATATGTGCTCTCCAATTTTTCAGTTCTCTAATCATTTGGCATATGAACAATTTGTATGAGTATTGGTTTTCTATGGTGATTCTAGGGGATATACTACTGGGAATGTACTGTATGATTTATTTTATATCACTTATATCTTGTGGTGTAAGTGTATATGTGATTTGATTATTTATGGATTTATTATCTTATTAGTATATCCTAGACTGGAGGGAGTTTTTATGTTAGTGCCCCGGTGTCTATGATGTCCATTTCTTGAGATTAATATGTTTTTGTCAATAATGTCATTTGTCTTCAATTTTCAATCCCTTATAGGATGTTTATGAGGGGTGATCTAATGTCTAATATTGTATGTATTTATATATTCTCTGCTTCTGCTATATTATGGTGATTGTTTATGTCCGGATACTGTGAGTTACCGGGGCAACGGACATCCAGGTTGGGGGTGTCTCCACTATCCTTGGACTGACGCGATGCCAGCGTCATATACAAACACACACACACATATATATATATATATATATACTGTGTGTGTATATATATATATATATATATATGTGTGTGTGTGTGTGTGTATGTATATGTGTGTATATATATACACATATATATATACAGACCCTCTAACATATGTCCCATTCCACTAGGTACAAAATGCTCTGCTCCTGGACTTCCCTCTAAGTTTATGATTTCAGACACCAGTGCTGAAACATCTGTCTCATCAATTACGTAGTTCAACACAGGTGATTGCAATCATACATTAGTTGGGCAGTCCAAGAGCCATAGGCATCTTTACAATGGGTGCAAGGTGTGCGGGGGGGCCCACACTGCATGACCTGTACCAACAGGTAATCATACCTCTCCGCTGATTCCCGAAGTGCTGCACACTGGGATCACAGTGAATTGCGCATGTGCAGAAAAAATGTCCCCGGGAAAGTAGGTGCAGGTGCCATTTTCCTGGAGATCCACGCATGCATTGTAGATTCTGGCATGAAGCCAGAAACTACAGCACTCAGTGCCATGCTGATCCACCAACAGAGAGGAGGGGGCCCAAACGGAGGCTGCACATGGGCCCCCTCCTCTCTTAAAACGCCCCTGCCAAGAGCAGAGTGTTTTGTACCTAATGGAATGGTTCATGTTGGAGGGTATGTGTGTGTGTATTGTGGCAGTATCACCAGAGATGGCACTGGTGAGCAGCAGATTCTGGATTCTGTGTGGGGCAGGAGAGATCCACCCACACAGAGAAGAAAAGGATTCTGGTAAGTTGTGTAAGTGCTGCCTTGTGCATAGAGCTCAGGTGTGGGATGATGAGAAGGCAGACCAGTCAGGCTGCTGTTGGAGACAGTCTATGTGGGACTGTGGCAGCCAGAGAGTCCAGTGAAGCTAAGCGAGCCATTGGGGGCCAGGAGTCCTGTGTCTGGATCTTGCAGGAGACTGTGCGACATTGAAGCAGCTGGGCTGCAGGCTGAGGAAGCCAGGGCCTACTGTGTACCTGGAGGATACAGGGAAGGCACAGAGACTGTGTTTGTATAGCTGTGGCAGCCAAGCTAGGCTGGAGCTGGCGATAGACCTGCAGAGAAGCAGGCAGAGACTGTGTAGGCAGACTAGCTACATCACGATAGAGAGGGTTTAAGAAGTGAGTTAGACACCCTGAATAGAGGCTAGGTTGTTTATTGTTTTGTATTTCTGTTCCCTGATTTACATGCTGGAAGGAAAGCACCATCTTCATTTACTTTTACTGGAATGTCATGTGTGGACTCTAATTCTGCACCTAATCACTGCACCACTGACACCAATCTACCGAGCTATTTACCCCCAAGTTATCACATAATATATATATATATATATATATATATACATATATATTATATACACATTCAGCCCGACACTCTGGTTACATATACTGGTAATCTCGAGGGTGCCCTCCTAGGATATTAAACAAATTCCTGTACTGAGCTGAACAGCCTCTCAGGAAAAAAACAGACGGCACTCCTCAGTAGTTGTAACAAAGTGATATATAGTCACAAATCACATAAGTTCTGTTGATGTTTCAAGACCCATTGGTTTATTCATAATGACATGTCCTGATGAAAACACAGATGGGTCTTAAAACGTCGACAGCACCTACTGAGGAGGGCCACCTGCTTTTTTCTGAGGGGCTGTTCAGCTCGGTATGGGAAGTTGTTAGGGGGCACCAGTAAAAATTTTGCCTAGGGCACCAAATGGGTATGGCCGGCACTGTATTCATGCATGTTTGTATATTGGTGAATGCATTTACCAATTCAACTAAAGAGACTGAGAACTTGTCAAGCCATTGACTTATATTACATTTATATCAATGGATCATAACTCACAATGGAGCACAATTTGTAGAACGCTGTACATGCTATACCTCACTTTTCTTTGGAAGTCATGATCTTTGGTGACTTCCTATTTATTGTAAGGTGCCAGAAAAGGCTTAAAGCATAATTGTAAAGAGTTTGGTATTAACTTTATTACCCATGCAGAGTCAGAGGCTCTTATAATAATGCTACAAATTAGAATGTTTAATGTTTTGTTTGACCTTTTAGCAGTTACAGGGTCCGAGTAAAACTAAGGAGGAGGAGGTTAAATGAAGAGGAGAGGACATGTAATGGTTTTAATGAACTAACATTTTACACATGATTTATTATCCTTCTGAACTTGCAGCAAAATGTAAAAGATAAATGTCATGTGCACATAGGAGTCAGTTGGTCAGGAAAAAAACATATGATAGCATAACATGAAAAAGGGCATTGCAAAATATTGAATTACTGACAGATACCCTTAACCACACCGAAGCCTCTCTATACAAATGCAAGCATGTACATTGTGTTGTGTACAGTATTTATTTAATGTGACTCATTAATCTGCAAATAAAATACAAATAATAATGACTGCTCACATATAATATACTTAAAATATCTTTAACCTCAGCTCATTTATTTTATAGTTTCTTTTTTAAAAACACTGTAGTTGTTGATCCCAGAGTCAAAGAAAGACGGAGGCATCAATAAAAAATGGATGAAGAAGAAAATGAAGACACATTGACAACCGATTTACACTGTCACTCTTCCTGACCCTGTGTGTGAATGTAGAGATAGAAGTAATCTCCAATACTGGATATAAACACAAGGATTACCAACATATGTAAAGTACACAACTTTAAATAAATATTGTTAGTCAATAGGAAACTTTGTTTTTTAAATGTTATTGTGCTTTTTAAATTCCTTTTGTTTTTACTTTGCATTTGAAAACACCTATAGTATATATATATATATATATATATATATATATATATATATATATATATACACAGTTGTAGGCATTTATTTTATGCTTTATGCATAATCAACTCTAGAAAACATGGGCAGCTGTCAGAGACTATATTTTCAAACTATTATTTTGTGGCAGAATGACAGTTACTCATTCATCACTGCTAGGGTAGGTTGGTAGGAGGAAGAAGAATGAGAGACTAAACAGATGAAGCTAAGCACTGAAATACAGTTTTTGACATAAACATTTTACTGAAACGTGATTTGAGGTGTGATATTTTTTTCTCTAATGTAAAATAGAATATTGTTACTTTTTCTTACAATCACCTGTTTAGGCATTTATCTTTTTGGATTAATTGATTTGCAAGAGATAAATTATTCCCATAGAAAGCTCTCTACAACCAAATAATAAAATAAAGGCTACAATTAGTTCAGCAGGTTTTCTGTTCTTTTGAGCATTATTAAAACCAACGGTCCCTCTGTACATGAGAAACCATCCACTAGAATACTTTGAATTTATATTTATTTAAAGTAAAAAAGAGAAATTGTAGGGAAGCATCAGTTACACATACTCACAGACACAGCAATAGTGCTCTACTCCATAATGAAGAGTTAACAGTATGAATAATATTGTCCTTTGCTTGCACTACAGATGCCAAAAAATCCCTGTCATACCCAATTTTTAGGGCTGCCATTTCATGCCAACACTTGGAGAACCACAGGGCTGCCATTTCATGCCAACACTTGGAGAACCACAAGTGCCAGTATGCCCTGGCATACAGGGCCTGCTAGCACCTGTAAAAAATATTATAATAAAAAAAGGACACAGAAACCAGGAAAAGTGTTTGTTAATATCACTGAAATATGCTGCATTGTTTCTTATTGAATGCAGTGGGTTATTTTGAAATAAATAAACTACAAATCCAGGCTCAGAATGGTCTTCAGGCGTGTTTGTCAAATGGTGTCAACTACCATTTAAATTTGAACAATTCAACTAATAAAAACAATAATTGGAATCAAAATAATCAGTGTGAATTAATTACTCATACAAATTAATTTCTCCCTATAATTTACTCTCTCTGAAAATAATTAATCTTTAGCAAAGTCCTTGCTATAATTTATGCAGGGTTAATTTACAATCTATGTTTCTTGCTCATATATTCCCTTCCCATTATACTTCCAAAAAAAAGATATTTACAGTATTTAATTAATCCATTTCAATTCCCTTGTCTTAACATGTTTATATATTGTACCAGCTGAACTTTTCATCTGTTGCTCGTTATATTATTTAATTACTATAAGTTCCTCATCCAGTTATATTATTAAATTACTATATATAAGTTCCTCGCCCCAGCAGTAGACACCTCTTACTTGATTCTCTAGCATTTGGGCATTATATTTTCAAATTTGATGTGCACATATTTATTCCACATATACCATATGGGATATGACCAGGCAGGGTTGGTAACACCATAGAGGGGAAACCATCAGTATGAAGGACCCCGCACCATCATTCCACCATCCAAGTCCTGCTGACACTGGGGCTGGTTTCAACAGGGGAGTGAGCCCACTAAAAAATGTGTGGACTCCTCCCTCCTGCATGTAACTGGCCCTAGTTTAAATAGCACTAGAATGCTTCTACATACCCCAGAGTGGTGAATTGTAGGTAATGGAGAGTTAATATTCTGAATAATATTTTGGCACACCACAGGTGCCAACAAGCCTTGTCATGCCCAAGTTTTAGGGCTGTCAGGTCATTCTGACACTTGGAGACACACAAGACAGACATGGCCTGCTGGTACCTGTAAAGAAAATATTACAATAAAAACAAGACACACACTAAATTTAAAAAAAGAACTGTTTTATTGAAATAAAACACAGCCACACCTCTCATTTAACCATTTATTACTTCTTTCACAATCCTTTGGGGTCCTCTTTTGTCCATGCAGGCATAATGAGCACTTGGCAACACAATGCTGAACCACCCTCTTCTCACCCTTCAAACCCTGCACTCTTTCAGTCTTGTTGAATATCTCATCTCATGTTTGATTTCTTACATATCTAAAAGCTACTGCTCTGTCTTTTCTTCTGATGCCACCTCCCTTCCTCTGCCTCTACTTGTCAGTGTACCCCAAGGGTCTGTTCTTGTCCCCCTTCTCTTTTCCCTTTACAACTCCTCCCTTGGAGATTTCAACATCTCCTTCATTCTCCAACACCAACTCTATGCTGATAACATCCCAATTTACCTCTCCTCCCCTGACTTTTTTAACTCTGTCTTCTCTCATGCCTCTATACCATCTCCTCCAGGATGTTCCAGTGCTTTATCAAACTCAATATGTTTCAAGCCAAACTGATTGTTTTCCACCAATCCATGTCCCCCTCACCACCTCTCAGCTCTCTATCTGTACCTCTACCTCCTTCACATCTGTTCCCTGGGTCCACATACTCAACTCCTCCCACTCCTTCACTCTCCTCGAACAGCTACAGTATCTCATAATCTTTTCACTTCCACCTTACCCAGATCTCTAGAGTCAGATCATTCCTCACTACGATGCAATCAAAACACTCACCCATGCATTTGCAATTTCATGTTTGGTGAACTGCAAACCGCTTCTGTTTAACATTACTTTTTACCTGTTTTTTTCACATCTATTCTTAAGGCTGCCTCTTATTTCATTTACCTCTAATATTGCTCAGTATCTTCTTATCTGCTCATCAAACTGCTTTATTAGTTTCCTGTTCAATGCAGAATACAATTCAAACTTCTCACCCTCACCTTGTACCTTCAAAGAAGCACTTAAGACTCACCTCTTTATAAAAGCCTACCAGCCTTTCTCATAATTAATTAATCAGTTCCTCTAACAGCTCACCTAGGGGTATATTTACTAAAGTGAGAGTTTATGGAAGTGGAGATTTTGCCCATAGGAACCAATCAGATTCTACTTAACATTGAAATTGCACCTTCTAGAAGATTGTAGCCAGAATCTGATTGCTTGCTATGGGCAACATCTCCACTTCTAAAATCTCTCACTTTAGTAAATATACCCCCTAGATTTTTTCCCAGTTTCCCTTCTTGGTTACACCCTTCCCACTTAGACTGCGAGTCCTCAAGGGCAGGGCCCTCTTTCTCATTCTATTCTCCTAAAACTAAACCTGCCACCAGTTTACTTTTGTTCTTCATTTTCCCACCAGTAAAAATTATTTTGTATGTCTGTTCACTTAAGGGTACAGGTTTATTAGGTGCTATTTATATTTCCTATTCCTCCCTCATCGCAACTTATGTCCAAAAACCGAACTCGGGTTTTGGATTGCATGCTAACACGTCAAAATTAAGTAATTTTATCTGTTTTTTTAAAATACAGATCTAAAACCAAAACACATGAGTGTGGTTTTGCAAAACCAAAACATGAAGATGAATCCAGATCCGAACTCAAAATGAAAACACGGGGGTCAGCACACACCTCTACTAAATACATTGTATTGTGTTTTAAGCAACCAAGCATCTTGTTGCTTTTGGAGAGGACACAGCTCAGCTCTACTTTCATTATTGGGCAGAAAACTATTTTGTTTTGTAGACTAGTTGAGGACTGCAAAAATAGCCACCTTTACCTAGCTGATATAAAAGTTTTGGTCAAAAACACAGACAACAGTAACAAAGATAAAGCAATGTATTTGGTTAAGATTCTAGATTGGAATGTATAAAAACAATACATTTAGTTGACTGAATTTAATTTAACTTAGTACACACTATACTGGGCTTTTATTTTTCAATTTTTTTCTCCGTTTTATTTGTATGTTATTTTAAGCAGAATGCACTTAGAGAGAATGGTTTAATTCTAGAATGGATAATTAACAATCGTTAGCCAGTTCACACGGACATCATATAGATCAAGGGTATTTAACATGCCGCACTTTAGCTTCTGTGAAACTACACATCCAACCAGGCTCTACCACAGTTTTAGCATGCCCTAATAACAAAACTGTGGTAGGGTATGCTGATATGTGTAGTTCCACAGCAGCTTTGGTGGTATGCGATTACTCCTGCTATAGACCATTTCAGCATGTTCAATAATCCTTAGATCTGCAGAATTTTTCCCTGCTATACTCCACATGTACATTCCAATTGGAACACAAAAACATGGGTATTACACACCTCTATATGATTCTATGTAGTTGATGTGCTTAGTTGAGGTGGTTCCAACATTTTTTATATATTGTACAATTTCTACTTGCATGTTAATTTTTTCCTTGTTATAAATTAAATATAATGATAAACATTATTTACCAAACTTATATTGATAACTTTGCATCACCTTACAGCTGCTATTAATGTGTTTAGATTGATTTTTGCAGTAAGATAAAATAGGCAAGCTTGGTCTTTACTCTCTAAGAACACAGCACTACTCTTTATTTAATAGAATAACATTTTAGATTCCTGAGTGCTTATATTGAGTCTTTTGGCTTATGATATCAGATCAGCTAAACTAAATGGTCCTTTAGATAGTTGGAAGGTATAAAAGTAATAAAGCTAATGGACTCTTCTGTAAGAGCTTGCACGTGTTTGATGAAATGGCATGATACTTTTTATTGCACTTACTGCAAAGATGTATCAATTAATTGTGCACTGTACTTTGCTTTTATATTTAGTCAGAAAATGACATCCATGTGAAATTTTAACATGTATATTGGAAATGGTTGTTAAAATCCATGTACTTAGGTGGTGTTTTAAACATGCTAAAAATATATAACATAATAATATTAGAGATGTGTGCAGACCCCTGTGTTTTGGTTCTAAATCATTGTAGTGTTTTGATTTTGGGGTTGGCAAAATCACCCTCAAATGTTTCAGTTTTGGATTTTTTTTATAAATGTATAAAAACAGCTAAAAGCATGAAATTTGGACCTGTTTTTGTTCCTACAGTATTATTAATATCATTAACATTTATTTCCAGTCAATTTTGACTACCTCACAGCTCTCAAAATTGGTTTCACCAATACTAGCCAAAGGCTGCAGCTAGTTGGCTTGCTAAACTAAGCAACAGATTAGTGGTACAAACACATGGCAGGTTAGAAAAATATAGCACATCTATGAAACATAGTGACACAACAGTGGCAGAGATTATGGCAGATTAATAAACTATGCAACCCTGAACTAAGAACTAACAGCCTAAAATTAAAAGCCTAGTAGAAAATTCTAAATATAATATAATATAAATCACAGGCCTCAGGCCAATAAAAATTAATAATTGTAGAACATTATGATTCATTAATAAGTTTATAACATACTTATCCAACCAGCAAATCACATGCCTTAGGCCAACAGAAAGTGATAATTGTCAAAAGTAGAAATTGATAATAAATTAACAAAAATGTATCCAACCAGCAAATTACAGGCCCAATCAAATCAAAGAGCATCTCATTACCAAAGGTTGCCTATTAATATTTCCATAGATTTGGTTGACTAAGATAATCTGCTGACTTTTTTTTCCATAATAATTTACACATATTCTTACGGTTGCCATCACTATTCACATTCAGTGTACTGGAGCATGGTGGTGATAATCATGTGGAGACTTGTAGCCTTGTCATAATGCAGTCATAATTTTCTGCCTATAAAACACATAAAATAAAGGATGATAAGGAGGATCATACTCTGTATCTGTGGAGAATCTGCAGAAAATGGGGCCTGTACACCTGGATGACAAGCTGGTGATGGATGGTCTTGCAAGATATGGAACATCAATGCTTGTGGCAAGTTGCTGTCCAGATTGAGATGTAAAATGCTTCCGTGACATCTAGAAGAGACTTGAGAAGCTGGAGTTGAAAATCCATCTACGGAAAGAAGAAAAGCTGAAATGAGAAACTCATCATATGATAAATGGCCTGTTAACCATGCGGAAATGCTAGATTCTGAATATTTAGGTTACTGGACTATTCATTATCAGGGTTCTGAATATGATTACCTGATATTCAGCAAACTCTGAAAACTTTCAGTTTTCAGAGTTTGCCTGCAAGAACAAGTGCCATCTTCAGATGGCATGTGTTCTCATAGCCCCACTTTTTCCTATGATAAGGAGTTCCAGGGATAAGAAGAGGAATCAGAGCAAAGAGGAATTGCTCCTGTGTTAAGTATCCACAGTGTCAAGACTGCAACTATTTCAGTACATAAAGATAGACTACTTTTGCCAAAGTTCCATTGTGGTCATTGGAGGAGCTATCCTGCTTGCTGGCATGCTTCTCATTCAGGGGATAGAGTGTTAAAGTGATCATCTGTTTCCCAGGTGTCGTCAGGTTGTGGGATTCCTAGATTGCTCATTATTTCAAACCTGCTTCCATTTGGGTCACATGTTCTGAAACTTCCTATGGATCACAGACCTCTAGTATAATGCCTGTTATTAACTGTGTCTCAGTGTCTGTGCAATGTTGCTTTCAGGTCTTTTCTTGGACTCCTGCCAGATCCCTGCTGTGCCTGTGGACTGCTGTGGACTTTGTTATATTCCATATGAACTTCTGATGCCAGTTATCCACTGCACTACAGAGCTCAGCATTCCTATTGTCTAAGTATTGCTTTTTGCTCCATCATTGTGCTTTCAACATTTTGCTGCACTTTACCTGTTGTCTTTTCGTTCCTGTGGATATTGAACTCATCCTTGTTACAGTTGTCAACTGCACTGTTACAGTGTCATCTCTGCATCACAGGGCTCAACCCTGCTCCATGCTCTAGCCACACCACAGGGCTCAACCCTGCTGCAATCTTCTCCACATCACGGGGCTCAACCCCACTCTGAATCCTAGCCATACCACAGGGCTCAACCCTGCTACAATCTTCTCTGCATCACAGGGCTCAACCCCGCTCCATACTCTAGCCACACCACATGGCTCAACCCTGCTACAATCTTCTCCACATCCCGGGGCTCAACCCCGCTACAATCTTCTCTGCGTCATGGGGCTCAACCCCGCTGCAATCTTCTTCACATCACGGGGCTCAACCCAGCTACAATCCTCTCTCAACCCCACTCCAAACTCTAGCCACGCTGCAGGGCTCAACCCTGTTCTGGAATCTCATCATCTTACAGGGCTTAACCCTGCTCATACTTCACTACTCCACAAGGCTCAAGTTTGCTTCGTCTCTCACTGCACTGCAGGGCATGACCCTGTCCCAGAACTATACTGTTCTGCAGGGTCCGCTCTGCTCCGGATTCCCATTACTACGGGGTTCTATCCTGGCAAAGGTCCTTAATGTCATCCTGAGGTGTTCTGGACTCAGGGTTCCCTACCACATTAGTTATTATATGCTAAAGACTGCTTTCATATATTTGGAGATTCTCTCCTATACATATTAATGCATATGTGAATCTCTGTGCTGTTTGAGACTTTATATGAGACCTTGCTGATTATATTTCTTTTTTGAATAAATTCTATTTACTTTTATCCTGTGTTACTGAGTTTCATGGAAAGGTCATTCCTAAGACCACCCCAGTTTATTGTGCCTAGTAGGCCTGCCTCCCTCCAGGAGTCTCAAGTGTCGGCAGCCATGACACCCAGCAGCCATACGGCCCCCAATGATGAATAGGGCCCACAGCCTGTGAAGTAACAGGATCTGATTGGTTGGTACGTTATATCAAGCAAGTTTCTGGTGAGTCTGGCTAATATTTTAAAGGGACAATCATTTAAAAGGAAAACACCACCTCCTATGTGAGCAGTCAAGTGTCTGATAATCTGTACTCATTATCAATTTGGAGGAATATAAAAGAAAGTCTCATTAACATAGGGCATCTATTAGTATTTTCAAAAATTTGATTTGCCATTGTATCTTTGGGGTCCTGAATTCCTGAGGATTTCCTGCCCTGTGCTGACCAGTTTGGGGCTGTTTAATGTTATCACAGGGCACTCACTCTGCATTTTCCTCCTGGCTGTTTCAACCTTGTGCTGGTTTTTGGAAAATAGGGGCTGAGACATCCGGGTTGGTTACTGATTTAGCGGGGTAGAACCCAGGCAATTTTTTAAATATTTTTAACAGTTTCTAAATTTATTAATAGGTTGAGAGTTTAGAAAATGTGAGAGTATAGCAGTAAACTCACATTGGTCAAGTTTTATCTTCAAAATGGAAGAACATCTGGATGAGAATTTAAATCATGAGAGTTTTTTGAGTCTAAACACGAGAGTTGGCATTTTTTCGGACTCTAACACTGGCTAGACGCTCACATTCTCTAAACTCTCACCCTAATACATTTGCCCGAATATCCTTTATTTTCAGAACCTAATCAGTCTCTGTGGCCACAAAATAGTAAGTTTGACAAAGCTTATGTTAAATAAACATTGACAAACCTCTCCAAAATTTGTCTATAGAAGTTCGCTTATCATTTTTTGCTCTTGTGTCTTCATCTGTCATAGTTTTATAATGGTGCAATTGATCAAGTACTATGTGAAAGAAAATAAGCAATTATGGATTTTCGTGTCTAAGTTTGTTTAGAGCCGAGTCATATGTACCATTCATCCATTCTGTAATGCTGTAGAGGAGCAAAACCATGGATGCTTTAAAGTAACACTATCTTTATGCAGTCTTCAGTAGTATGTTTCATTATATATTGATTGTATATTACACAACTGTAAAGAAAAAGACAAACAGATCTACAACTAAGAGGGTTATTCATAAAAGCTTGGAGAGAAAATAAATGTGAAAGATAAAGTACAGTCAGCTCCTAACTGTAATTTTTCAAACACAGGGGCCTATTCATCATATGATAATTATTCCGTTAACCATGCGGAAATGCTAGTTTCTGCATATTTAGGTTACTGGGCTATTCATCATCAGGGTTCTGAATATGACTACCTGATATTCAGCAGGGTTTGCCTGCGAGAATAAGCGCCATCTTCAGATGGGACTTGTTCTCATAGCCCCACTTCTTCCTATGGGAAGGAATTCCAGGGATGTGAAGAGGAATCAGAGCAAAGATGAATTGCTCCAGTGTTAAGTATGATGAATAGGGCCCACAGCCTGTAAAGTAACAGGAGCTCATTGGTTGGTACTTTATATCTCACAATTTTATCTCTCTCCAAGCTTTTATGAATACCCCCCTAAGGGGTAAATGTAATAGCCTGCACAGTGCAGGCATCGGCAAGTTTCTGATAGTCTGGCTAATATTTTAAAGGGACAATCATTTAAAAGGAAAAACCAACCTCCTATGTGAGCAGTTGAGTGTCTCTGTTCACAACCACTTTCACTGTGATGCTCCCATAACATGCCCATAAGACGGATCATCTCTGTGCATGTGCTAAGACACCTCCCATTTACCACCAAAGAATGCCCACTAAATTTTCACTACAGTTTGTTCACCTGAAAGTAGAACTGCAGCTCTGCATGGGAACATTTGGGACACATGCAGGGTTGCAAAAAGTTGTTCCACTACATCCGACATTGGCATGGCATAGACCTATGAATCAGGCCCAAACACACAAACACACAAAAAAAACACACACAAAAGTTAGAAAAAAATAGACTGAGAACTGCAGGCATCGGCAGGTTCCCAGTGTTCTTGGCCAATGATTTAAAGGTACTGTAGCAATCTTTTAACTGACAAAATCAACCTGATTTTGCATTTTAAATGATTGCACAACTACAAAACATTTGGAAAACTTACCAAGATCCCACTGATGCCTGCAGTTCACAGGCTATTAAATTTCCTTTTTTAAATGAACATACACCTCAATTAGACATTATACAGAACAAAAAACAAGACAACCTTCAAAAACCTCACCACAATCAATATATCTTTTTCTTATTAATTTCCTATAACTTTCTCTTACCTCACTTATGGGTAGATTTACTAAATCTTCTAAAACAGAGAAGTGGGGGTGTTGCCCATGGCAACCAATCAGATCTATCTCACCTACAGGTGACTAGGATGAAGATATTCCACTGCACAAACCCATGCAGAAGCAAAATTAAATAACTCTTGTATTTACATATTTTATTCTTCTTTGCAGCTAGGCCATCAGCAGCAGTGGTTAATGGTGGGTGCAAGTTGAGTGGCAATGGATCCCCTGGCTCTTCTTGACATTCATTCAGTCTTAGAGTGTCCCTATTAGCTGGGTGATTACTTCTCTTGGTCTCCTATATGTATTTACTGAGTTTCAGAGTCTCCCTCTCATAACACAGTCTAGCTTGGCACATAATATGGTATGATATAAGGTCTCCAGCAATGAAGACTCTGTATATTTGTTTTCATGCCACTGGCAGCTTTCAGGGTTCTTTATGAAGCTCATTCCCAGAATTCATTAAAATAGGAGGCTACTGTGAGTAGGGTTGGAAAATAATTGGCATAATATCAATGTTACCATTAATGTTTCCATTAGAAACATGACCATCAATGTCATTAAAAGGAATCAGCCATCCTAATACATCAATTTTATTAGATTAAACCATTAGCTTTTGAGTCTCGGATTACATTTACAGAAAGCATTTCTGTGCACACGAAGTCTAATTTTGCCTTTGGATAATGAAAACCATCAACATTGAAAAATATTACTATTCTACCATCAAAAATTAAAATATCAAACAATGACATCAAAATATCAATGTTTGAAAAAGTCACTGACACATGCAGCTTTCTAGTAGCCTATCAATGGCAAGCTTCTGTAGTATTTCAGCAGTGCCGTAGCAGGACAGCAGTGCAACATGTACTGCACTGCTACCCCTCTCACTCACTCCCACCCCCCTCCTCCCCCTTGAGCACTTACCTTTTCATCTGGAAGGTGGATGGAGGGTGGAGATCTTCAGCGGCATTTCTGCTGTGCGCCACACAGCACTGCAGGTCCCTTCCTGCTGACCTTTCCTGAGCCGGGCAGTTCATGGCCGGTGCCACTAGAGGATTCCACCCTGTGCAGAGGCACCAGCCGCACCACCCTCCCTGCGGACCTGTATTTCAGCAATCCAGGGTTGTTTCTGAACATTTACTCCTGTTTCTGACAGTACTCCATAGGCAGTGCAGTGTCACAAAGCTTACTGACACCTTTCAGTGCTTCTCCTATCATCAATAAACCTATCCTCAAGTCTTCAAACCACAACTTCTGCACTTTTAAAGTACTTGCAGTATATTATATAAAATAACAGGTAAAGTTCATTATAGTCAATATTTTTATTTACATTCTAATTCACTTATATCTTGAACTTCACCCCATGACCTGAACCAGGCACACAGAGCTGGTACTCATAACTGGCATGACTCAGGCAACTTCACTGTGGATAATCAGAACAAAATAGTACTGGGCCTGAAATTGAAAAACAGCAAGTACAAACTACAAACTGCCAATGCCCTCAAAGGCACAGCCCTGGAACCTCACCCTGACCCCAGACCTGGAACTGGAACTCATGAGACTCATAGCCAGCCCCAGTTAAAAGATACCCAGAACAAGGAAGCTATTAGAGACCATCAGTTAACACCTATTTGACTGTCATTAACCAGTCAAATAGATGTTAACTGATTGCCTCTATGGAAAGCAAAAGGTGCTGACAGTGTGGCAGGATACCCAGAGCATATGGTAAGCACAGAGCCTATAGTGGCACACTGGATGCAGGTGTGTAAACAGGCACACAGGTAGATGCAGAGATCAGAAACTGCAGAGCACTGGTAAGGGATGGTTCTGAGTACAAGGAAATCACATAAGTGATACACAGGAACACAGCAGAAGCCACTGAAGTCTGGAGCCAAGAACTATCCTCAGGAAGTAAACACATTGTTCTGGGCTGAATACAAGAGCTGGTTTAAATAGGGTGCTGTCAGAGACCATAGGCTAAGCTGGTCACGTGAGCATGGCTGCTGCGAACTGATAGGACTGAGAGATCTCATGACAGAATCCAATATGGTCACGCCCATGAAGCCAGACTGTTTGTTTACATCTGAAGATGCAGTGTTTAGGCATGTTACAGACAGCCAGAGGATACACAGATCACAGGGAGACAGCACTGTAGAAGTGCACTAAGATCCTGATGTGTGACATACAGTTAGTAACTAATAATCTTTTTTTGTCATGTTTTATAGTTGTTGTTCGCCGATGCAGCTCATTTTACAATGAAATAAAAGGGTGGTAGATCATATACAGGGGTCTAGTTACTCAGGGGAGAAAAGGGGGAAATATGCTAAAGGCAGAGTAAATCCCTGTACATACCGCTTCTCAGTATGTACTAAAGGGATTATCTCTGCCTGCAGCCTGTCAGCACTAAGTGCAGGCTACAATATCACACTGCACCTGGGGCACTTAGCGCTGCCATAAACACCTATGGCAGCGCTAAGTGTCCCAAGTATTACTAAGAGGAGATGTCACTTACCGCCTGCTGCCTTCTCCAGTGCTGATATCGCCTCCTGTAGCTGCCGGTATCTGCTTCTCCTCACTGGAGAAGCAGGGCTTGAGCTGTGTCAGGTTGGCCATTTGTAAATAAAGTTTGTTGAAAAAAAGTTACTGCTGCTGCTGCCGGCTGGAGATGGTGGGTAACACAAGGCTGTAGGGAAGGGAGCCTCAGCTGTTACTGCCGAGGGGGTGACTTAACGTTTGGTCTATTTTTAGTAACTGCTGCATTAGCCAGCTCCTGCTTTGCAGTGATAGCAGGTGAAGAAGGAGTGGCATTAGTGCAGAGTCTTAGTAAATAGACCCCATAGTCAGTAAACAAAGTTATTTTTTGTAAGGCACAAAGATTAGAGAGGAGTTTTTTAGTTAGTTTAGTTTAGCCATAAAAAAATGATTTGGTGCATGTATTATTTTGTTTATAACCTCTGTAATCTTATTTTCCAATATAATTTCTTAATTTGCAGAACAATAGACATATGTACCTCTAAAAAACAGCTAAAATAAATAATAATAATAGTAATAATAATAATGATAATAATAATTGTTTTTATAGTGCTGCAATATTCTGCAGAGCAGCACTGAGAGATAGTACAAAAGGGTAGACGCTCAAGTGGCACTATATAGCACAAGTGACAAAGAAGTAATAAGAATTACAAAATAGTAGTGTTGCTAATATAAGAATAGAGTCTATATCTACAATGTTTGATATAATATTTATTTCCTGGCTGTAAATAACTGAACATCATGGTGTGAATGTCAACATGAGATCTTATATGTCATAAAGCCATTAAAAGTGCTTTAGTAACAGCTAGTCTGACTGTGAGCTTTTATGCACTAGTAAAGATACTGCTAAACTGGGGTCATCAGTTACAGGAAAACAATTTTCCCTCACACAGAGTATCAGACTTACCACTGTGTAGCTGACAAAGACAAATTGGTTAAAAAGGAGAGAGGAAGAGAGGCTACACAGTGCACACACATACATATTTTTGAATAATAGTGGCTGCAGAGGAAATAAATATCCCTCCTCTAGCAAAGAAAAGACCCATAAAAAATAAATTTGCACCTTTAGCTAATGGTGGCATATAATTGATCTGACAGACTGAGAGATTCATGTTGTTGCATATTTACACTTTAATGTGTGATTCCTTTGATTAACCTGCTTTTTTAAACAAAACACTTCCATAGAAGTGTACAAATGCACTATTTTCCGTCAGTTGGAATTGAGAATTCCATTGATTTACGACCATATTTCTTTCATGTTATAAAAAGAGATTTAAGAACCAGCCCGGTATTGTATTTTAAAAAAAATCAAACAAACCAGCTTTTCATGATAAATAACAGATGTGGCAATAGCAAGTGAAGGTAAAAAAATGCTAAACAACATTTATAAATATTAAATCTGTTTTGCAAAAACTATTAAGGTCACATATTTCAGCTGTCAGTGATATGCTGTAAGACTTGTTTAAAGAAAAGAGTGCACAATTGGGAAGACAGTTTAAAATAATTTAAAACATTGACATTGATTCATGTTGATATATTGCATTGTATAGTCTGATAACTCATATTACATTTTCTTTCAGTTTGTAATGAGTGAAATAAGTGTTATACTGTATATTATACTATTTCAATTGGTTTAGAAACACAATTAATAATATGTAATACTGTAGATTTTTTTAATTAACCTTTAAAAGAATTGTGTAATATAATTTTAAAAAGGAATTATAAGACATAGGACATCTGTGCTCATCTGGCACACTTGGTATCACTGGTTGGTGATTTTTTTTTATCTGGGTGGCAAGCACACAGCACTGGTACATGATTAGCAGCCAATACTTAAGAAGTGGTTTTATAGTATACAGTATAACAGTACTCAAAGTGTTCTGGTATGAAACAGTATGTCATATCGGCACTTCACTTCGGTAGCGGGCACTGGTATCTGTCCTCATACACCATTTCCACAGTTGCACCAAACAGCCCTACTAGATGTGCATTGAGAATCTTTTTCAATCGAATTTGCATCTTAGTTGCACAAATTTAACAATTGGATGTCTGAATCTGTATATAAAGTGCTATAATTTAGTGACTGGAGCATTTTGTGCTTCATCCGCAACTTTGTACATGTTTAAAACTAAGGACCTCATTCAGATCTGCTCGAGCGCTTGCTCTGAATGAGGGCGGCCGCTTCTTCTTTAAAATCCAGCCTCCTGGCCGCTCGCTAAGCTGTGGGTAACCACCCACAGTTTTAGTGAGTGACCAGGTGATGGTTGCGATGGTCAAGACCATCGCGACCATCGGGGCTTGCCACAAGACCCTTGGGGTCAGGTCTTGTCTCCCGCAAGCCCAAGGTAGCTTCCTGCTCTAACAGAGCATGAAGCTACTTACTGACATCACTGCTGATGTCAGTAGGGTCGCCTACAAATGGTAGGCATTCCTTCAGGAACGCCTCCATTTGTCCAGCCACCTCCCCTCCCTGCCTACAAAACGGGGTGAGCTGTCGATCAACATTGACAGCCACCCCTTTTGTAGCGAGCACCGGAGCGAGTGAATTTGTCACTCGCTCCTGCACTAGCGTACATGCACTGCGGCCGCTGCGCGTGTACAGGGCCTCATCATCAACCCGCTTGTGAGTGCATAGGCGCTTGCGAGTGGGTCTGAATGAGGTCCTAAGTTCTGTTCTGTGAAAGTCACAGCCTAGCATCTTTAGTACATGCCTAACATCTTTAGTACACTTTGAGTGGTGTTTTGCTGCATCTGCAATGAAACCATGATGGACACTTTAAAGAAAAAGTCGGTATGCTACACCATTCAGCGAGGCTCAGTTGTGCTGGGCATCTTGTGCAGTATGGTGTTTGAGAGCACATCTGTACACCTTCCTCAAAGGCTAATGGCTGTGTGAAAGGGGAAGTAAGATATACCCACAAACTCACTTCTACAATGTGGCTCACCTGTGTTTAGTACAAAACACTGGTATTTCATTAGACCGGAAGTCATGAGGAAGCATCTTCTGGGAACCAACCCAACCCAGTGTGCATCACCAGAATGGATTTTATAGAGGCCAGAGAGTTAGGAGGATGTATGGTGGTGGTGGTGGTTGGAGGCTTGACTAATGAAATTGATAATGATCAACTTAGCTTAGTTTAATTTAGTATATTCTATATGTATTACATATATGCTTTGCACAAAAACTAAAATGTTTAGATCTTCATTACAAAAAAATTGTAATTAATGTAGTAAAAGTTACTTCAGGAATCTAAAAAGTAACAAATTACTAAATATTTAAATATTACTAATATTTCATTTGTCATGAAGATATAGTTACGAATTTTACATTTGATAAAATGTTAGACATGTTGAAGATAATTTTCAAGAAATATATTATATCAATATTACCTTCTATTTATAATTCATATATAGTATAATCAGATATGTATGAAATTTAATTTTTAAAGAGCATTTCCTTTTAACTTCCTTTTCACGTCTGCCCTTCAAACACAGATTTTTAGTAATTGTGGTTCTCAACAATTTATCACTTTTTGTAAGAGGAAATGTTTCAAAAGTCTAATGTCAACACTGTTAATTTAATTGTATTAAACTGTGCAAGATTTAATGAAGTATCACTTGACATACTTATGAAATTCTTAATAGCTGCTATTAGTTATAAAATTATGCAATCTCTTATTTATTTTTACAAGACAATTATACTTCTGATTGTTTATGTAAAACACAAGCTGTATATTTTTTAAAAGAAAAACTTTATATTAAACAGCGGATTCCATATAAAAAACATTTTTACAGATTAAGCACTTATTATTTAAAGTTATGGCATGATTACAGCATTTATTGATAACAGCGCTAATTATTTCATATTACATACAGTAGTAAGACTATGTAAAAGTTCATTGCATAATCATTATAAATTATAATAATGATTGTGCAGCGTAGTCTTTTTAGTACTTACATTTTCTAAATAAGAAAGTTGTTTAATGGACTGATATATGCTGAGTTACTTATGAAAGTTGTTACCATTATTAACATTTAGTGAAACTGTGAATACATTGCATACCATTTTGTTCTATTTAGTCACACCTACCCTATGTATCCCTTCCTAAGTAATAATGGGAGTCTCCTATTAAGAGACCCCAACATTTACCAGGCTGAAGTGCTCATTTTCTGGCTGACGAACTGTTCACAAAATGTATCCTCCCACTCAATAAGTAAATAATAAATGTAACTAGCAAATGGGCATGAATTGCAAGTGAACCATGTAGGAAATACTGTACATCCCCCTCCATAACAGTTGGTTGCCAGAGGGGTACTTATTTGGAAGGAAGGCATTCTGGTGCAGGGAGGTTACCAAAGAATGGTTGGGATCAATTTGATGACCAACATAATTCTGCCTGGTGCAATGGTGCTGAATGCAACTCAGCATTTGTTAGATAATGCAAACACAGCAAATAGTCTCTCTCACATTGCACTATTATCTCCCACCTTCCCTACTGCAACTGCCTCTTAACTTTTGTTCCCCTCAACCATCTGTTCCTTCTTTAGTCCATACTAAATGCAATGGCAATGCTGATATTCCTCTCCAATGTTCCATATTCGACACACCACTTTCCAAATACCAGCACTGGCTGCCCATATCCTCCACAATCCTTCTATACACAGTATAATAATACCCCCCATTTAAAAGACCTCAACAATAACAGCTCTTCATACATCTTAAACATCATATTGAATTTACCTGAGGATTGCACACTGATAACCACTACTCCTGCCTTCCTCTATTCACTTATGGTGTTCCTTACCATAGATCATCAGACTCCATGAAAACATACCTGCACATGTCATTGTTGTGTGTTACTTTTTGCCTATAAGAGATACAGAATATTTGGCCTCTAAAACTGCTGATATTACTCACTAGATGATTTATTTTTATTGTCTTATTTTTATAGATTGTATAATTAATTGAGATGTATTTACACTATCGCGCCAAGTGCATTATTTTGCTTTTGTATCTCTAAAAAAACCCATAACTTTATGCAAACCTACCCTATTCACACACATCCAGTGGTATAGAGTTTCTACTGTTCAAGTTTCATATAAGTTGTAAATTCTCTTATATACTCCCAAGTTTATTTAATGCACCTTGTATGTCCCTGTATTATGTATGCTCTGTTTTCATCACTGTCTAGCCTTATGGAGCACTGTAATGCCTCATAAATGAACTACAATAATAACATTATACATTAATAATCTTAGGGCCCAGCTAGTGCAGATTTTATCAGACATAAAAATGCCACTGGTTTGGGCATAGTCATTTGTAATATGTTTTTTTAATTGGGAGTGGTCATTGATGTTGTTCTTGAGTTCAAATCTTATAAGGACAGAGTATTAACTTGACTTCAGAGATTATGTTGTGAAAGTTACATGCTACAAACTTCAACAACTGCATAGCACAATTTTCTCTCCATTGTTGTCTGACATCATACGTAGTTTTAGAAATAGCAGTAGATTTAGGAGACACTCCAGTATACAAACATGCCCTTTATGAAAGAATAAAGCATAATACATTTTCTGTAACAATGTATTAAACAGCTATTTCTATTGCCTTGTTTGTACAATGGGATGCTGCCAATACCTGCTGGTCTTATTCCAAGGAATAACAAGGTTGTCATGAGTGAAAGTCCTGTAGTTCTATAGTATTGTGTGTACAGTATATATATATATTTCTCTCTTTCTCTTTACTTTTGTTCTGATCTAAATCAATCAGTCTACAGAAGAACAGGAGCATGCCAGTACTAGTACTTACAGTCATAGTACTTATTTAATATTTATTTTTAAAGAAGGTCAAGGGGTAAGAAGAAGGTATATGAAAGGGCACTCCAAATCTGCACAATGTTTGACAATATCTAAGAAAACATCACCTCTAACTATGAAGGAAAAAGTTACTGATGAAAAATTTAAAAACTGCCAGCATGCCATACACCGCATGCAGTGGCAAGGATAGGTTCAGATCATGACCTTTATTTACCGTATGAGTTATAGCCCTGCTATTGCTTTTTCATGCAGTCAAATTCTAACCAGGGCCAAACACGGTCAGGCATCTTCTGTAACCTCGCATGCAACACATTCCCGCACTGAGTCTAGAGGTGTTACCTTTAAAACAGGCAAATCAGTGCACAAAAAGAACAATAAGACTGAAGAACAAATTGTGTGTTCACAAACTACACAGATTCCTGAGAAGAGTCTAATGGTGTCCATGAGTGCTATGTGTGAGTCTAACAATTCTAAATCTGACACTGTAATCCTAGGCAAGTCTACTTCCACTATTTTTAACCATATCAGTAGTAGTAGGAAAAGTAATGATGATGAAATTCAGGATGCTACTTTTTGAGATGTAAATGTGCAACAGGATGTGGGGGATAATTGTGTTCACATAGCGCCAAGGGTTATCCTGCGCAGGAAAACTATTCTCGTCATAGGACATAGATAAGAAAATGCAGATAGAAGTACCAACTACTCAAAAGACTATATATATATATATATATATATATAGGGACAAAGTCCCACGACTGTGATAGAAAATGTTGGTGGTGCTTCCCAAGGTTAACAGCAATATAATCAAATATATAAGATTATCCTCACAGGAAGACCATAGGAAGAGACATGCAAGAATGCCAATCCCTTTTGGTATTTTTGTAGGTAGGTCTCTTTCAATGGCCTTCCAGTGAGGATACTCTCACTATATTAGGGGATGTATCTGATACTAATGAGGATGATGATGATTAACTTGCTAGACAAAAACATTGGGGAGGATGATGTTGTTTGTGTTAAATAAGTCAGCCACCATTGGCAGCAGTTTTTTCCAGTGACAAAATGTATATTGTCATGTTTGGGCAAAAGAGCAAAACAACCAAATCTTCAATGTGAAAAAATGTTTCCCAAATCCTGCCAACACATTCATCATCAACCTCCTCATTAACTATTGGAGATAGTCTTCCTGCATCCAATTTGCAAATGCAAACTGACTCCCCTAATGCAATACAGTATTTCCAAGAAGAATCCTTTTGTGCTGGGGCTACTGCTGCTGGCAGTGAATCGTCATCACAAAAGGGAACCAAGAAGACTAGTAATTTCAAACAACAATTGTCTGTATGCAACCACATGTACAACATTGCAGCAGCTACCAGAAAAAATAAATTTGCCACCAACTAAAGCAAGATGTAGTAACCAGGTGGAATTCTACCCTTTATATGCTTCAGCGACTGGAGGAATAACAACAAGCAATCAAGATCAATCCATGAGATAGAGAGAGGTGGGACTTTTATGTAATCTACTGAAACCATTTGAAGTTGTAACCTATAAAGAGAGTTCAGACACTACTAGTCTGAGTCAGGTAATATCCTTAATTAAATCCTAATAAAAGCAACTAGACAAGCTAAAGGAGGAGATTAAACTTATTGATTCCACTAACTATGTAGGACTTGTAGATGAAGTTCTTTATTCACTTCACCAAGATCAAAGGTTTTGCAACATTTTGTATTTGGATTATTACATTTTGGCAACCATGCTTGAGTCTAGATTTCAGTCATATTCAATATATTTATAGAAGGTTACCTCCACAAAATATGAAAATAATTAAAAAATAACTGCAAACTCTATGAGGAATACCATTGCCGCCAATTATAAACAGAGACTGTAACTATAGATTCCAGTAGGTATGAGCTAATATTGTGTGATAATGATATTAACAAAAGTTATTAGGATGATGATGAGGATGATGACATCATCAACTTTAAGGATAATGAACACTGTTAGCCTTGAGCCCATTGGTAGCTTGGTTTAACCAATCCACCAAAATGTTTTCTTTCTGGGGCCCAAACAAACCAAGAACTTTAGCTACAAAAGTAGCAGTCCCTATTGTTGAAATTTTTGTTTTGTTAAGCTGTACATGTCTTTTAAAATATAACTTAAGGGTCATGGGAGGGCATAAGGACAATTCCATTATGCACCAGTTTTCATTATGGGCTTTGCTGACTTTGCTGTATTGGTGTAAAGACTACTAGCCTGTTACTCCATCTCTATTTATCTTCACTGGCCTAAGGCCTGGGATTTGCTGATGGGAGAAGTTTATTATTATTATATTTTCTACTAGGCTGTTACTGTGGCTTGAAACACCTGTATTGGCCTGAGGCCTTTGTTTTTCAGTTTGGAATCAGTTTGCATTTGAAAACTCACACTTGATAGCTTGGTTTTTAATAATTCTTTCCATGTTTAAAAGTTACTTTTCCATATAGTAAAAAAATATTTAACTTCCACTAAATACTCTACCTCCAATCACCTGTGCTGGCCTTGGGCCTGTGATTTACTGTTTGAAGTAAGTTTGATGGTAATCTAGTTTTCTATTAGACTTTACTTGGCAGCAATTTCCTGTATTGGCCTGAGACCTGATTTGCTGTTTAGGCTATTTGTACTTGATTAATAAAAACATTGTATAGTTTATTGAACTTCCATCCTATTTGCCACTGCTGTGCCACTATGTTTAATAGAGGTACTATATTCTTTTAAACTGCAGTGTCTTTATGCCACTGCTATGCATCTTAGTTTGTCCAACCAGATCACTGTAGTCCTTAGCCAATATTGATGAATGTAAATAAATGTTATTGATATTAATATTACTATAAACTGTCAAATTGCATGATTTTAGCTGTTTACATATTTTTTTGAAGAAATCCAAAACAATTGAGGATGGTTTTACCAAAACCAAAACTTTACAATGATTTAGCACCAAATTTGTCTGTGCTCAACTCTAATATATATATATATATATATATATATATATATTTATATACATTATACTTAACTGTCTGCCATATACCTGAGGTATATGACCACAACATTTAAATAAAATAAGATACAGGTGGCAAATGATGCAGAGCAATTTTAAAGATTTTGTGAGTCAGTGTAGGGACCAGAAGTGAAGGAAAAATTAGTGCAATATTTTGGAAGCAACATTCCCTGAATTTAAATGAAATACAGTTTGGAGTAAAAATGTGAGTGCATAGCCTGTAATATTTATTTATCTATCTATCTCTCTATCCATCCATCCATCCATCCATCCATCTATCTATGTTATTATTTTATTTTGTTTTAATGATTTCTCCCCTCTCATGCTTGTGTTTATCTCAGTCTTATATCACAATTACCAGTAATATATCCTTGTTCAAGTAAATGATTTAGACTCAGAAGGTAGATCAATGAGGCATACAGTCACTACATCATCAAACAGATATAGATTGCATTCCTACAGCACAGCTTTGGTAAATAATAAGTATTTCCTGATATTCTTTATCAGGAATACAAAAATTACCATATGGTAAATATGAATCATAATTTTTCTGCTTTACCCATACATTAGGAAAGACAGGACTAACATAACAAAAAAGCTATTACAGCTGTGTGAGATGAAATGCAGAACTCAAAGAAAACACATGAAAAAAATTTACACAAAATGTTGGTATTTTTGATTCTGTAACACTTTCCAAATAAAATGTCTCTTAGCAGATAAGTGTTTTAGTGTGGATACAACTATTAATGGCTTAAAATTTATGTATTGCCCCGTTGGGACATGATTCAGAGTTAGTGGTGGGATAATTGGATTAAAATTAAGAGATGTGTGCGTTGAGATTCCTGAAATCCAAAAACGCATGGACTTGGGGTTTCTGAGTTTGTCAAAGTACCGGCTCATGTCTTCCTGCCAAGTTTGGATCTCAGAAGGAGGCAAATAGTCATTATCCTGGAAATGCCAAAACTTGAGTGTTTTGGATTGCATATGAGTCCCTTAACTCATTCTCAGGTGCCATTTCACACAGGAGAGTGTAGAGGGAGGAGGTGGGCCATAAGTGCTGATAAAGAAAATGCCAAAGGATGCTATATTGGATAGGAAGCCTGACTTCAGGCATCTTTCTATGTGTTCTATGGAATGGTGATCTTGGGAAGCGCCAAACTACAATTATGCAGGTGCAAATTTTCCCTTGATATTTTCTGTTTTAATGTCCTTTTATGGGGATGAAGATGAAGACAGCTCATTGGACCTACTGTTTGGCCACAGAAACAAGTTATCCAATGCATTTTATCAATAATAACTTCTTCAGGCGTGTTTCATTCAAAATGTATGAACTTCCAGCCTAAACTTTAATCCTCAATCAGGATGGCAAATAGTACATCCTTCAAAAAGCACTTAGGTAAATGGCTGCTCCTATCTCAATATATATTCAGTTTTCAGGTCAAATGATGAATGACCTATCCAGCCTGATGTTTCCTATTGTTCTAGCTGGAGATATCCAATGGAGGGCAGCTTCCCTGCAACAGTGTACAGCTCACAAGTCAGTTAGTGAATCACTTTTTTTGCCCTTGAAAAAGTCCCATTCGGGGATGATATGCATTGGGTACACTTGCATGAAACCCTATTGACTCCCATATAGAACACTGTAGTTGTCATACTATGAGTGTATTAAGTGTTCAAATATAAATTAAGGAGCATTTTTATTTATCACTATTGTACTCTCACTTAAATTAGAATACTAAGTAGTCCTCTCACTTGCACATGAACAGCTATGGGAGTGCTGATTGTACCAGTGGGATGACTTAAAGAAGAAGGCATAAAAGAAATATATATAGGAGGGACTATTAACATCTATTACAATAATGACATGTATATATCACAGTTCTATCGAAAACACTGCCAATAGTTTATGCACACCTGATTGTAAGGAACATTGTTTTGAGAACAGAACTTTTCATGCTTAGGACGTATGAACACCCTGCCTACAGATATTGTCCACTGGTTAAAACAGACTTACCATATACAAATGCATAAAATAAATATATATAGGAGGGACTATTAACATCTATTACAATAATGCCGTGTATTTATCACAGTTCTATCAAAAACACTGCCAATAGTTTATGCACATATGATTGTAAGGAACATTGTTTTGGGAACAGAACTTTTCATGCTTAGGACGTATGAACACCCTGCCTACAGATATTCTCCACCGGTAAAAATAGACTTACCATATACTAATTCTGACCGACCGCACATTTAATAGTGATATATATATATATAACACTTATATATATTGCTCTAAATAATGTAGTGTGCAATATTTATACAGGCACATAGTGTACCACACATCCATCAAGTATATTAGAATACATCCTTATACCATAGAACACTTACTCTCCCCTCTCGTGTATCTTGTGACTGCAATTTTATGTATAGGAGGCAGGAATACCTCCCAGAGCTAGCAACTAGTGGTATATGTATAGTATTTTCTCCATCAAAAGTCCTGAGAGCACTGACTGCTATATCCTATTTTCCACTTTTAATAAATTGCACTTTAATTATTACTATAGATGAGCTGGTCCAGTTCTTAGAGATCTGAACCCACCCAAACTTATTGAGCCAAGCCGGGATCTGAGACCAGCTCGTTTTTTCTCACTGGACTTGGATCCCAAAATGAGGCAAAATGTCATCAATGTCATTTTGGGGTGCTCTGTCTGCCCATCAAAGGGCTGCTGTGTCTTGCAGGGGTGCTCTGCTCTGTTGGTGTATGAGTGCTTTGTGTGCTGTGTCAACCCAGCAAGGGGCTGCTTTGTCTTGCAGGGGTGCTTTGTTGGTCTAGAAGTACTCTGTACGTCCATAAAGGGGCTGCTGTGTTCTTTAGGGGTGCTCTGTCAATATAGGGGTGCTCTGTGTGCTCCATCTGTCCAAGGGTGCCCAGTGTAAAAAAATTAAAAGATAATAATGTTAATAATATAATTAAACCTTTTGTGTGCTGTACACCAGTGTACTACTGTATATTATTTTATTTATATTTTTTACTGTGACACTGCCAATCTTTTACATTGGTTCAGAAAAAAACATCAAAGGGAAAGTTAGCTGTAGAAAGTCATAAATTTGGCAATATGCCTTTCACCACACAAAGTGGCAAGGAAAGGCTAAGGCCTTGGCCCGTATTTATGTCACAAATCCCTGAGGAGAGTCTAAGTGTGTCGGTGGGTGCCATGTGCTAAAAAAATAACAACAGACAGTCCAGCATCAGTTAGCTCTCTTCCCTCAGCTAGATCCCAGCACCTGCACTCTCCACCACCAACACCTTCATCATCAATATCCTTACTAATGATCGGAGGTAGTTCTGCATCCAGGATAAGGCTAGGTGACTCCTCCCTTATCCAGTATGCCTCAAAATAATCCATGAGTGCTGGGCCTGCTGCTGCTGGGGGTGGATCTTCATTCCAGAAATACCCCAAGAAGACTACTACTAGTAGTAGTTTAAAAAACAATTGATGGTTAAACAATCCTTTGATAGAGGAAGCAAGTTGAACAGGGGATCACTGAAGCCATGAAGGCTGTGCTAGTATTACGTGGTGAAATAATAGAAATTGAGGATGATAGTGTGGAGAAAGTGCAAAAGGATGATGAGGGGGATATTTGTGTCCTATCTGACGCTATTGACGATGTTGATGATAAGGATGTTGTTTGCATAAATCAGCCACCAGTGGCAGCAGTTCTTGGTCATGATAAAAAGAAAGATATTGTCACGCTCAGGCATAAGACCAGAAAAGTCACATCCTGGGAGTGGAATTATTTTAACCCAAATCGTGATGGTTGTTAAGGCATCTATACCATTTGTGAATCAAAAGTTAGCAGAGGTTGGAACTTGAACCAACTAGGCACCTCCTCACTGTTATGTCATTTGCAGCAAGTTCATGCAATTTATTTAACATAACGTAAATTAATAACAAGCAGTCCAGTATCAGCTACCAGCAGTTTGGACCAGCACATGCAATCTCCACCGCCAACGCTCTCATCTAAATGATTGGAGGTAGTCATTCTAAAAAATGTTTTGTTGGGGCCCATACAAACCAAGGAGATCAGCCACAAAAGCATCAGTCCTTGTTGCTAAAGTGCCTGATTTGTTAAACTGTGCATGTCCCTTTTAATATCCAACATTAAAATGGGTGGGAGAGTCCAAGGACAATTCCATCTTGCACCTCTTTTCTTTACATTTTGCACAATTTGGGGCATTGCTTACTGACATTTTTTATAGATTATTACACTGCCATCCTGTCTGCCACTGCTGTGTGGTAATGTTTCATAGATGTCCTATATTTTTTTAAACTACCGTGCATTTGTGCTGCTACTCTGTCACTTATTTTAGCCAGCCAGCTCACTGCAGCTTTTGACCTATATTGGTGAAACATAGTGAAAACAATATTGTGAGCTGTGAGGTGGTTAAAAGTGACTGAAAATGCCTGAAAATAATTGTTATTAAGGTTAATAATAATGTAGGAACAAAAACAGGCCCAATGATTTTAGCAGTTTTTATAATTTTTTGATAAAAATACTGATCCACAACCAAAACACAAAAGGGAAGGTTTGCAAAACCAAATCCAGATCTGAAACCTCGAAGGAGATACAGTACAGATCCAAAACAAAAACATGGGGATTGGCGCACATCTCTAATTATTATGTCTCACCTAGGTAACAATCTCAACACATAGCTGCTGTTTCCTATTAATTTAACACCTTTTAACACTTAAACCTCTCACTAGTGTGATGTTTTTGGGCAGTTTGCTTGTGCTGGCCTTGGTGTCCCATGCCCTGGACTGAAACCTTGTTGGTAGGAACCCACCTGATGATGAGGTCACCTGGATGCTGTGGGTGGGCCCATATTTTGGCCAAAATTATGCTAAGCACCACAAATTTACTCTCCATTATTTTGCAGAGTCTATTATAATTATTCTGATTGGCAGTGTTAGTATTTGGAGTGTGTAACTGCAGTTTCTCCTTTCTTTATGTTAGCATTAGATTTGTGTCTGTTTTCCACCTTTTCTGCCTTTATTGTAACTAGGTTAAGACAATTGGTTGAGGTCACATGTCTCTGCTATCAAATTCCATCTCTATTCCATTTTACCAGGAAATCAATTCCTAACCTGTACTAGGAAGCTAAAGAAAAAGTTATACTTTGCCTAGAAAATGTCATTGTACCAACTATCCACTTGCTTTAACTATTGATATCTGGACAAACTAGAGATTACATAACTGTGACAGTCTACTGAGTGGGTGCACCACCTTTAGCAGCAGCAGTTGCTAACATACAATGCCAACTCATTCACAGGCAGACTATTCTCTTTATCACCGGCTTCATTAAGTGGCATACCATCATCAATCTCTTGGAAACAAATGAGGGATGTTATTGAAAAATGGCTTACGCCACTAACACTGTTCAGGTTTTGTCATTTCTAATAATGCAAGTAGCATTGTATGAGCATTACAACTGAATGATTTTGATCACGTACCATGTTTTGGACACACGATAAACTTGGTAATGCAGAATGTCTGGTGCATGCAGAACATGCTGAATGTGGGTCAAAAAAATGTCTGGTGTTTTTTTGCCATTCAGCAACTGCAATTAGAGTGGCTTCAACAATAGTATAATTTGCAATGTCACCAACTGTATCAAGTGGTGGTAGCCTTGTTGAATACCACTCTTTATATGGTTCAGAAACTGGAGGAACAGCAATAAGCCATTTAAGCATACATTACAAATCATGAGATAAGGAGAGAGGGGGTAAATTATCCTAATCAAGAATAGTGGTGAATACTCCCTGTATTTTAAAGATTCTGAATATTTTTGAAATTGTAACCCAAGAAAGTGAGCTCCGACACTGCCAGCCTGAATCAGGTCTTATCCTTAATTAGTTACAAAGCAGAATGAGTCTGCGCACTGAGTTCTCTTGCGGTGGTGAGCCGTTAGCAACTTATAGGTACCCTAACCTATAAAGTAGAAATCAATAAAAGAAGGTGTTGCTGCACTCAACCTACATGAACTGCTTAATTGGTAATATTAATTAGAGCCCATCTGTTTACTTATCCTTAATTAATCTACTGGAAAGCAGCTAGAGAACCTGAAGGAGGATATTAAACAAAGCAATTCCACTAAGTATGTTGGACTTGTAGATCAAGATCTAATTTTACTTCACCAGGAGCAAAGGGTTTGCAACAACTTGCAATTGGATCATTACATTTTGGCAACCATGCTTGATCATAGGTTTATGTGGTACATAATGTATTTCTTTCCAACTGACACAGAGATGCAAATAGCAACTTGTCAGCTTAATTGGCACATTACATGACAACATCTCCTGTTTCAGTTTATCCTGCAAATGCTACTGCCAGGAAAAAAACTGACCTATTCCAAGAGACCTACTGGTGATGATGATGAATTATATTAATGCTCCAGAGTGAAACATTATGACATCTGGTCAGACTTTAAATAATTGCCAATAATTATTGACACTTCTACCATGATTCAATCTGATACAGTAAGCATGAATAGAATGGTGGAGTATTATTTTAATGACAGTGTACAAATTGGCATGTCACACAGTCCCTGTTAATAGTGGAAGAACAAAATGCATATTGGAGCCTCTTGTACAGACTAGGTTAGGTTTATTTAAGTGCCACCTTGGGCCTCTGACCTAGTTCTTGATTAATGAAAACATTCTATAGGATCGAATAGTGTCACAAATCGGGGTCTTAGCATCCCTTTCAATATCAAACATTCATTTATTCCTGTTTTTAAGACATCCCAGAGGCATCTCCCTGTGATTAATTAATGCACCTGTGTGCTCACCTGGTCAGTCTGACCAATAGTTATTCACTACCTCCAATTTAAACCAGTTTGTGTGAGTAACCTATTACCTGAACAATGTGGTCCTTCCCAGGATAGTTTTAGGCTCCAGGCTTACTCTTATATCCTGTGATCATGTCCTCTGTGACTCTATCTGCTAATTCATGGAGTTTCACTATTAATCATCTATCACTGAGTTTCATCACCTGCTGGCAACGTAGCTTCAATGCTGTACACAGACCTGCTTCTCCACTTTGGTCAGCCAGCAAGTTTACAAATACCGCTGTCTTACATTACCTGTCAGCACTGCAGATTACACACTTGCTTAAATATTTGCCTTCCATCTGCCACTGTGTTCCATTACCTGCCAGCGCCACAGCTCTCATGCTGTATAATGACCTGCTACCACCACTTTGCCTCAGTCAGCAAGTATACTGCCTTTTATCTGCCTCTGTGTTCCATTACCTGTCAGTGTCGGAGCTCCCACACTGCTTACAGACCTGCTCCAACCTCGTAGCCTCAGTCAGCAAGTATACTGCCTTTCGTCTGCTGCTTTGTATTGTCACCTAACAGTGTGGCCACTTCCACGCTGCATACCAACTTCTCAGTGCAGATCCAGTGAGTGCAGCTGCAGTCTTCATTCCATCATACCTCTGGGACAGTGCATGCAAGGTACTTATGCTGTGTTACTCTGTGTTTAGTGGTTTCCAGGTTATCATGTTATACTATTGTGCTGACTTCATATTGGTTTCTCTGCACTGTGTGTTATTGTCTTGGGCTGGTACAGAGAAGGGTGCTGGTTCCAGGGCTAGGGATCAGCGTGCAGTATATGGTCTGTACACTGAGGTGTCCAATAAGCTATATTACTTGTCCTGACTCTCAGCTTCTGAGATCCTCACTGTTCCAGTTCAAGGTCTTGCATTAGAGCACTTCCAAAGTTGCAGCTTCCGCAAGTTGTACTCTGACTACATAAGACTCTGATTCCTGGTTTGAGTTCTGAGTGCCTATTTTTCAGTACTATACTGTTCTGAGTTCCAGAGGTCACCCTTGTTCCTGGAGTATATTTCTGGTCTTACTGGCCTTCACGAGTCATCAGATGAGGGGTTGCCCAGTAGACCTGGTTTGTTCACCCTGATTCCAGTCCAGTATCCATGCTTTTCACAAGTCTATGGTTCCTACACTGTCACTTGTGTACCTAAGCTCCTGTTCGTACCCATGAGCCAAAGTTTTATCAAGCCACCTCATTTCCTAAACATATAAATCATCCCTAAGGGTCCCAAGATAGATCTTCCTAAAACCCAGACTGTGACATATAGTTTCTTAAGTGGCCATTCTGTTTGCCACTCCTGTGCCACTATGTTTCATAAATGTGCTATAATATTTTAAAATGCCAAATGTTCGTGCTGCTGCTCTGTCACTTAATTCAGCCAGCAAGCACACAGATGCCTTTGGCCAATATTGATGAAAACAGTATTTTGAGCTGTGAGGTGGTCAAAATTGGAAATTAATGTTATTGATGTTAGTAATACTGTAGAAACAAAACAGGCACAAATAACTGATAATGATTTTAGCAGTTTTTATCAAAACATTTGAGGGTTGTTTTACCAAAACCAAAACACGATGAAGATTTAGAACCAAAACATAACCAAAGCACAGTGGTCCATGCACAACTCTAATTAAGTAGAGTACAGCTAATCCTGCAGTGATCTCGAGTGTACAGAGAAGAAAGGAAAATATGTTCTACTGAGAAGGACATAAAATAAAAATATTTGCTGAAATACAGAGCTCTGCACACAGTTAGTAGCCATTTTTAAATGAGAACCAAGATGATAATTGAGTACTGAATAATGTCAATGTTGTGTACAGTATAAGTCCAAGCCTTTGTGATATCTGTGAGCTTGTCCAGTAGATGACCAGGGATGTGTGCCACATAGAGAACTTAGAGCCTGATTCTGCAAGGATCGTAATTGCAAAGCTACATGCAGGCAGCTTTGCAAGTGCAATCCTTGTAAATAAGGTAATGCAGGAGGAGACATCACGCCTCATGTGCATTACTTATCCAAGCTATATTGTCCAACATGGCATCAGATAATCTGCATACCACCAGCCGGCTGCAGTGACCCATGGCCACCGCAGCCAGCCACTGAAGTTTAGAGGAAGAGGCCAGGAAATCTCCATCAGCTGATGGAGATCCTGGCTTCTTCCCTCACCCGCAATGGGGGCGACACACCTCCGTTTCAGGAAAAAGACGGCATCTCCGCCCCCTCCCCACCCCCAAAACGGCAGCAGACTGTCTATCACTGACAGTCTGCTGCCAATTTAAATGCGGGCTCGCAGACCTGTTCTGCATATGCGCAGAATGGGTCTGGCACCTGCGCAGATTCCCGAATATTGGGAATCTGCGTACAGTAGTGCACTGCAGAATTATGCCACTATTCTCAAAAGTGCCCCAAGAGACATATTAGCAGGGTCTGAAGAGAATGCAATCAAAAGCCAATTTAGCCAGAGAGACAATGTTTGCATTTATGGGCATTCTGGGATCAAAAAACAAGCCCAAAACTACTAAACTGACCCAAGCTAAAAGTAAAATCCATATTAGAGGCCAAAATATAATGAATGAGAGTAGGGGGAGTGTTAACCTGAGTTACCTATACCTATTCTATGCCCAAACAAATAGAGGAACAAGAGGAACTTTAAACATGAGTGTACTTGACTTGATTAGTGTAGATATCAGAAACATGTTATAAAAGATAATTCATAGGACCAGAGTGACAATGATTATCCAAAAACAATGTGTCAGCACTGATATATTACTATAGTCAACTTAATTTATATAATGTACAGTAGTTTATTCATAACCCACATGGAGTCTCTACACAAATAACCTTAGTATCTTTTTCACATTCCAGCTAATCAGGGAAGTGCTGCTTTGATTTACTATTCACACAAGCTACTTTCTCTATATCCATGTCATAGCTACACTAAGAGGATGTAATATTTTAATGTTTGTTAGGCTTACATTATTTATTTAATATTTTAAGGATAAAATAATATCCCCAAGAATTTTGGAGTACAATAAAATGCAATGTGAATGGTTATTTACTATTAAATTACTATAGGGGACCACTAGTCCCAACAGACCCTGGCTGTTAGGTTGAGCTGGAATAGTTCTTAAGCACAAACCTACCCAATTATAAAATGTCTGAAGTTGGGGAACACCATTTATCTATTTATACTCCTCTCTACTGACCCCAATGTGGGCTGGGGCAGAGTGGTTCCATTTCTTTCAGTTTCAAATTTTTTCTTAAATGTGTGTAGGATAAGCTTTTTTGTCATTCTCTTGCAATTGCCTCTACAGGCAAGAACTTGTAATTAAAATAGTTTTTTTTGCAATGTAAAGGGTTAATTACTCACATCAAACTAAAATAAGTTTCTGTCACAACCGGGCTCTAGGAAAACCTCTGGGGAGGTTAAGAACTGGGGGATTAGGATACTGTAGTTGTGGAGAAATGATGGGAATGACAGGCTAAGTCTCCTAATTGTGGCCAAACTCACGTTTGACTAGACCTGCCCAGAGGTGCGGAGTCTAACTCACTTGGTGGTTTTCTCCAGTGACAACTCCAATTGGGATTTGGTTTTCGCTGCACCAAGTGAGCAGGTAGCAGCCATCTGTTTCAGTCACCCGTAAATCTCATGCCCGAACTGCAGCACTGTTTGCTGTATTTGCTATTCCCTGTTTTGTAAAATGTACTTCCTCCCCACTGTATGATAAACTGGTGTGCTATACATCCACTGAAGTGTGTCCTCCATGGGCAGGATGTACTTCATGTGGATCTATTCACAAAGGGTATATCATACTGCCACACATGTGTCAGTTTTCCCATATATTCCTTGGGTCCTTGTATGGTTTATCACCCACAGTGCAACCTTCGTAGTGCGCCCACCATGGCTGCCTCACCTGGTACACTCATGGATGGGATGAAATATAGGTGGACCTGACTATTATGTTGGGACCCTGCTCTGAGCATCAGGATTTTGCAACCACCCATTTTGTGTCATCTCTTATAGGCATAACCTATTCCCCAATGGGTAATCCTACGTAGTGCGCCCAAGACGGCTGCCTCATTTGGTACTTTTGTGGGTGGAATATATAACCCATGGAAGTTATTTCAGAAAATGTCTGCACCAACCCGGCAATATGCTTATTGTGCTCTCTAGGTTTCAGTTGATTTTAATTATCTCGGTGTGGTTTTCTATTCTTTTGCAACACCAAACCTTGTACAATGTACCATGTTATCTGATGTCTGTAAAGCGACTTTGAATCCTGTGGGAGAAAAGCGCTATAAAAATAAAATTATTATTATTATTATTATTATTATCTCCCCGCTCGTGGTCCAAAAGATGCTCAAGATCTAATCCTAGGGAGCCTCAAATACTGTAGGCAATCTGCTAATTTAAAAGGCACTAACAGCTGTGCGCTCACTTTTATATAATTGGTTTCATGTACATGGTTTAAAGTAAATTTACTGATCCCTGATATTTCGTTAATTCTACTGCTGGCTCTTATACTCACCTCTCTGCAGTCATATTTGTTTTCTTAGGTTAGATTATACACTTGTGAAAGTTGATCTCATATCTAAAATTCAAGACATGTCCCATGTGACATTCTGACTAAATTCTTATTTATCTTCTTATAAAGATTTTTATTTGTACCTCAATGAGAAATGGATGAATTATTTGGATGATAATCTAGAACATTGAGGGGATCCAATTCTATTTGGGGAGGAGTCAAAATCTGTGATGATGGGACATATTAATAATTACATGGCTAAGAGAAAGAGCGAAGCATATTCCCACTTTGGATAGGAACAAGGAAGCTCATCAAATACTGGAAACATTTTGTCACATTTGGGCTATAGAGCTCTTGTGCTGAGGGATAAGAAGTCGAGGTCCTAGGTTGGGAATGGGACTGGAGGTGAGGGGCCTGGATGTATGTCCTCCTCATCCACATTAATGGATGTTGGTGAGACCTGACCAAAGGCGCGGAGTCTAACCTACTGGAAGGTGTTCACCAGTGACCCCTCCAGGTGAGATTTGGGTTTAAGCTGCACCCAGTAAGCAGGTCTTGGCCCTTTGGTCAGGTATCCAGCACAAGTGGGAAACAGAGAAACATAATCCAGATAAAACACTGGTGGAAGACCCTAAGAGTCAGTACTTGGCTGATGTACTGAGTACGCACACTGTGGCTCCAAACTGGCACAGGAAGATGACACTTAGGAGATTGTACTCAGATGACATACTGAGTACACACACTGAAGATAACACTAGAAATGAATCACTTGAAGAAAGAAGAATGGAATCTGGAACGCTGCAACTGCAAGTATTCACCGAAAGTAGCGACATTGTACAGGCAACTTCCTGTTGCCCAGAGCCTTCCTAAATACCCTAAGGTAGCAGTCCATTGGAGGACAGTGTCAGCTGACAGAAACCAATGCTACCATTGGGTGAAGGGCTAATCAGGTGATGTAGACTGTCATGGCTGCGTCCATGATGGTAACCGCAGAAACCAAGACACAGAGCAACACATGGATGTCCTAGTGGACCCCAGACATAATCCAAAGAGTGTCACTTGCCACTGCACCTGGCGTCTGACTGCTCGAGAGGTCAGGGGAAACTGGCGCTGAGGTGGGTAACTGCCAATCCTAGGCCGCAACCTGACACATTTCTTCTGAGCCAGATTTTGAGTTGGGAATAAAACAACAAATTGCAAATAACATTACACCTTGGTAAAACCATTTTGCACTACAGAGGGGCAGTTTTAAAATGCACATAGAGATTTAGATTTGGGAGGAGTGTGTCCAAACTGAAATCTAAATTACAGTGTAAAAATAAAGCTGTCCAGCATTTTGGAGCTACATGCAAAAGCAGCCAGTATATACTATGCATGCAAAATAATGTACAGAATGTGACAAATAAATAAGATGACCAGAATTCTGGCGCTAATCTCCTCACAGCCTATAAGACACTTAATATACACAAGTAGAAAACACACTTTCATTGTTGTGATGATCTTCTCTTCCTCACCCTTTATGGGAAGTTTTCAGAGTCATATGTTGGTGTATTTCATATATGAAAACCATAAAACATAAAGCCGCAACATAGTGCAATAAAATATAATTTAATATAAACAATTCATAAAATCAATGAATTTCCAAATAAGTTGCAAACAAGTTCTTGACAAACTACGATAATCACACAGGTAATGAATGGAGACGTTTTACCAGAAATAAGTGATATTGAGGCATGCAGATGAAAAAAGAAAGAGTTGTAGGCTCCGAATCCTCCAGCTCAAATGCCTCTATCCCAAGTCCTTGGTTCTGCCTCTACATTCACCTCTCAAACAGGGGTCCTTCTGTCACAGACCAACACATATTGAGCCATGCTCTTCCTCAGGGCTTGTGACAGAAGTGGCCAGCTTTCCTCTTAAATAGCATGGCCGTATAACACTACCGGGTCAAAGTGCATTTTGCACTGAATCCTAAAAATGGCTGGATAAAATACTGATGTGGCATCCTACTATAGATAGTTCTATTTCTATTGATATATCCTACAAATCTCTATAGATCTATATGAAAATTTAGTGTATATAGCTTTATACTCCTTATAAATAATGTTAACACGTTGTTCATTTCCTGTCTGTGGAATATTTTTATTGGTGAGGCTATATGGCTCAGGTTGCAGCTAATACTGTATGTCCCATGAATGGAAAAGAAGAGCTATATTAGAGCTACTAAAGACATGCTTTCTGTTTCTATTCTTGCTGACTCTAATGCTATCTCTGATCAGTTCAGGTAATACTATATTACAAGCACCTTTGTATCCCAGTGTTTGGGATGTTTGCTATCAGAGACAGGTTTTTCCAGGATGCTTCAGGTTCAGAGTTCTTGGATGCAAACACCACCCTGGAGGAAATAGGTTCTGTAATTAAAGTGCTGTTAGCCCATAAGGCTCTTGACCCAGACAGTTATGACAGCTAATACTATCAATTGCTTCGAACTTTTATTCACCCAATCTTTTAGAATTGTTTTAATTAATTCATAAACTGACCCCTTACTAGAGATGTGCAGGTTTTGTTTTATTCGGTTCTTATCACCACGTTTGGATTTCTCTTATTGGCTATCCAAAACAGGTGACAGCAGGATAGCCAATATGATGCAGTTTTTGAGAACATATCCAAGTAAAACCTCTACTGCTTACTAAATCTCATATAATGATGCACACACTGGGCAAGATTCAGAGGTGGACACAATTGCAGCTGCATCTTTTGCCACAACATTACTGCACCTTTATGCTGATGCCACAGCCAATGGACTTCATGCAGAGATGACCAGTGACTGCAGTCCTAATCTGTGTGCATTAAGAAGCACCATCAGTTGCACATCCATCGCACCAGCACCAGCCATATAGAGGTGCAGAATCACTATCCTGCCATGGCCACCAGTGTTATTGCAACTGCTGTAATAGACAGAGTCACTGACCATGACAAACCTACGACATGCCCGTGTCTGGTTTGCCAAATTTTGCCTGCGTCATTAAGATGTATTCACGTTTAAAGGATGACTGCCGGTTTCTAAATGACTTAAGTCCAGCATAAGATGGCCGACGGCCATATATGGTCACTGATGTGTGTCACCAAGAAAATGACCGCTATCTGATTAGTTTTTGTCTACCCCACACAAGATGGCCACTGGTCCACTTACAATTACTATACTCTAGAAATATGGGACCATTTCTGTAAGTGTGGGATCGCACTTCCGGGACAAGTTAACTTGATGCCGCACAGCAATCCCCAGGATACAAAGGATGGGGGAATGCCTTAATAGGATATATATGTGTTTACTGTTAAAAAATTTTCGCACGAAAAAACTACACTATATTATTCTCTATGGGCTTGATTTGAACCTGTTTTTTAAGGTCTGTTCATCAGTTTTATCCCTGAAATATCCTTGAGTTTGTTGTCGTATGTGCTCCCAGACCATAGGACTAATAACTGGACATAAGATAAGCATTTTATAATTTACCTTTTGGTATGCACAATTGTATTCTTTGGGCACTAGTTCTTTATTTAAACTACTACACTATTAGGCACACGTCTTTATTGTTTTTCAGCACCTTATATCCCATTCTGCCATATGGATTATTTGAAGATTGCAGCCACCTGTCATCACCAGGAGTGTTTTCCACAAATGTATTACTACAGTATAAACAGTCAGGTCCATAAATATTGAGACATTGACAGAATTTTCAGATTTTGGCCTCTATTCACCACCACAATGGTTTTGAAATGAAACAAACAAGAAGTGCTTTAACTGCAGACTTTCAGATTTAATTTGAGGGTAATTACATCCAAATTGGGTGAACGGTGTAGGAATTACAACAGTTTCAATATGTGCCTCCCACTTTTTAAGGGGCCAAAAGTAATGGGACTATCAACTCAAAAGCTATTTCATGGACAGGTGTGGGCTATTCCCTCATTTTTCATTATTAATTAAGCAGGTAAAAGGTCTGGAGTTGATTCTAGGTGTGACATTTGCATTTGGAATCAGTTGCTGTCAACTCTCAATATGAGATCCAAAGAGCTGTCACTATCAGTGAAGCAAACCATCATTAGGCTGAAAAATGAAAACAAACCCATCAGAGAGATTGCAAAAACATTAGGTGTGGCCAAATCAACTGTTTGGAACATTCTTAAAAAGAAAGAATGCACCGGAGAGCTCAGCAACACCAAAAGACCCGGAAGACCACGGAAAACAACTGTGGTGGATGACAAAAGAATTATTTCCCTGTTGAAGAAAAAACCCTTCACAACAGTTGGCCAAATCAAGAACACTCTCCAGGAGGTAGATGTATATGTGTCAAAGTCAACAATCAAGAGAAAACTTCACAAGAGTGAATATAGAGGGTTCACCACAAGATGCAAACCATTGGTGAGCCACAAAAACAGGAAGACCAGATTAGAGTTTGCCAAACAACATCTAAAAAAGCCATTACAGTTCTGGAACAACATCCTATTGACAGATGAGACAAAGATCAACTTGTACCAGAGTGATGGGAAGAGAAGAGAAGGAAAGGAGCTGCTCATGATCCAAAACATACCACCTCATCAGTGAAGCATGGTGGTGGCAGTGTCATGGTGTGGGCATGTATGGCTGCCAATGGAACTGGTTCCCTTGTATTTATTGATGATGTGACTGCTGACAAAAGCAGCAGAATGAATTCTGAAGTGTTTCGGGCAATATTATATGCTCATATTGAGTCAAATGCTTCAGAACTCATTGGACAGCGCTTCACAGTGCAGATGGACAATGACCCGAAGCATACTGCAAAAGCAACCAAAGAGTTTTTTAAGGCTAAAAAGTGGATTGTTATACAATGGCCAAGTCAATCCCCTGATCTGAATCCGATTGAGCATGCATTTCACTTGATGAAGACAAAACTGAAGGGAAAATGCCCCAAGAACAAGCAGGAACTGAAGACATTTGCAGTAGAGGCATCACCAGGGATGAAACACAGCGTCTGGTGTTGTCTATGCATCCCAGACTTCAGGCTGTAATTGCCTGCAAAGGATTTGCAACAAAGTCTTAAAAAGTGAAAGTTAGATTTAGGATTGTTTAGTTTGTCCCATTACTTTTGGCCCCTTAAAAAGTGGGAGGCACATATAGAAACCATTGTAATTCCTACACCATTCACCTAATTTGGATGTAATTACCCTCAAATTAAATCTGAAAGTCTGCAGTTAATTCACATCTTGCTTGTTTCATTTCAAAGCCATTGTGGTGGTGAATAGAGGAAATTCTGTCAATGTCCCAATATTTATGGACCTGACTGTATAATTCTATTTGCACAAGGAACTTGAAAGTTGTGTGCTGGTATTCACTTTAGTTAATTAATAAGTGTTTATAAATAAATGTTAATAAACAATGTTTTCTGAAATTTGTATACAGGATAATAAAAAATAAGCATATTTAAACAAGAAAAATTAAAGTTTTGATTAAGCCTCTAAGCCTACAACCTCTTGAAATACAACATGCACATTCGCAAATGAAAAAAGGAATATAAATTCAACTGCTCAAGGGCTCCAGATACCATTATTGGTAAGATGATGATGAAACTAGCTACGACTAATAGTTTTGAAATGATTTATATAACGGACATCATTTTGGGGTAGATTAAAAATATATATATATACTACAGATACCCCATATAAAGAAAATAAATAGCTAGGCATGATAATTAATACATACAAGTTGACCATATGTTGAGTAAGCTTAGTTAAAATTATATACATTATTAATTGTCATATTATACAATATAAAATAGTAAACAATAAAAAATGCTTTTTTATTAAGATGAACATAATTTAAAATGATGTGTTATTTATCTATCTATAAAACCAACCACAATATATGAAGGGGTAAAGAAGTACAAAACAAAGAGAAAAATAACACATAGGTAGTACCAAGACATGGTGACTTAGAGTTAATAAATATATATACAGTATATACTGTCCCTGTCAAGAGTGTGCGACTATTTCCCTAGGCTCCAATATCCCACAAGCGAATCTGATCCTCCTGTTCTGACTCCTCCCCCCTGCCCCAAAAATGTTTAATTACTTGCATTCACTAGCCCTAATGAGATGCTCTAACCCACCCTTCATTTCCCCCATTTACGACACCCTGCATTTGGTTGTAACAGTTTGTATTAATGTTTAACTGTATTGTTTATATAAATTACAGTTAATAATAATAACATACTTTTACAATGTGAAATGTTTTCTATAACTACTTTACCTAATTTAACATGTTTTATGGAGCACATTTACTAACATTTAAAGATCAATATAAAAAATTGTCTGTTAGTAAATGTGCAATTTAGCCCATGAAACACAACATCAATTCTGATTGATTTAAAATTAGCCTTTAGTAAATTTACTCCTAATGTGAGTCAATTCACATTCTACAACCAATCAGATTGTATCTTCCCAGATCATGTGCATTCTCAGTTTATCAGAGCTAATAGCGCCCAACCTAAAGCAGGATTTGCACTCAGACCCATGCCAGAACAACTTTGCTACATAGAAATATTCTCCCTAGATCCATTTGCTGCTGCATCTGTTCCAGCACCTATCTTCAGTTGACCATTTCAGTCTGCAAAGGTCTGTCTCCAGCTGCCCTCTTCAATCTGCTAAGCTGCTACCTGTCTCTAACTGTTCACTTCAGCCTGAAAAGGTACAATATGTTCAGCTGTCAACTTCAGTCTGCAAGTGTACCTGTCACAAGCTTTCTACTTCAGCCTACAAGGGCGCCATCTGTCTTTACTTGCCCACTACAGCCTGTAAGGGACATCTGTCATCAGGTCTCTTAGCTGCTTCTCATCTCTGCTTCACATACCTTCCACATCCATTCTTCTGGTAGCAGGTCTGCCCAGCATCATTCACTCTCCTAATAAGGAGGCCAGTCCTAAGGTTCCTGGCCCAAGCCAACAAGATTCCAGAATTAAAACAAAAATAATTTGTAATTGGTTTTAACATACTGTACTGGGTGCTTACATTTTTGGCTTTTTCTAAAGATGTGAAATTTATTAGAAAGAAAACTTATAAGGGTAATATCCATTATTAATATTCTCCAATTTTTTTTTATGCATTGTAAGAATGATTTGTCATAACAAAATGACAAAAGTGACCATTTTCTTACACACCAAATCTTCATACTTTTCCAATTCTTTATTATTGGCTATTGCTCCTTGAATTATTTATCTGAATAACCTGTAGATCAATCTATCTGAATATAGACCAACTTGTTGTCCATATCCCTAGTATTGCTACAGTCATGTTTTCTTTGATATAGGTGTGAATACGTAAAATTAATTTTCCATATTTTAAGATGCTCACCACTAAAATGGAAGACAACCGTTAGAATTTAATAGGTTCTATTCATTTTTATTTTTCCTTAACTTCTTTGTCCATATCTCCAGAATGTTTTTAATTTGTAGCAAAAATAGAATTTTTCAAAATGTACAGTATATGCCTCTTGGAATTCTCACTACTTTTGTACTTTATATACTTTAATGCTGTATAAATAAGTCAAAATGAATGTTGTACTAAATGTTAAACTTTTTTGGTTTCTACACAACAATGGCTTAATTCTCTAGGAATGTTCTATGTATTAGTTACAAAGGACAGAAGCACTTACAATTTTAAACACAAGTCCTTGCTTTAGCTGGTATTTAATTAGAAGATTCTGTCCTTCAAAAAAAGATAATAACCCATCACATGAGAACTTATTTTATTATTTCATTTATTGAACATACAGTAGCTTTATTGCCATCTACTGACTAAAGTATTTTATTTTTCAAAATCATTAATGATATTAAAGAGAGTTGAATTATATCTGTCCGTCTTACAATATCTGATTCTTTATTAGTTTTTATAATTTTCTAAATCAATGTACTATTTTCTTTTACTTTAGTCAAATGTTAATTTGAAGGTAAAATCCATGGTTTCAAGGCAAATATTTACGGCAAATGGTGAAAATGATTATGCTTTATTCCTCCAGTTACCAAGCATAGTACTTTAACAACCAATAGTTAAAGGGGTATTATGCAATATATACACAAGATATTGAGATTTATTAACATCAAAACTGCATTCCCCAATCATGACATTAAAACAACAGTGTCTGACATGTTCTAAAAGCATGGTAAAATGCTTTTTATAATTGTTGCCTCACATCACTGGTGTGTTGGCTTTAGACAGAAGAGTGCTGTGCAGCAAGGTTGGAAGTAGTTCAATAATTTTGCCATGGACTCTAGGCCTAGTGCTGTGTGATAAGGGGCAGGGACTGAAGGGGTGTCTGGATCATCAGCACCACCTGTTAACAACAGCATAACGGCCATGATATAGTGACATTGATAAATTGTCTGTCAGAGGAGTTCATTTTACAGTAAAGATCAAGAAGAAGTTAAGAAAAGTTAACTCTGGACTGAACGAGCAAAACATTGAATATACAGTGTGTAGGTGTTCAATCCCCATACAAATCAATATATTTGTCTGAATTACAGCCAACATTTTTATTGTAAATTAATAGGCACTTAAAGTACATTTTTTAACTTAAAATGTATGATTTTTCTGCAATTTCATAAAAAAAATGTAAATGTTATTTGCATAAGCTTTCAACCCCTGTGCTGTGGAAGCACCAGGTTTACAAAGATTAAATGAATTGCCGTAACAATTGGCATTCAATAAGCATCTACCTGTGAATAATAGAAAAAGGGTAAGCATTTATTTATAAAAGCCCCCTAATTCAAATAATATTGGTCATACTGTGAATCTCAAGGAAACTGTGACAAAGAAAACCAAATACAATTGTAAGAAAATTAAAGACAAGATAGAAAAAGTCTGCAAATATAATATTTCATTTCTTGGATATCTAGGTGAGCACAGGATCAATTGTGAGGAAATGGAAGCTGCATCTACCAACTAGGCATGACCTAAACAAGGCTGTCCCTCAAAATGTAGTGTTAGATCATGTAGGAAAGTTTGAGGGGAACCACAGAAAGACCAACTATGACTTTGAAGGAGCTACAGAGAAGCCTTTAATTAAAAAACTACTCTGATGTTTGGAAGAATACATGAAAGTGAACCAGCTAAGATGGGGGATAAGAATTTCTGGTGAGATGAGACAAAAAAAATCAGCTTTTTGTCCTAATTTCAAAATACTATGTGTAGCGCAAATATAAATACTGCCCATTCCTCAGCAAACACAATCTCAACAGGGAAGTATGAGGGTAGCAGCATCATATCATGGGGATTCTTTTCATCAATGGGGACTGGGCATATTGTTAAAATAAAGTCCAATGAATGGTGGAAAATACAGGGAGATACTGCAATGTAACCTGCTTCAATCTGCTCGAAAAAAGATCACCTTTCAAAATGACAATAATCCCAAACACAAGCCAAAGCAACTGGTGTGGTTAAATAACAAAAAGGTGAATGTCCTGCAATGACCAAGTCAAATTTCATGGAAAAATGTATTAGCCTGCAAGATGCAAGCATTAGCACGAATCAGGTGTGTCAACCTGATGTTTTAAAGAGGAAAGAATTTTAAGAGCAAAACCAAATTACTGCTGCTTTAATTACTTCGTCTGACTTGGCGGAATTGCAGAATTGGCAAAAATCACTCCTAAATAGATTGCAAACCTGGTAGAAACTTACCTCAAATAACTTGGTTATTATTGCAGTAAAAGGTGACTCAGCAACGTACTTATTTGCAGGTGTTAAATACTTATGTAATCTTTCAGCATTTTTCAGTATTTTATTATATTTCTTTAATTCTGCAGACAAATAAATATTTATGAGTTTGAAATTTCACTTTAAGAGCCTACTTGTGCACAGTAAACAAGTGTCTGGAACAATCTGGGAAACTGTAATTCATAACACAAACAAATAGATTTACTTTTTTAGGTAATACCTTTACATGTATTTAGCAGTATTCAACTGGAGATGGGTTCAATACTAAGTAAGGCCCTATCTGTTTGGAGCTTATATGTTCTCCCCATGTTTGCATGGGTTTCCCCTGGGTGTCTCTGCTTCCTTCCACACCTCAAAAGTGTACTAGGAGAATAATTGGCTTCTGACAAAATTAACCTTAGTATGTTATTAATAATACTTTATTATTATTATTATTATTATTATTATTATTATTATTATTATTTCAGAAACGTATTCTATATAAATAATATAACATGTAGGAGACTAATTACATCTTTATAGTCCACTTCCAATAACTTGTTGGATGGAACATAGCTTTGTTTTTTAATCACATTTCTTTATTTTCATTTTCACCGATCAACCCCCCTCTTTTTAATATTTTGCTTTAAATTATAACTACGTCTTAGGTATAAAGGAAATTTTAATAAAAATTTATAAAGCATGCTATTTTAACAGTCAATTTACAGTAGTTACTAGTGCACTTTTTTTCTACTTGCTTTGTTGAATCATTGATTAAAGTCTGGCAGTAAAAAAATGCAGAAAACAATATATATTCTTCTGCATATTCATCCGTTACGTTATTGGATAAAGGGGAAATTACAGACACCTGAAATGTTGTATAATCTTAGGTCATTTTATTTTTTCTAGTGCAGAATATTTTTTTTCCAAAATTGTGGTTATTTACGTGTAAGAAATAGATTGTAAACTCCACTAGGGCAGGCACTGAAGTGAAGATTAAATCTTATCTTTGTAAAGCATTGAATAATAAATAAGTGTTATATAAATAACTATAAATAAATAGACATAGGAATTCACATAGGGCAGATGTATGCAATCTGGAGCTCAATGTTTTAGCCCTCTTTTAGTAATCCCATATATTTTCCTAGTAAAATAATTTTGACTAATAGTTTAATTTAATCTGATATACAGTACTACCAAGCAAACCAGGCAGATAGCAATTATGATGAGCTAAATAAACAGTACCTTCCTTTGCATGAGATGTCAGACATGAAATCCGTAAAATCTCTGATAGAATAAAATATGTGGAGACAGATACAGTAAATTTTATGTTATATGAAAAATGTGAGATGATCCTTGACAATGCTATGCTAAATGTCTGGAAATGATTATAAAAATAACAGTAAAATCACCAATATAGAGTTTCCCAGTATAATTGTGTAGTAAACTCCTAGATTGGCAAAATTGAAAAGGTGTGTGTGTGTGTCACCATAATAATATAAACACTTGCTCCTAGGTATAGCTATGCCTCTTTTCCCCCTTTTGAGACACATTGATCCATTGCTATCCTAACCCCAGGTGCTGTCCCCTAACCAACACTTCATTGCTTATTCAAGTGTATTAAACATAAGATACAAAACTGATTGGTGTGTAACATTATTAACTAATTCCCATTGCATTGGTGACTTACTGTATCACTGTAAGGTATGTATCATAAATCTTGAAAATAAACACTTTAAATAAAATGGTAATTAACCACATTACACAATTTAACTACTAACATACATAATATATTTTTGACATATTAATTATGGTTTAGTTTTAATAAATTTAAGTTATTTATCATAGCCTATTGTGACAAATGAGTTATTGTTTCATGGGCAACAGGATATATAGGTCAGTAATGAAGGGGAAAAATTATGTATAGGGTATTATTGGGTGTATATGGAGCTGTGATCTAATTGCTAATGGACAATATATAAAGTAACGCTATTGTAAGCATATTGATTGCACATATTTGTAGTACTCTTCGAGAATATTAGTGGTTAAGGAGCATGAAAGTAATAGATGTTGGCATAAATACTTTCCTAATTGTATTTTTTTCCAATGTAAGCAGCTGCGATGTGGCTATATTACATAATACCATATAACTGGTGATGTGTGAGTACACCATAAATCCCCACAGGTCATTAAATAAGGTTGGATATTATTTATTTAGTATAAATTAGTGGTGTTTAGTGAGTAATGAGCAAAATTGAAAATATAAGCACATTGCATATAGATTTGGCAGCCGTGTGGAATGCAACCGGAAGAAGACGGTGGAACGCACGCGCCACTTCTGGTGGATGAATCCAGAAATCAATGGAGGATAATTTTGTTAATTGCTTTATGGAGGTGTATAAATATCTGTATATAAATAATTGTTCATTAATGCCATCCAAACCTGAGGAAGGAACACTGCTCCAAAGCACATTGTTTGGATGGCATGTTCTAATATTCGATGATACAGCATTGGATGCCCTTATTTTTACCATCCTGAAAAGCCTACTGCGGTGGTGCCAAGGTGCTTAACCTGGTACCTAACAATGCTTGCATAAGCCCCCTACAGCAATGACAAAGGGTGAGAGACTACAAACTCTATTTACTACTATATCTTGCTGCTATTATCAATGTGCCTTGTCGATTAACATGTACTTCATGCACCTTAACCAACATGTACTTGATGTGAAACTGGATCTTTTTGGATAAAGATATTTTTTCTATGATGTATGTGCTTGCTCCCGAACTTTTTTTGAGTTTACATTTATGTGCTGATGCACTCCAGAAATTTTGGATGGTATGGTGTGCAGTCTTGCGTCATTAAGCCCTGCCCCCTCGCTGTAAAATTGATGCGATTGGCTACAATTTAAATAGGGGCAGGACCAAATGATGTGATTCATGTAGAATCGCGTTATTCAGCCCCGCCCCCTGCAGAGAGACCCGCGATCGCCACGGAAATTCTCCTCATTCTGCCCACTTCACTAGGAAGTGGGCAGAATGCGGGAGAAATGCCTACCCTTCCGTGGGTGCAGGGGGGTTACCCGAAAAATCGGGAACCTCCCGCAAAATCCGGGAGGGTAGGCATGTATGATTATATTTATATATATATATATATATATATATATATATATACAGTATATTTAATTGCAGAAAGGTGCGGCACTCTTGGCAATAATAACATGAAACTCAAGTCGTGGTCATATTGGCAGGTCAACGTATCAGTTTATAGAAAAACTTTTGTCAAGATGTTGTCTAGTTTATCTGTAAACTGAAACGTTGACCTGCCAATATGGCCTTGACTGGAGTCTCATGTTATTATTCCCAAGAGTACCGCACCTTTTTGCATTCATTACTTGTGTTTGTGAGGGCACCGGCAGCAGCTACTACTAGTCGCTGGGAGTGCCAGACCTTGACTGACATTATATATATATATATATATATATATATATATATATATACAGCTTTTCAATATCTATATTTAGAACAAGATTGCTGAACTGGAGGAGAATGTGAATACTTCTAAAGAAATACTGTCAGACGTCACGTCAGATGAATTTTTACAGTATAAGCATGTGAAAACAGATAAATCTTATGCCACATGAGAAATGTGATATTTTTGTTGCCATTGAATGACATTTGTAACCACTAAAAAAAATTCTATTCATTTCATTCTGTAAAGAAAAACAATACAAAACAGTATATTAAAACATTAAGCAAAGCAAATGTCAGTGTACATTTATATAATTCTTTTTGGTCTCTCTCTAGACATAGCTATGAAATAGAGGTGGAACCATCCGAGCTATACTTGGACCCTCGTTGTGACATCATTTATGCTGATTTGTGGCAGGGCCTTAATGGTATATTATGATCCCGCTAACACTTCGTCCTCTACCGACATTTTTTTCAACTGTTATCAGTAAATGATGAACATATTTTAAAAGACATACAGTTGTCCTTGTAGAGCCAGATTAACAATGTGGCGGGAGGAGCTGCAGGCCCCTTCATGAAAATAGACCTGCCAGACCCACATCAGAGCACAGTGTTGACAGGAAAAATATATATTTTTCTGTCCCCACCACAACATTATGTAGCCCCATCCCTTCTGCTTGCACCAGAATCACCACCCATTCAACTCCCTGGCCACCCCAAGCCCTGCCTACTCACTGGCCTGCTAGAAGCTCTGCTCCAGCCATCTGAAATTCCAATTTGGCCCACCTGAAATTTCATACTAAATCACACTAAGTGCCACCCCCTAGTCATGCTAAGCCCCACCCCTTGGTTTGTCTATTACTACATTTTATTTATAAGACACCACAAGTGGTCCACAGCACTGTACACTTGTCTAAAGCTGTATAACAGGTTTGCCTAAAGCTCCGCTCCCAGGTCTACTGAAGTCCTGTCTATTCACTCCTCATCTGTCCCTTGGCAAATGTATTGGCACTGCACCTGGGCACTAAAATGGTGAGAAAATTAAGAAAACTCAGTGCTGTGCATGTACTTTCAGAGGTGGAGCTTCCAAGCGCATGAGGGGAGGCATCTGTTGTGACTGCAAGCATAACCAGAGGTCATTGTATTGCCTGGAATCTGTGTATGCATACGTGTATATATCATACTTGCCTACTTTTGAAAACTGGTTTCAGGGAGACATAAGATTGTAGCAGAATGCACCGAGTGTAGCACGGCATTGAGGCGGTGTGGCCATCTCTGCCCAAAAGGGCGTGTCTACCCATATAGTATAGTATACAATACATGTATTGGTATCTATACAGGACTGCGCATATATATATATATATATATATATATATGTAGTCGGCTTGACCTTAATGAATAGCAGCTTGCCATGCATGACAATGATGTGTGTTCTGAAATATATTATATATATATATATATATATATATATATATATCTCAGACAGGGACACTAGTACTGACAATGTGGGCTCACCTTTTCCATGCTCCAGCCCTGGTGCAGAACGTCCACAGAAAACTCTGCACTGCAAACAGAGTGGAGGGAAGCAGGCTGGTCCAATGCTGATCAAAAGCCCCACACTGGTGTCCAGGGCGCATGGGATGAGCTTTTGCCGGCAGCCTGGGGGAGAAAAGGATGCAGCTGCTGCCGCCAGTCAATGCCACTAGGCGGGAAGGCAATGCAGTCAGTGGTGCGACTGCGTGATGGGCTGGGTGACCACCACTATCCATAACCCCGTGGTGGCTGGCCTATAGTATTAACGGGATGTAGTCAGGATGTCCTCGAGCCCTGGCCCCGCTCCTGCTACATCAGGACTCGTGCATGCGCAGTCCATATTTTAATGGGGCAGTGCTGAAACCCGGGGGATTCTCTGTACTTTTCGGGGCAGCGGGAGCTCCCACCTTAAAGCGGGAGGCTCCCGCTGAATTCGGGAGGGTAGGCAGGTATGGTATATATATATATATATATATATATATATATATCAAGCGAATCTTCTAAAGATATTTGCAGGCGGCACTCATCCGGACTTTACTCAAAGTGCATATTTATTAAGCTGACGTTTCAAGGCCAGAACGACCTTGTCATCAGGGTGTGAAAATGCAAACAGTGAAAGGTACTTACCTTATATAAGATACCAGTACCGGTAACTGTGCAGTTGTGCAGTCTCATGCCTCCATCCACCGGGTGCCATGGGACCGTGACATCATCCAGTGACCAACAGCAAGGCACTCTGGGAATGTAACTAGGGATGCAATCGGGTCCTTGCTGTGTATTGTCTCCTTAGCAACATGCTCCGGTGCCTTGGCTGGAGGAAATAGAGTGCACAAGAAGTGAATACTAACACACGGAGCAATATAAAACAGTATATTCATTAAAAGCACTATAAAAGGTGCACTACTATATGTGTGCAACAATACAAAAAGCACTGTAAATATATATGTGACAGAAGGCAGAGAGGAGTCCAAATCCAAGTCAAAATATTGTTAGAATCTGCATCTCTTTCTGTCTAAAAATAACAGATAGCACAAAAGATAACATCTATTGTACAACATCATAGGAAACAAATACGATGTAAACTAACAAAGTTCATGAATATTGTATAAATATATATTAAGATAGTTGCACCTTAAAAAATATTTGAAGTTAAAGATTATAGGGGTGTATCAATGGTTATAGAAAAGCAGACCAGACAACTTTATCATTAAGTCCCTTAGGATGAAAAGTGTCAAGGATACAGATCCATTTCAACTCCATGCAGAGTAACTTGTTTGCACGATCCCCTCCCAGCATTAAGGGGGGTACATGGTTTATAATTTTATAGCGGAGACCAATGCAGGTTCTCTAGATAGTGCCTCGCAATGCTTCCTCCAACTATACTTGGCTCTATAATTATACGGTTTATGTGCCTCTGGTTCTCCTCCCATCAGCCATTTGTTGACTCTGTTGTTATCATAGTCGTCCTTGAGAATGGTATGTTTGTTTCTCTTAAACTTAATCAAGTCACAGTGGTATGTATCACACTGTGACTGTGACTTATGGATCCAGTCCTGGGACATATCCTGCTGTAAATGGCTCAGATGTTCCTGCTCAAATGAGGCAACCTTTTCTCTAGTTGTTTTCAGTTCACGGCTTACTTCCTCTATTACAAGGAGAATCAAGTCCACACTGCACATATTTAGTATTCCAACCCATTTTTTACAAAATTCTGGGTGAAAGCGAGCGATAGTTGGAACGTTCCTCACTCCTCAGATTTGGAACAAAACAAGAAAACGTAATCTATAATTTGTACTCTAGACAATTAAGCCCTTGTGAGCTTAGGGCCTGATTCAGACCCGGTCGCAAGTGCTGAGCGCTTGCACCCGGGTCGATGGTGGCCCAGAGCGCATGTGCACGACAGAGCCGGCAAGACCTGGATAGCGATGGGCAATCTGTCGCTCCGGGTCTCGCACCAAAGGGGGCGTGCTGTCGATGTTGAGTGACAACATGCCCCCTTTGGTGGGCGGGCTGGGAGGTGGCTGGCCAGATGGAAGCGTTCCCATGAGAACGCCTATTGTCTGGAGGCAGCCCCACTGACATCACAAGTGATGTCAGTGGGAGAGCTTTCGGCTCTGTTTGAGATGAAAGCTCTCTGGGGCTTGCAGCCATGAGACCCTACCACCCGGTCACCCTAGAATTTCAGCGAGGAATTCCCTTTTCCAACCGGTTTTCCAATTTTTAGACAGTGTTCTCCAACCACTGGTCATTAAACAGCTGACCTTTATCAAGCTTCCTTAATTTGCTTGATAGAGTTGGTTCAGTACCTCCAGGAATGCTGATTTGCATTATGGATGTCAGCAGTCTGTACACTAGTATCCCCCATATATGGGGACTTTCAGCCATGAGGGAATTTTTGGTCCAGGAGGATATGAATTCAGTAGATTTAGAGTTATTTCTCCACCTGTTAGAATTAACCTTAAGAAGAAATGACTTCCTTTTTGATGGAGAGTTTTTCCTCCAGCTCAATGGCTGTGCAATGGGGAGTAATGTGGCCCCCTCTAATGCAAACATTTATATGTTCAACGAGGAGAACAACATGTTATTCAATGATCCTAAGGTCACTAAATACATCCTGGCGTTTGCCCAATACATAGATGATCTCTTCATATTATGGACTGGAGGAGAGGAATGCTTTATCCAGTTGATGGAATACATTAACAGCAGAAATTCCCCTATCAAGCTTACATATCAAGTGGATGAACAAAGTTTGAACTATCTTGATGTCCAGGCAACTATTAGGAATGGGCAAATTAATACGAGGGTCTATTCTAAGCCCACAGACAAGAACTCCCTTTTGAGAGCTAATAGTCATCATCCACGAGCCCACATTAAAGGACTTCCCAAATCTCAGATGAACTGTGTGGCATGGGTCACCAGCGACCCGGATTCTCTCAGTATGGAGCTCGACGTAGTAGTCAATAAGTTTTTCATTAGGGGCTACATATTGAGCACTCTTCTCAAACAGAAGGAAGAGGTCCTCGCGATTCCTAGGGCTCAGCTGCTATTACCCAGTAGGAGAACCAATAAAGAAGTTATTCCATGGGTTAGTAGGTACAACACTTCCAGCCCTGTTTTACCTAGAGCTACTAGAGCCCTTTGTCCCATCGTTTCTACTGATAGAGAATTACGATGCTTCAAGGATAACTGTCTCATGCCCTGCTTTACACGATGCAGAAACATTAAGGACATGATTGTCCATATGGACATTACTAACTTTTCATCCACTCTTGGCCAAAATAACTTTTTGTCTAAAGCACCAGGTTGCTATAAATGTCTCCGGTTCACTACTTGTCACAGTATGATTACTGGGTCTGTCTTTACTCACCCACATTCAGAACAACAATTCAACATCAAGCATGTACTAACTTGTACTTCAACCTACCTTGTGTACATCATCATCTGTCCCTGTGGCCTCTATTATGTAGGAAAAACCACCAGGTACCTACGTGAGAGAATGGCTTTACACCATTCGGCCTTGAACAGTAAGACCTCGGATCAACCTGTAGCAAGGCACTTTGCGGAAATGAAACATTTGTCTGTGATCTGTCTGGATTCAAACACATAATCATCGATCATGTGCCGAAAATGCTCAGAGGAGGGGACCGGGCCAACAAACTTTTGCAGACTGATGCAAAGTGGATGTATGTTTTGAACACCATCAGCCCCAATGGCCTAACTGAAAGGATGATGTGGAATGTATTCTAATTTTTGAGGGTTCTGAAGTTGGACAGCTACAATCAATTTTTCATATTTACTCGTCCATCTGTCATAGAGTGCTGCATATTTTTGCCTAGACCCAATAGGAGCATTTAGCTCCTGTTGACCCCAGTCTGTATGCTGCCTTGAGACTGACTTTGTTTGTCTTATTAAAATTTGTCTAATTAATATTTGCTGCTCCCATTATGAGGCTGGGGGCCTCTGGAGACTAAATTAACTAAATTTAACCTTATTATTCCAGGTGTTAGCTTATAGTCAACATGGACTGTCATTCTTTGCATCAGCCAGAGCCTGTAGTTCACATAACTCTTGCCATGTATGTGTATCCAAAGTTATGTCAGTGACTGCTACTATTTTAATGGTTCTATCGTTGTATTTGGTTTACTTTTTTTCGTTGGTTTTCTGTCTATTTATTATCTGTTTCACCAGCTGTGTTTTTTATTCTCTGCTTCTGGGACTATTGGTATTTCACGCTTCACTATTTTCTTTTGTTTTCATGCACTCAGGCTGGACTGCTTCCTTAGTTACCCGGACAACTCGGGCGTCACCAGCGCAATGATGTCACGCTACTGGGACCCGGGAGCCGCATACCGTCTGATTCCTGACACGCTCGTGGGTTTCTCCCCAGTATTTAAGGTAAGACTTTACTTTATTTCTATGTTACTCACCTTGAAAAAGGGGTGCTGATGCCCCAAAACGTTGGCCTATTTTTCCTGCAAATGGATTAAACATATTAATTTACCTGCCTAGTTGAGACTCGGAGTGCCGCTATTGTCTTCCTACTGCATTTTATATATATATATATATATATAAATATATATATGTTCAAGCAAGGGATGGCACTCCGGGACTTGTACAGCAATGAGAGAGTCGATGCTACAGCAACGTTTCAGTTTTAATAACAAACCGTCATCAGGCATAACAAAACAAACAAACTTCTTACCTTATATAGCACCCATGTTAACTCCCATCACCAGCTCACAAGGCTGCATGCTGCCGTCACCGGACCCAGTGACGTCAGGCGCACCACGGCGCCCTCTAGTGACGTCTGGAGTAGCCGGGGGCTGCCCATGACAACCAAGTAAACAACACAGTGTGTTATTGCTAGCTGCACGGATAAATAAATATAAAGTAATAAATAAATATAAGTAATATAAATAAATGTAACCACTGACGGAATAAAGAATATAACCTACCTGGACCACAGCCAGGGATACAACACGATGTCCCCACAAACAGGGGAGCTATGTGAGGATGAAGCTATGGCTCCTAACCAAGGAACATATCTGTGGAGAATAAACTAAATAAACAAAAATTCTAAGACTTTCAGGGGTATTCAATATGGGTGCGATAACATCGTTTTTGCGTTAATATCACAATTATGACATCATTATCGCAGGTTTTACTTTTACACTGTATTCAATATCAAAGACTTATCGCATTTTTGAAAAGTCAAAGTTAAAAAATGGGGATACGTTTTCACCATTGAATAGGTGTCAAAAAAAAGTGCAGAATTGGGGTTTAGGGGTGCAGGCTTAAAAAAAATAGCCTGCACCCTTCAGAATGACCCCTTGAAATGATCTGTGTCAAAAAAAAAAAATTGGGACATCCCAAAAAAAGCACTTTGAATTTGGGGGCCAAAAAAAAAAATGTTGGGGAACAAAGTTAAAAATAGCGAACTTGACTCTGGGGGGGTCCCCAAGTATGCCCCATGTGTTTTTTTCATTGCAGCTCCTTGCGCAAGTGGGTTTTCATGATTTTTTCAAGTCTGTTTAGCAACTTTAAAATATGTTGACCCCCATTTTCAAGTACCCCAAATTTGCTGGGCATAGTTATTTTTCCCCCAAAAAAATTCTAAATGCTCTTCTGCACCACTTTCTTCAAAGTCGCATTTATGCACTTGCCGCGGCTATTAGAAAGCCCGACTTCCTTCAGGAGTTAAAATGGGGTACCCATATTGATCCCCCATGTCTAGACATCATTAAGGGGGTCCCTAGAATATTTCCCGAAAATTCCAGTTTTTGTTAACCTGTTAAAAAAATGTGTAAAAAATGTTGTTCCCCACCCAAAAGCCAAACCAGCCCCACGCTTGCCAGCCAGTGGTTGTTTCTAAAAATACAGGGAACAAAATGTGCAGGGTTCCACCATATTTTAGAAACCAACACCAGGCTGCAGGGACTATTGCTGGTTTTAAATATAGGGGGCAAAAATGATGTGGGGTACCCCCTATATTTAAGATCAGCACCAGACCCAACCGACCGGGGTGCAATGCCATAGCCTGGAGACCTAATCACCGGGGCTCCAGGTCCAAAGCATTACACCCCAAGTCAGTCAGTGCAAGCCGGTGATCTCGGGGGAGTCGGGGGCCCCCCAAAAAAGGGTCCCCCCTCTCCCGAGCACCACAGGCTTACGCTTACCCCCATAACTCTTGCTTGGTGGGTATGGGGGTAATAGGGGGGCCAAATAATGTAAAACTATTGTACTTTACAGTGGAACTACAAGTGCTGGCATGCCTGCCATTTTGCACTTGTGGAACTACAAGTGCCAGCAGACATGCGGCACCTGTAATTTCACTGTAAAATAAATAGTTAAAAAAAGACAAAACACACACACCATGCCCAGTATAAGTTTATTACATACACCTACCCATTCACACATACTTACCTATACCAGAAGTTTCTGTCCCCTTGTCCAGTAGAGATCCATGGTAGCTGGCCCTGCAAGAAAGATTTCATACTCACCTACATCCAGCGCTGGTCTCCGCAGTAATCCATGGGTGTTTTAAAACAAAAAAACGTGTTACCCGATCCACGCTACAAGCTATGTGTATGTGTGTTGTCACACATACACATAGCTCCCGAAAGGCCGCTGCCGGGACTTCACGGGGCATTGCAGTCCCATCAGCCAATCAGCGGCAGCGCTCACTGTAGCGCGGCCGCTGATAGGCTCCGGCAACTGACAGTTCCCATGTGGGTGAGTCAGCACACGTGGGAACTGTCAGTTGCCGGAGCCAATCAGCGGGCGCTCTACAGTGAGCGCTGCCGCTGATTGGCTGATGGGACTGCAATGCCCGTGAAGTCCCGGCAGCGGCCATTCGGGAGCTATGTGTATGTGTGACAACACACATACACATAGCTTGTAGCGTGGATCGGGTAACACTTTTTTTGTTTTAAAACACCCATGGATTACTGCGGAGACCAGCGCTGGATGTAGGTGAGTATGAAATCTTTCTTGCAGGGCCAGCTACCATGGATCTCTACTTGACAAGGGGACCGAACATCTGGTATAGGTAAGTATGTGTGAATGGGTAGGTGTGTGTAATAAACTTAAACTGGGCATGGTGTGTGTGTTTTGTCTTTTTTTAACTATTTATTTTACAGTGAGATTACAGGTGCCGCATGTCTGCTGGCACTTGTAGTTCCACAAGTGCAAAATGGCAGGCATGCTGGCACTTGTAGTTCCACTGTAAAGTACAATAGTTTTACATTATTTGGCCCCCCTATTATCCCCATACCCACTGCTCCAGGGGTATGGGGATGAGCCCCAGGCTTCAGCGTAAGCCTGTGGTGCTCGGGAGAGGGGGGATCCTTTTTGGGGGGGTCCCCGACTCCCCCGAGATCACCAGCTTGCGCTGACCGACTTGGGGTGTAATGCTTTGGACCTGGAGCCCCGGTGATTGGGTCTCCAGGCTGTGGCATTGCACCCCGGTCGGTTGGGTCTGGTGCTGGTCTTACATATAGGGGGTACCCCACGTCGTTTTTGCCCCCTATATTTAAAACCAGCACTAGTCCCTGCAGCCTGGTGTTGGTTTCTAAAATACGGTGGAACCCTACACATTTTGTTCCCTGTATTTTTAGAAACCACCACTGGCTGGCTAGCCTAGGGCTGGTTTGGCTTTTGGGGGTGGACCTTATGTCATTTTTTTTCTAAATTTTTACAATTTTTTTTTTAAAGGTTAACAAAAACGGGAATTTTTGGAAAATATTCTAGGGACCCCCCTAATGATGTCTAGACATGGGGGATCACTATGGGTACCCCCATTTTTAACTCCTGAAGGAAGTCGGGGTTTCGAATAGCCGCGGCAGGGAAAAACACCTTGCAAAGCTATATAAAAACCCGACTTTCTTAAGCAGGCAAAAACGGGGTTACCCATAGTGATACCCCATGTCAGGACATCTTTAGGGGGGTCCCAGGCATATTTCCCGAAAATTCCCGTTTTTTTCCTTAAATGGGCTCAAGGGTCATTTTTTGAAAAACAGGGATAATTTTTCTAAGCACTATAGCAAGTGAAAAAAAAAGCAGAATAGGGGTTTGGGGGTGTAGGCTTATAAAAAATAGCCTGTAGTTTTGGGAAAGTCCCCTTAAAAGAAAATGTTAAAAAAAAATATCCTACAAAAAATCGGGACACCCTTAAAAAAATAAATTTGGGTTTAAGAAAAAAATAGGGACACCCCAAAAAATTTATGTAAAAATTGGGGTGAAAAAAAATGGGAAAAAATTATTTAACAATAGGGAAATAGGTTCAGGGCTATTCTGCAAGTATGCGGCAGGTGTTTTGAAGAATAGAATTATAGCGGCAGGTGCACAAATGCAGAATTTTTAAAAACTTACTTTAGAGACTTAAAAATATGCTAGTACCCATTTTCATGTACCCCAAATTTGATGGGACCACTTAAAAAAATGAAAAAAGTAACCTAAGTGCTCTTCTGCAACACTTCCTCAATGTCGGGAAAAAAACACCTGCTGCGGCTATTTAAATCCCCGACTTTCATTTAAAGGCTAAAACGGGGGTACCCATAGTGTCCCCCATGATTTTACAATTTTAGGGGGGTCTTACAAATTTTTTATGGAAAAAATCGTAACTTTACGCAAATCCAACTCCGGAGGTTCCCGTTTTCGACGATTTCAAATTGAATACGGGGATACGCGGGAGCGCGCCCGATACTTTAACGCAGAAAAAAACTCTGATATGAAACGTAAACTTCGGCAGTGAAGTTAACGTTTCATATTGAATACCCCTATATGTGTGTTAAGAGGATCAATAAGATCATCAATAAGACAATGTATGCAATCTGCCAACAGATATCAATATATGAAATATCAATAACAGCTGTAGGGCACCTGAGCAACCCATGCTTCTTCTACTAACTGGACAACATGTTATCACAAACAACAGGTTAATGAAAGAGATTCATTGAGACCGAAGGGAGTCACGGTGTTCAAAGTGTGAATCCATTTGGCCTCTAGATGTAACAGGGCTTTATTCCTGTCACCACCTGTGATGGAAGCAGGAATGTAATCAATTAGCTTGTATTTGAGGGTGGCAAGTCCATGATGACATTCTCTAAAATGACGAGCCACCGGTTGGTTCTGTTCTTTGCCGTCAAGAGCTGCTCTAATCGCGGAACGGTGAAGGGCCATCCTCTTCTTGAACTGGCGAATGGTTTTTCCCACATAAAATAAGCCACAAGGACACCGAATGAAATAGATAACAAACCGAGAGGTACATGTGAGAACATGTCAAATGGAATAAAGTTTGCCTGAATGGGGATGTGTAAACAAATTTCCAACTTCTAAATATCCACAGGTCGTACAGTTGATGCATCTATAGCCTCCAGGTTTTTTACTCAAAAAGTGAGGGATTGGCACATTTCCCATACCAGACACATAATTTGTGACTACCCAGTCCTTAATGTTTCTCGGTCTTCGATAGCAGGGCATAATGGTGGTACCTTTCAATGCCGGTAAAGACGGATCTTCCGACACAATATGCCATAGATTAACATGGGCGCTATTTAAGGTAAGAAGTTTGTTTGTTTTGTTATGCCTGATGACGGTTTGTTATTAAAACCAAAACGTTGCTGTAGCATCGACTCTCTCATTGCTGTACAAGTCCCGGAGTGCCATCCCTTGCTTGAACCTATTTAATTTTTTGGCTGGAGCACCTGGGCCTGCTGTTTTTTGGTATGGTGAGTGCCGGATTTATGTGGTTGTTATATATATATATATATATATATATTCGATTAACAAAAAGCCTTACTTTTTCACATCTCCCATTAAGGCTTCTGAAATTTCAACAAACTTAAAAAAGCCTTAATGGTCATGTTCCTTAAACAATACAGATATGGTATGCCTTCACACCCTGTGGTTATCTGCAGATTTAGCACTCTCACAAAGTGAGATTGCTTTCACTCACAAAATTGTGGAGCTGCTAATTCACAGAACTGTGTTGTCATTGGAATACACACATGCAGTCTATGCAACTGAGGTCTGAGCAGAAGATCGAGCTGCGCAGATGAGATAAGAGTGGTGTGGATGGGGGCAGGAAACAGAGTGTCATGGATGGGTGAGACAGAAAGGCATGTAGAGGGGGGAAGATTAAGCAGTACAGAGGGGAGCAGCCAAAGTGAGGCAGATGGATAGAAAACAGTTGTGTGGATGGGGGAAACAGACTGGCATGGTTTGGAGGGACAGAGTGACATGGATGGGGGTAGAGAGTGGCATGAACACAGGAAGACAGAGCATTGCAGATGGGTAAAGACAGATTGGTGCCGATATTGGAATACAGACAAGCACAAATGGGAGAACACACAACAGCAGGGATTGGCGAAGACAGAGTGGTGTGGGCGGGGGGGGGCAGAGTTGCACGGTTGGGGGGACAGAGTGGTGCAGATGGAGGAATAAAGATTGCCACAGATGAGAGAAAGACAGAGCAGCATGGCTGGGGGGAAGGCAGTGGTGCAGAAGGAAACAGAGTGGCATAAATGCAGGGCAGTGCAGATGGGGAAAGACAGATTGGTGTGGATGAGGGAACATAGACTAGCATAGTTGGGAGACCACACAGCAGTAGGGAATGGGGAAGATATAGCAGCATAGAGGCGTATATATGGGAAGAAAGTCTACATGCATAAACAGAGTATGATAGTTTTAGCAACTAGGGAGCTGAATGTGTATTTTGAATAAGATGGATGTATGATGAGTGAGAAGGATGTTGCAACCCAGTGAGATTGTTGTGATGATCCAATGGGAAGATTGTGGGCACTGAGTGGGATGTGGGAATCACATAACTGCTCAGACTTCAGTTGCATAGACTGCATGTGTGTATTCCAAAGAGCACACAATTCTGTGAATTTGCAGCTCCATCATTTTGTAAGTGACAGCAATCTTATTCTGTAAGAGTGCTGAATCTGCAGTTAACCACAGGGTGTGATGGCATACTATATCTGTATTGCACAAGGAACACATCCATTAATCAGAAATGCTAGAGGTTTGTTGAAATTTCAGATCATGTCTAAGAAGCCATAATGGGACATGTGAAACCATAAGGTTTTTTGTCTATGGAATTTCATTGCTTTTTTATAATTTATTAACCATCATGGATGGGAGCAGCAAACCAAGCCACCTGCATGGGAGAAGAGCAACAAAATGGTACACTAGTGCTGGTGGTGGAGGGGACAGCAGACAGGAGGTGTTTTGGGGGTGCAGATGGAGAGACAGCTGAGGGGGCAGGCTGCAGGCATGTGGGGCAGTGCACAGGGGCAGCAGCGGGGGACAGAATGGCTCATGGGTGCTGATAGTCCCAGCCTTGAACTGCTTTTTAAGAACTCTGCATGTGAAACAATATGCTCATGATGCAATATCATGAATGATTTCCCTTGAACACTCCCCGACACTCCAGGACATGATATGGTGCTTAAACAGCACATTTTTACTTGGGAACTATCATGCTAGATCTAAAGATAGCTGACTGCAGACATGGATCAGTGAGATCCATGATACAGGCATCTTTGTAAAATAAATGCTTCAGAGAAGCACACGCGGATCAGTGCGATCCGTGTGGGATGCATCTGAAAAAAAAATCAATAAGACACAGATGCATGGATGGATCAGTGAAAACCATCCATGCATCTGTGTTAAAAAATTTTAAAAAGTATATTTTAAAAAAAAACTGCGTGCCCTCCCCACCCACTCAGGAACAACTATCCCCGGGCTCTGGAGACCTAGGAGGCAAAAGATGTAGAGGTCCCCCATATAAGGCACAACCAGCACTGGACTTTTCAGAACCAATCCTGGTTGCCAAAATACAGGGGAAAAATGATGTAGGGGTCCATCGTATTTAGCGCAACCAGCACTGGGCTCTGCGCCAGTCCTGGTTCTGAAAATACAGGGGAAAAATGCATAGGGTCCTCCTGTATTTACCAGAATCAGCATCAGACTCTTCCTAGTGAGGAGGTAATGCCACAGCCAGGGGATCCCTTTCACCGGGCCCCCCAGCTGTAGCATCACCCCTGACTGCTAATCAGCCCAGGCTGGGGATTCATGGGGAGCTGGAGACACCCAAGATAAAGGGGTCCCCCTCTCCAGGGCACCCCAAGCCTGGGCAGATAGACTGGGGCTATCTCTGGACCTGATCCACGCATAGGAGGTGAGGTGAGTATGGATTTTTTATTACACCTTTATTACACTTTTTATTATCTACCTTTGGATTATCTACTGGAGAAGAGGACCAATGGGCTACATGGATACGTAGGTGAGTATGTGAGATAGTATGTATGCATGGGTGTGTACATGTGTGTGTGTATGTATCTTTTAATAACATTTTTCTTTCTACAGTCTGTGTTATGTGTTTTTTTAATATTGCTTTTGCTGTGGAACTACAGGTACCAGCAGGCCCGTAATGCCCTGCATGCTGGTATTTGTGGTTCTCCAAATACCAACATGTGGGGTAGCATGATGGTGAGCCCACCACCGCTACCACCCCCGCACTGGCCAGCCATCTTTGTGCACCCAAGTGAAGCCACATTGAGTACACCTGCTGCCTGCTGGAGGCTCCTACTGAGGCTGCGCAACATGTTGAACTTCCTATCTCTATAATGGCAGATTTGTGAGGTAATAGTTTAAAAACTGTAACTTTCACAATTACCTACACCCCAAAAGCACCTACACTGGAACAATAGCTACCTAATAAAACAAACCCCAAGTCTAAATTCGCCCCCTACCCTGAATTACACCTTCCCAAAAATCCCCCATAGACAACAGCAGAAAAGTGGTCCTGATTGAGTGTCAGAAAAAACTGACAGTTGGAAATTTAGATTACTCCCAAATCCTCATTTTTTATGTTTTTGTCCTGAAATTTGTCATGCACCACTGAGCTACAGTTCTACATGCCCATGCCAATTTTCAGCTTGGTAGCTCCTATAGCTTTTGAGGTGTAGCCCTTTAATGCCCCCCCTTTTAGATTCAGCCTTAATATAAGGGCACAACTGTATGTGTAGTTTTGTTTATTTATTCTGATGTCTCAGCCAGGTCCAATAGCCTTTGATGAGGGTCTATTGTTTGCAGCAGACAATATATTGGTATCCCTGACCGATGATGATGCCGATAAGGTATACTTTGACCACTTAGAGTTCCAAAAGTTACCAGCAGAAAAGTCTACACACATCTATTGTAAACTACTGAGACTTAAGAGAAGGGAGGTGGAATTGACCCTTCATGGCCAATTCCTATCGGAATACCATAGATCCAAGCGTATTCAATGCGGATTTAGAATCAGTAATATTCCCACCATAGGTAGAACTAGTGCCAGTTTCTGTAGCAAATGGTGTGGAGTGCTGAACAAATGCTCCCTCACTTTAGTCCTTTTGGTTATTGAGGAGGTGGGACTTGAAGTGATCAAGGTACGTGATGAGATTACTAAACTTGAGAAGTCTAGTATACCAAATTTAAAAGTGGATTGGTCTGAAGGGTGGTTAGATAAGCTGCAAGCACAGACAGAAACCTTTAAGGATAATCTGATTTAATTTAAACAGAAAAAAATTCAAACAGTAAACAACGATTACGCTACGCATAATGTGAATAGATGGTTGACTGGTAATCATCCCAGTGGTCAATGCCATCAGAGAACATATAGGAAACCTAGGATTAGGGCACCTAATGTAGTAGACTCTGCTTCCTCATCACAATCTGCCACTGATTCTGACGTATTAAATCCCCTTCCACCAAGTGGTTTTTTAGCCACAGCCCACCAGGGTTGGCTAGATTCTGGATTAAGAGGTTTTGTAGGCCCCATCCAAGGAGAGGGGGGTTCAAAAAGAAGGGGGCAGAGGAGGAGAATGTTGGTGTCATCTTTAACCTCTCTGATCATTGCTTATATGATGGTGAGAGGTTATTTGCTATCACTTGGTTTGTCCTTTGTGCCCTAATTTAAACATGATAGTTTTAACTTAGCAGTTGATCACTACAAGTTTGGGCATAAATTAAGGCTAAAATAATTTTTCCATGATAAGGACTGTGACTCTGGCGCTGATACCAGTACAGCTTCTGTGTTATCTTCCTCTAATCTGTTTGATCCACAGTCCTTTAATGCGAGCATTAGGACCTTCTTGAGGATGACTAAGAATGACTTTAACACAGCCATTTCCTCATGTAGGTTTGGTAATTAGACTCCTGACCAGAGATCAGCCATGGGGTCCTCAAGTAATGCCATATTGATAAGAGCATTTACCTCCTTTTTAATCCTTGGCAATAAATGCAATTATTTCATAGGTTGTATTATTGCTCAATTGTTTCTGGATTTCTGAATCATATTTGATGAAATCTTGAAGCACCACAGAGCCTCCCTTATCCACTCTGCAGATTACAATCGAATAATAATTCTGAAGGGACCTGAGAGCCCTCCTTTCAGCTTTACTTAAGCTGTCAAATTTACATTGCTTAGCGGTCTCGTTCTTAACCTCATCATCTACCATCCTCAGAAAAGTATTTATGCTAGAGTTATTTGATGGTGGATCAAATCTATTGGATTCCTTAAAGTCACTAATGACATTATCTCTTATATTATCCTTATAAAAAAAAACTCTCTAAGCCTCAACTTCCTCCTCATTTTATAGTGACTTATTGACCAATCAAAACTGTTAAAGTCACAAGTTGGGATAAAGCTGAGGCCTCTAGAAAGTGACATAGTCTCAGCTTCTGTGAAAATCAATTCCTCATTCCCCCTCTCTTGCCTCTGGGATGTCCCCTTGTATCCACAGGGTGTGATGGCATACTATATCTGTATTGCACAAGGAACACATCCATTAATCAGAAATGCTAGAGGTTTGTTGAAATTTCAGATCATGTCTAAGAAGCCATAATGGGACATGTGAAACCATAAGGTTTTTTGTCTATGGAATTTCATTGCTTTTTTATAATTTATTAACCATCATGGATGGGAGCAGCAAACCAAGCCACCTGCATGGGAGAAGAGCAACAAAATGGTACACTAGTGCTGGTAGTGGAGGGGACAGCAGACAGGAGGTGTTTTGGGGGTGCAGAGGGAGAGACAGCTGAGGGGGCAGGCTGCAGGCATGTGGGGCAGTGCACAGGGGCAGCAGCGGGGGACAGAATGGCTCATGGGTGCTGATAGTCCCAGCCTTGAACTGCTTTTTAAGAACTCTGCAAGTGGAACAATATGCTCATGATGCAATATCATGAATGATTTCCCTTGAACACTCCCCGACACTCCAGGACATGATATGGTGCTTAAACAGCACATTTTTACTTGGGAACTATCATGCTAGATCTAAAGATAGCTGACTGCAGACATGGATCAGTGAGATCCATGATACAGGCATCTTTGTAAAATAAATGCTTCAGAGAAGCACACGCGGATCAGTGCGATCCGTGTGGGATGCATCTGAAAAAAAAATCAATAAGACACAGATGCATGGATGGATCAGTGAAAACCATCCATGCATCTGTGTTAAAAAAATTTTAAAAAGTATATTTTAAAAAAAAACTGCGTGCCCTCCCCACCCACTCAGGAACAACTATCCCCGGGCTCTGGAGACCTAGGAGGCAAAAGATGTAGAAGTCCCCCATATAAGGCACAACCAGCACTGGGCTTTTCAGAACCAATCCTGGTTGCCAAAATACAGGGGAAAAACGATGTAGGGGCCCATCGTATTTAGCGCAACCAGCACTGGGCTCTGCGCCAGTCCTGGTTATGAAAATACAGGGGAAAAATGCATAGGGTCCTCCTGTATTTACCAGAATCAGCATCAGACTCTTCCTAGTGAGGAGGTAATGCTACAGCCAGGGGATCCCTTTCACCGGGCCCCCCAGCTGTAGCATCACCCCTGACTGCTAATCAGCCCAGGCTGGGGATTCATGGGGAGCTGGAGACACCCAAGATAAAGGGGTCCCCCTCTCCAGGGCACCCCAGGCCTGGGCAGATAGTCTGGGGCTATCTCTGGTACCCCTGGTTGGTGGGCGCCAGGTTCATAGTGTAGTGTGTTACATATGAAACTGTAAATATTGTCTTTTGCAGTAGGACTACAGGTACAAGGAGGCCTCCCCTACTTGCTAGTACTTGGAGAACCACAAGCGCCATATTTGAATTTCAAAAATGGCGCTAACACACCATTTTTAAATGGGAATGTGCAGTTCTCACCAAGTCAATGTTGAGAACCGCTCATTGGCTGAGAGACGGAAGGCTCACCTCTCTCAGCAAATGAAATCTGCACCGGGGGTACTGAAATACCACGGCGGAGCTGTCATTTGGGTAGTACTGTCCTTAGAGGATAGTACTAATGTCCGTGGGTCCGTGTATTTAATTTTTTTTTGCCAAGACCCTGGATTGCCTACTTTGAAATGAAGAGGACCTGATCCACGCATAGGAGGTGAGGTGAGTATGGATTTTTTATTACACCTTTATTACACTTTTTATTATCTACCTTTGGATTATCTACTGGAGAAGAGGACCAATGGGCTACATGGATACGTAGGTGAGTATGTGAGATAGTATGTATGCATGGGTGTGTACATGTGTGTGTGTGTATGTATCTTTTAATAAAATTTTTCTTTCTACAGTCTGTGTTCTGTGTTTTTTTAAAATTGCTTTTGCTGTGGAACTACAGGTACCAGCAGGCCCGTAATGCCCTGCATGCTGGTATTTGTGGTTCTCCAAATACCAACATGTGGGGTAGCATGATGGTGAGCCCACCACCGCTACCACCCCCGCACTGGCCAGCCATCTTTGTGCACCCAAGTGAAGCCACATTGAGTACACCTGCTGCCTGCTGGAGGCTCCTACTGAGGCTGCGCAACATGTTGAACTTCCTATCTCTATAATGGCAGATTTGTGAGGTAATAGTTTAAAAACTGTAACTTTCACAATTACCTACACCCCAAAAGCACCTACACTGGAACAATAGCTACCTAATAAAACAAACCCCAAGTCTAAATTCGCCCCCTACCCTGAATTACACCTTCCCAAAAATCCCCCATAGACAACAGCAGAAAAGTGGTCCTGATTGAGTGTCAGAAAAAACTGACAGTTGGAAATTTAGATTACTCCCAAATCCTCATTTTTTATGTTTTTGTCCTGAAATTTGTCATGCACCACTGAGCTACAGTTCTACATGCCCATGCCAATTTTCAGCTTGGTAGCTCCTATAGCTTTTGAGGTGTAGCCCCTTAATGCCCCCCCTTTTAGATTCAGCCTTAATATAAGGGCACAACTGTATGTGTAGTTTTGTTTATTTATTCTGATGTCTCAGCCAGGTCCAATAGCCTTTGATGAGGGTCTATTGTTTGCAGCAGACAATATATTGGTATCCCTGACCGATGATGATGCCGATAAGGTATACTTTGACCACTTAGAGTTCCAAAAGTTACCAGCAGAAAAGTCTACACACATCTATTGTAAACTACTGAGACTTAAGAGAAGGGAGGTGGAATTGACCCTTCATGGCCAATTCCTATCGGAATACCATAGATCCAAGCATATTCAATGCGGATTTAGAGTCAGTAATATTCCCACCATAGGTAGAACTAGTGCCAGTTTCTGTAGCAAATGGTGTGGAGTGCTGAACAAATGCTCCCTCACTTTAGTCCTTTTGGTTATTGAAGAGGTGGGACTTGAAGTGGTCAAGGTACGTGATGAGATTACTAAACTTGAGAAGTCTAGTATACCAATATTAAAAGTGGATTGGTCTGAAGGGTGGTTAGATAAGCTGCAAGCACAGACAGAAACCTTTAAGGATAATCTGATTTAATTTAAACAGAAAAAAATTCAAACAGTAAACAACGATTACGCTACGCATAATGTGAATAGATGGTTGACTGGTAATCATCCCAGTGGTCAATGCCATCAGAGAACATATAGGAAGCCTAGGATTATGGCACCTAATGTAGTAGACTCTGCTTCCTCATCACAATCTGCCACTGATTCTGACGTATTAAATCCCCTTCCACCAAGTGGTTTTTTAGCCACAGCCCACCAGGGTTGGCTAGATTCTGGATTAAGAGTTTTCGTAGGCCCCATCCGAGGAGAGGGGGGTTCAAAAAGAAGGGGGCAGAGGAGGAGAATGTTGGTGTCATCTTTAACCTCTCTGATCATTGCTTATATGATGGTGAGAGGTTATTTGCTATCACTTGGTTTGTCCTTTGTGCCCTAATTTAAACATGATAGTTTTAACTTAGCGGTTGATCACTACAAGTTTGGGCATAAATTAAGGCTAAAATAATTTTTCCATGATAAGGACTGTGACTCTGGCGCTGATACCAGTACAGCTTCTGTGTTATCTTCCTCTAATCTGTTTGATCCACAGTCCTTTAATGCGAGCATTAGGACCTTCTTGAGGATGACTAAGAATGACTTTAACACAGCCATTTCCTCATGTAGGTTTGGTAATTAGACTCCTGACCAGAGATCAGCCATGGGGTCCTCAAGTAATGCCATATTGATAAGAGCATTTACCTCCTTTTTAATCCTTGGCAATAAATGCAATTATTTCATAGGTTGTATTATTGCTCAATTGTTTCTGGATTTCTGAATCATATTTGATGAAATCTTGAAGCACCACAGCGCCTCCCTTATCCACTCTGCAGATTACAATCGAATAATAATTCTGAAGGGACCTGAGAGCCCTCCTTTCAGCTTTACTTAAGCTGTCAAATTTACATTGCTTAGCGGTCTCGTTCTTAACCTCATCATCTACCATCCTCAGAAAAGTTTTTATGCTAGAGTTATTTGATGGTGGATCAAATCTATTGGATTCCTTAAAGTCACTAATGACATTATCTCTTATATTATCCTTATAAAAAAAAACTCTCTAAGCCTCAACTTCCTCCTCATTTTATAGTGACTTATTGACCAATAAAAACTGTTAAAGTCACAAGTTGGGATTAAGCTGAGGCCTCTAGAAAGTGACATAGTCTCAGCTTCTGTGAAAATCAATTCCTCATTCCCCCTCTCTTGCCTCTGGGATGTCCCCTTGTATCTACTCCTCCATGGGTGCGGCCTACTGTGCCTCTTACCGAGTCTGTGATTTGAGACCTCATTGATACCCTTAAAAAATCACCTGAGGGAGGTCTTGGCTCTGTACTCTCCGATTTGTATGTAGAGTTGGATGTAGTAGTGTGCAATCTCAAAACCCTATACTGACATCTAAAGTGTGTCCTATATGTAGCCCAACTGGTACAACCATCACCTGATAGCCATCGGTATACCATATGATTCCTGTAATCCTGCTCCACAGTCTCAAGCTTTTTTCTTTTAATTGCCACTACTTCTGTTTTATATTCAACCTGAACTTTAAGCCATTGAAACGTTGACCACAGGAAGACTTTTGCCACATGTATTATTGAAGCCTCTGAGTGCCACACATACTTTGATCCTTTATTACAGCATATCTATTCTGACATGCTAGTGCTGGAAATGGGGTAAGGTTATTTTTGGTATAAGAAAGTGCCGGACTCTTGGATTATTTATATATATATATATATATATATATATATATATTTGTAGTCCAAAGCCATACTCAGGGATATTAGAAGACATAGGGCATGCAGGCAGCTTTGCAATTACGATCCTTGCAATGATGCCAATGCAGAAGGAGATATCAGCCTCCTGCTGCATTATGTACAGTATCTGATCTGCATTGTCCAATGCAGCATTGGTTACTCTGTGGATCATCGGCCGGCTGTGTGACCCATGGGGTCATGCAGCTTGCTGCTGGAGATTAGAGTAAGAGGCCAGGAAATCTTCATCAGCCAACATTGATCCTAGCCTCTTCCCCTTCCCAATGGCAGTGACATGCCTCCATTTCAGGAAACCGAGGGCATTGCCGCCCCCTCCCCATCCCCAAATGGTAGCAGACTGTCAATAGCTGACAGACTGCTTCCAGTCTCCATGCAGGCTTGTAGACCCATTTTGCACATGCACAGAATGAGTTTAGTGCCCATGCAGATTTCCAAACATCTGGAATCTGCGTTCAACAGTGCACTAGCTGAATTAGGCCCAAAGTCAGCAGTGTCAATGTTTCAATGTTTAAAACAACATTTTCTTCAGGACAAAGTACAAATTAATACTCACAACTTAAATGTGCTCCCCCTCACCATTTTGATTGCATCCTCCCGTGAGTCCCATTGGCAGATGCACCCCAATGATATCACACCATACAAGTAATGCATAATATTTAGTTAGATCCAACAATCTCAAAAAGTATACAATGACATCTTGTTATAAGAGAATAATATAACATCTGGAAAAAGTGCACTTAGGACTAAAACATCCCATACAAAGGGGATGTAGTGAAAAAAACCTATGATTGGGATTCTGGCTGATGAAATCCCGGCGCTGGAATCACGAACTGCATACAGAATACCGGCACCGGAATCCCAACATAAGTGGAGATGCCAATGCTGAGATCCTGACAGCCAGCATCCCGATCGTAAGTACAGTGGACACACTTAGTTGTTAGCCATCGGGGGAGGGTAAGGTTTAGGCACCCTGGGGGGAGGTAAGGTTAGGCTGCTGCAAGGGGGGGTGAGGGTTAGTCACCACCGAGGGGGGTTCAACACTAGAGGCTGGTCAGAATTAGGCACTAACCGGGATAATTAGTGTACAGGGTAGGGAGGATGGGATAGCATACTTTCCCCAGCATTGGGATGGTGCTTTTGGTGTTTTGACAGCAGACATCCCGAGTGCCCTGATTACATACCTAACCCATTACAAAGTATTCAACTATCAGATATAATAAAATATTGCCATCTAGTGGTCAAAAAGTGCTAATGTCTTAACGAGCTCACTGCTGTATACTACATAATGAGCAAACAAATCCGCTAAGTAATAAGTTTACAAGAAACATTGCAGTCCCATTGACTCATTCAGGACATAAGGGGCCAAAAAGTCCATTAAATAAATCTATTTAGTTTCTCTTTGGAGAAATTTTTTTAACTCTGTTACCAACTCTGACTAAAGGGTGTATGTGCTCCAAAATCTTGTGTCTCATGGAAGTAAGTGAATGGCCCATGGTGGCAAAGTGCCTAGCCACAGGCTGTTCACTTGTATCTGAGAGGATGGCTGCACGGATTGCCGATCTGTGCAAAGCCATCCTCTCTTTGAAATGCTTTTTGGTCTTACCGATATATACTTTGCCAAATGGACAACTTAGGCAATAAATCATATACCGACTTGTACAGCTGAGCCAATGATGAATCCTAAATATACAACCCATGTAGGGATGTTTAATTGTGTCACCCGTCAGCATGTAGCTCCAGGTGACATCCTGTACACTTAAAGTAACCCTGTGGGTGCCAAAAAAATGACTTGTATTCACTTTAACAAAATTGCTAATATCCAGATGTACTACATAATCATGAATATTTTTGCCTCTAGAAAAACAGGGCATGATTTTTTTTTGTCCCATAGATATGGAAGATCTTTATCAGATGAAATTATAGACCAATTTGTACTAACTGCCGTCCTCATGCTATGGCTCTTGGTGTTCTATCTTGTTGGCCATATAATCATATTATTTAGTATTTTAGTTTTTTAGACACATTCAGGTCTGATTTAGCAAGGATCGCAGAATTTGCATGCAATCTGCCAATTTTTGCATTCTGTGCATGCATCGCAGTGCACGTGCATGAACCGGCCACTGCGAATGGGACTGCCATCACAGTGACCATGCAGGCCCATTGCAGAGTGATTGACAGGAAGTGCCATTTGTGGGTGGTGATGCCAGTATATTTGAATGCCATTGCAGGGGTGTGCATAAGTTAGCCACTGCGATGCCCTACGCAGCCTGAGGTCTCATAGCATACAATGAAGTTAGCAATTTCTGAGTAAGACCTGACCTTGTGCAAGTGTGCATGAGGCTGCGATGGTACTCGATTGTACCGATGGTTTTCGCAGTCTTGCTAAATATTACAGATGTGTTTAAGGTAAAGTGGATATCTTTATGTGGTGCTGCAATGGCATAGCGATCGGAATGGAATAGCATACTATCACAGTTGGACTGCATGCATAATCACAGCTGCGATTGCAGTAGCGATCCATAGTGAATCAGGCCCTAAGTATTTAATATCTTGCTTTTTCTAGCATTATTCTAGGAGACCCCCTAGCAAGACATTTTTCTGTCATTATATCAAGTTGTTATTTTTAATTCTCTCATTGCTGCAGAACCTGTGAGTAAGGTGACCCATTAACAGTTGGATCTGGATAAACACTACTAGGAGCGAGGGTCGTGTCCAACTTATTTTCTCTTTTTTGAATAGAGACATCCAGGAAATTTATAGTCTCAAGGCTCATTTTGTAAGATAGTTTTATCGGACTACTGCCCTCATTGTGTTTATCCAACATGTCACAAAGTTGTTTATCTGTGCCTGTCCACGGTAAAGGAATATTATCTATAAACCATGAATAATGTAATATCTGTTGACTAATGTCAGGTCTGGAGAAAACAGGTAATTTTCAATTATTTCAAACATTATAGGCAATAGCGTACTATGGGGCCATTTTGGACACCATCGCACAGCTGATGTTTGAAGGTAGTAATGGTTGCCATAGAAAGAATAGTTCTTGGTAAGTACCAACTCCATAAAATTTCAAAAGAAATCTATCTCAGAACCTTTATATTATGGATTATCAATAATCAATTGTTTTACTTCCAATATACCTGCATCATTGGGGATACAGGTATATAGTGAGTTCACATCTATACTGCATAAATAGCAATTAACAGGTACAGTATTATTTGTAAATTGCGTAATGCAACCAGTAAATATGTGGTTTCTTTAAGTAAAGATTCCACCCCCTGAACACAGGGTTTTATATATATATATATATATATATATATATATATATATCCAAACAAATGGAGATTGACTAATAGCGAACCACAGTGTAGAGTAAAGGGTTTATCGGGAAATCTGTAATTAATGCACACATAATTTGTTCAGTAATAATTTCATTGTCCACAGCTCTCTGCAACACAGAGTTCACTTACTTTTTGAAACTCAAAGTAGGATCTTGCTGTAATAACCCATAAGTGTTAGGGCCAGTGAGCTGACGTTCAATTTCACGTTTGTAGTCCTCTAAGTCCTATACCACCACTGAGCCACCTTTATCAGATGATCTTGTGTCTTCTCTCTGACTCAATGATTTAAGAGACTTATATTCAGTCCCTGTCAAGTTGAAATGAGGCTTGAAATGAGCTCTCCGGTGTGTTCTTTCTTTTTAAGAATGTTCCAAACAGTTGAGTTGGCCACACCTAATGTTTTTGCTATCTCTCTGATGGGTTTGTTTTGATTTTTCAGTCTAATGATGGCTTGCTTCACTGATAGTGACAGCTATTTGGATCTAATATTGAGAGTCGACAACAACTGATTCCAAATGCAAATGTCACACCTAGAATCAACTCCAGACCTTTTACCTGCTTAACTGATAATGAAATAATGAGGGAATAGCCACACCTGTCCATGAAATAGCTTTTGAGTTGATAGTCCCATTACTTTTGGCCCCTTAAAAAGTGGGAGGCACATATAGAAACCGTTGTAATTCCTACACCGTTCACCTGATTTGGATGTAATTACCTCAAATTAATTCTGAAAGTCTGCAGTTAAAGTACATCTTGTTTGTTTCATTTCAAAACCATTGTGGTGGTGAATAGAGGCCAAAAAACTCATTGGTTGCTTTTGCAGTATGCTTCGGGTCATTGTCCATCTGCACTCTGAAGTGCCGTCCAATGAGTTCTGAAGCATTTGACTGAGTATGAGCATATAATATTGGCCGAAACACTTCAGAATTCATTCTGCTGCTTTTGTCAGCAGTCACATCATCAATAAATACAAGGGAACCAGTTCCATTGGCAGACATACATGCCCACGCCATGACACTAAGACCACCATGCTTCACTGATGAGGTGGTATGTTTTGGATCATGAGCAGTTCCTTTCCTTCTCTTCTCTTCCCATCACTCTGGTACAAGTTGATCTTTGTCTCATCTGTCCATAGGATGTTGTTCCAGAACTGTAATGGCTTTTTTAGATGTTGTTTGGCAAACTCTAATCTGGTCTTCCTGTTTTTGTGGCTCACCAATGGTTTGCATCTTGTGGTGAACCCTCTATATTCACTCTTGTGAAGTCTTCTCTTGATTGTTGACTTTGACACATATACCTCTACCTCCTGGAGAGTGTTCTTGATTTGGCCAACTGTTGTGAAGGGGTTTTTCTTCACCAGGGAAATAATTCTTTTGTCATCCACCACAGTTGTTTTCCATGGTCTTCCGGGTCTTTTGGTGTTGCTGAGCTCTCCGGTGCGTTCTTTCATTTTAAGAATGTTCCAAACAGTTGATTTGGCCACAACTAATGTTTTTGCTATCTCTCGGATGGGTTTGTTTTGATTTTTCAGCCTAATGATGGCTTGCTTCACTGATTGTAACAGCTCTTTGGATCTCATATTGAGAGTTGACAGCAACTGATTCCAAATGCAAATGTCACACATAGAATCAACTCCAGACCTTTTACCTGCTTAATTGATCATGAAATAACGAGGGAATAGCCCACAGCTGTCCATGAAATAGCTTTTGAGTTGATAGTCCCATTACTTTTGGCCCCTTAAAAAGTGGGAGGCACATATTGAAACTGTTGTAATTCCTACACCGTTCACCCGATTTGGATGTAATTACCTTCAAATTAAATCTGAAAGTCTGCAGTTAAAGCACATCTTGTTTGTTTCATTTCAAAGCCATTGTGGTTGTGAATAGAGGCCAAAATATGAAAATTCGGTCAATGTCCCAATATTTATGCACCAGACTGTATATATATATAATATATATATATATATATATATATAAATATATATAGAGACAGTGTCGAAGTTGAATAACTGCACGTGACAGCAATTACACTGTTATGGGATGATTTGGTCATCCGCTGTCCGATTTATGTTGGTACAATCCACGACGCACCATTGCATGTGCACGCACCCAGTGCGCGCATGTATTCACACATTCGCACAACACTAAATAGCGAATAATATACAACACTCTCACACTGACAAACACAATATTCATGCAGGGTTTAGTTAGTAATGAGAAACAGCTTCTGTATACATGCCTGAAAAAAGTAATTAAAAAAAATACACCAGGATACTGTGAGTGTTTTACATATAAATTGAGAAGCCCCGCATATAGACAAGTATGGCTGTGGCAATTGAAATATAACCCAAACACTGATATGCACAATTGAATTTGTCTGAATGAAGAGTCAGAAACAATGATCAGAGGTTTGCTTAAGAAGTACTGATAAGTGTATTCTAAATAGGCAGAAGAAAACCTTTGAATTAGCTATCAGATGAAGTGGCAATGGCAGGCAGCTGGGGGTCTCCACCCTGCTTGAAAGTGAACCTAGCTGCTTGTAACACCTTGCACTGTAGTTTTAAAATATGTTAGAAAGGGCTAAAAAATAAATATTAATCCATCATAAATAAACTGAATTGCATAACACACACACATAGACTTTATCATAAGCACTCTACACATAAATGCACCAGGCATATTAACAACTTTACGCAAGATTCTCTTACACTTACACATACACAATTTCCTAAAAGGTTCCATAGTACAAAGGCTAATATTAGAAGGTTTATTCATTATTGTACAATGTTATAAAACGCATGTATTTGATATCTAAGGTTTAGTATGTAGTAGCCACATCGTGTCAGTGCTATTCTAAACCACATTTTATTTGCAGATCTCTGGTTCCATCGGCAAGGAGATCGCAACATGCGTCTGCAAGTTATGGATTATAAAGAATTATGTGTTAGAATGTACTTTGTATGTAGTGCCTATTGATTAGTTAAAACACACACAAAGAGCCATTGGAGGGCTGAACTACCATTGTACCAAATGACCTATGACAGAAGAATCAAGAAGAAGAACCAATAGGATTATGCCAACCCGTTTCTATTGTATTGCCTAATCTCTGCAAGGGTTTATATGCAAGCACCTTGGATCTGTTAGTTAGTCATCACATTCTTTCTGTTGACGGAGGCTTCACCTTTGATGCCGGAAATCTGGATCCAGAGTGCCTGCATGTAACTATCTGCTTTTTGGTGAATAATATCTTTTTGTGCTTTGGAACCACAATCAAAGTCTGGAAAGCAATTATTTCTTGTGCGACTTATAATGCTAAATAGTGAAATTTGGGGTATAAAGGAGATTAGGAATTGATAACAGTATACTGTATATATATAGAAATATAAAAGTTAGTGTGCTACTCCAAACAGAATAAAATAAATTTTCTGGAAACACTCCCAACCTGATTGCATGCCTGTCTCTTATATAAGAGCTGGTAGTAGGCAGTAATATCCAAAAGCACGGATCCCACGCTATTAGAACTGACGTCTTCCCCAAGAGTGATACCCGAATGCAGTTGGGAAAAAATCTAGAGATAAAGCATAAAAAGGGGGCACCACATCATGCGTAACAGTGTAGCAATTTATAGCAATCAACACAATTAAAAGACAATGGGCCTGATTCAGACTTGGGAATAGAGGGCCTGATTCAGAGCCGGATGCTCTGACAGAGCGCTCTCTCTGAATCAGGGCTGGCCCTCTGTATTTTTAGAGCGGCCTACTGGCCGCTCGCATAGCTGTAGGTGACCTCCCACAGCTATAGTGAGTGGCCAGGAAGATGGTCGCGATGGTCAAGAGACCGGGAGCAACGGCTTGCCCATCGCTATCCGGTTCTCGCACATGCGCACGACGGAGCCGGCTCCATCGTGCGCATGCGCACTGGGCCACCATCGACCCGTTTGCGAGCGCTCAGCACTCGGGAGCGTGTCTGAATCAGGCCCAGAGTGAGATATCTCTCTCAACTGTGAACCTGAACAAACCATATTGCAATGCAAGGGGTGTAAATACATAATTTTTTGTACATGTGGGGTAAATACTGGCTGCCTTTGCATGTAGCCCACAAATACTGCACAGCTTATTATAACTCTACAATTTAGATGTCAGTTTGGAAACACTACTCCCAAATCTAAATATCTCTGCACATTTTAAATCTGCCCCACGTGCAGTGCAGCATGGTTTCACCAAGATGATCAGTTGAGAGAGATATCTAACTCTATTCCCAAGTCTGAATCAGACCCAATGTGTGTACCAAAGTATGCGGTCTTAAACCACCACAAGTATGAGTAGCGATGGAAACAAAAGGAGAACCCGGCGCTCAGACTGAGTGAAGGAAACAGCGCCCAGAGAAGTTCCTGAAGTTGTTCAGGTCACTGCTTTTGTTTCCATTGCTTCTCATACTTGTGGTAGTTTAAGACCCCATGCTTCGGTACGCACATTGTATTGTAGTTGTGTGGATTGCAATAAATTGTTACACTTTTACACACAATGTGGTGCCCCCTGTTTATGCTTTACCTCTAGATATACTGTATATATATATATATATATATATATATGTGTGTATATATAAATATATATATAAATATATATATGTGTGTGTATATAAATATATATATATATACATATATATATATATATATATACTGTACGAAGAAGTGCCACTCTGAGACTTGAAAGCAGATGACGAGTGATATTTATTCCATAGACTGGAAAAGAGACCAACGTTTCGGGGCCACACCGCCCCTTTGTCAAGGTGAGTAATGAAGAATAACTAAAAGACATACCTTATATATCCAAGAAAACCCGCTCAGAGAAGAAGAAGCATGCCAGGAAGTTGTGCAGGTGCGCGGCTGCCATGTCTCGGAATGATGACGTCACCAAAGATGCGGACCAGCCTGAGTAGTAAATAACAAAGGAAAGTGTTCAGTGATGGCTGCGGGGTCCATTATACACCCCGTACCACAATAAAACCAAAGCAGTGCTAGCACCAAGAATTAAAAATGCATATACCCGAAAGGAAGGAGACAAATAATAAAGACAATGAATTAAAGCCAATAGTTAAATACCCCATAGGGAAGTAATCATAATAAGAAAAGGCAAAATTTACATACATGTGTGTACTTAGGCTGTAAATACATCCTCTAAGTAAACACAATAAGCATAGATACAGAATGCATTAATGGGGGAGGTGCATGCTAAGAGCTATAAAGCCACAAACATATCAGTGCATAACAAAGTTGCTGGAACTGTTAGCCATAGATTGACAGAAATATGCAGGAGTCCGTAAGTGAAGCAAATGGACCAATTCGGCTGATGGTCCAATATTTGGGGTCTGGACAATCAGAACACACTCCACGTGATCCTTTCATTCAACCCGTGAGGCCTGATGGTGTTCAAATTATACATCCATCTAGCTTCCATTTGGAGCAGCTTGTTGGCCCGGTCGCCACCTCTCAGGGACGGTGGCACATGGTCGATTATCATATGTCTAAGTTGAAGCAAATCATGCTTGTTCTCCGCAAAGTGACGGGCTACTGGCTGATCTGTACTCTTCCCACTCAAGGCCGCTTTGATTGCCGAGCGGTGTAGTGCCATCCTCTCACGAAGGGGTCTAATGGTCTTCCCTACATAGTACTGACTGCAGGGACAGATAATGATGTATACGATATACGAAGAGGTACAGGTTAGCACATGCTTGATAGTGAACCCAAGTCCCTTAATGCTGCTCTCTCTTTTTTACACAGATTGTGATGTTTAGTGGTTGCGGCGGTGTTAATTTATAACCTGTCTTCCAGAGAACTGAGCCCTATGGAACTCAGGCCCTCATTCAGAGCCGGACGCTCTGAGCAGAGCGCTCGCTCTGAATGAGGGCCGTCCTCCATAAAAATGGAGTGTCCTCCTGGATGCTCGTATAGCTGTGGGTCACCACCCACAGCACATACGAGCATGCAGGATGATGGTCGTGATGGTCTTGACCATCGCGACCATCGCCAGTGCGACCAGAAGCCTGTGGTCGGGTTTTTCGACCACAAGCCCTGGAGTGATTTTGGCTCTATCAGAGCCAAAATCACTCCCACTGACATCACTAGTGATGTCAGTGGGGCCGGCTCCTGACGGTAGGCGTTCCCTTGGGAACGCCTCCTTCTGGCAGGCATGCCCCCGGCACGCCCACCAAAGGGGGCGTGCTGTCAATCAACATCGACAGCACGCCCCCTTTGATCAGACACAACGAGCGAAGGAAAGTCCTTCGCTCGTCGTGTCTGGCGCATGCGCACGACGGAGCTCCCTCCGTCGTGCGCATGCGCAGTGCACACCATCGACCCACTTGCGAGCGGACAGCCGCTTGCGAGTGGGTCTGAATGAGGCCCTCAGTGTCCTGGATAAAGGACTGTCTTTCATTCCAACCAATCACTACAATGAATTGTCTTGGAAAATTGATCTACATAAATTTTCACGCAAGTTGCGTCTACAAGAGCATTTCCAGACCATACCTCCAACGCCTGTTACCACACATCAAGGCTTCATTAATTCTAAATCTAAGTCGAAATTTGACCCTCAATCGACTAACGCATCAATTAATCATTTACACGTCTTCTTGACAACTCTGTAGCTAGATACAACGCCGCCGCAACCACTAAACATCACAATCTGTCTAAAAAAGAGAGAGCAGCATTAAGGGACTTGGGTTCATACAGGGACATTATTATCTGCCCCACAGATAAAGGGGGCGGGATCGTGATTATGGACTTGAGTGCATATAGATCTGAGATCTGTGCTCAATTAGCGGCATCAGACACTTATAAACGTCTACCCGCAGACCCGACGGCACAATACAAGAGAGAACTGGACTCCATCCTAACGGAAGCAGTTTCTCAAGGTAAACTATCTAAGGAGCTGGGTACAGCACTTCAGCAGGAACACCCTGTAGTCCCAATTTTATTCACAGTCCCCAAAATTCACAAAGACATAAGGAATCCTCCCGGGCGTCCGATCATCTCGGCAAGGAATTCCCTTTTCCAACCAATATCTGAGTTTCTAGATAGCATTTTACAACCCCTGGAGATTAAACAGAAGACCTTTATTAAAGACACTACAGGTTTCCTTAACCTCCTTAACAAAGTGGGCAAGGTACCCAGTGGAACCCTGCTGTGTGTGATGGATGTCAGCAGCCTGTATACCAGCATACCCCATGCTGGGGGGCTTGCAGCTATGAGGGAGTTCTTAATTAAAGAAAATATGGAATCAGTTAATCTGGAATTGTTCCTGTGTCTGTTGGACCTCACCCTTAAAAGAAATTATTTTCTTTTTGATGGGGACTTTTTTCTCCAGCTCAACTGATGCACGATGGGGAGTAATGTGGCCCCTTCCTACGCGAACATTTATATGTTCAATGAGGAGAGATCTATGTTTTTTGATCAGCCTGAGATCGCAAAGTGTATACTTACCTTTGCACGCTATATTGACGATCTTTTCATGCTGTGGACCGGAGGTAGGGACCGTTTCATTGAAATAATGGAACACATCAACCACAGAGATTCCCCCATCAGACTCACTTACCAAATGGACGAGTTTAGTATTAACTATCTTGACGTTCAAGTGAGTATCAATAACGGTTCCATCGGCACCAAAGTGTTTACTAAAGTGACTGATAAGAATACACTTCTGAGGGCTGATAGTCACCATCCACGTGCTTTAATAAAGGGACTCCCTAAGTCACAAATGATCCGTGTGGCGCGAATTACAAGCGATCATGAGTCCCTTGGAAATGAATTAGATAGTGTGATCAACAAATTCTTATGCAGGGGTTACAAACTAAACACCCTTCTTGAACAAAAGGAATCAGTTATGGCGATGCCCAGGTCCCAACTGTTATTACCCCAGGTGAGGTCCAAAGAGGATATTATTCCGTGGTTCAGCAAATATAACACCTCCAGTCCTGTCTTACCAAGGGCAACGAGGGCTCTGTGGCCTATAGTCTCCACAGACAGTGATTTAAAATGCTTCAAGGATATACGACCTATGGCATGCTTTATTCGCGGGAGGAACATCAAGGACATGATTGTCCATACGGACATCACTAACTTTGCAAAGGTTCCGGGATCTCTTAATTTCCTTTCTAAGGAGAATGGTTGTTATAAGCATTTACGGTGTACTACATGTTGCAGTATGATCACTGGCTCTACCTTTAAAAACCCTCATACTGAACAGCAGTTCACTATCAAGCATGTGCTAACCTGTACCTCTTCGTATATCGTATACATCAATATCTGTCCCTGCGGTCAGTACTATGTAGGGAAGACCATTAGATCCCTTCGTGAGAGGATGGCACTACACCGCTCGGCAAATCAAAGCGGCCTTGAGCGGGAAGAGTACAGATCAGCCAGTAGCCCGTCACTTTGCGGAGAACAAGCATGATTTGCTTCAACTTAGACATATGATAATTGACCATGTGCCACCATCCCTGAGAGGTGGCGACCGGGCCAACAAGCTGCTCCAAATGGAAGCTAGATGGATGTATAATTTGAACACCATCAGGCCTCACGGGTTGAATGAAAGGATCATGTGGAGTGTGTTCTGATTGTCCGGACCCCGAATATGGGACCATCAGCTGAATTGGTCCATTTGCTTCACTTACGGACTCCTGCATATTTCTGTCAATCTATGGCTAACAGTTCCAGCGACTTTGTTATGCACTGATATGTTTGTGGCTTTATAGCTCTTAGCATGCACCTCCCCCATTAATGCATTCTGTATCTATGCTAACTGTGTTTACTTAGAGGATGTATTTACAGCCTAAGTTCACACATGTATGTAAATTTTGCCTTTTCTTATTATGATTACTTCCCTATGGGGTATTTAACTATTGGCTTTAATTCATTGTCTTTATTATTTGTCTCCTTCCTTTTGGGTATATGCATTTTTAATTCTTGGTGCTAGCACTGCTTTGGTTTTATTGTGGTACGGGGTGTATAATGGACCCCGCAGCCGTCACTGAACACTTTCCTTTGTTTATTTACTACTCAGGCTGGTCCGCGTCTTTGGTTACCCGGGTTATCGGGCGTCATCGGCGCGATGACGTTATCATTCCGAGACACGGCAGCCGCGCACCTGCACAACTTCCTGGCATGCTTCTTCTTCTCTGAGCGGGTTTTCTTGGATATATAAGGTATGTCTTTTAGTTATTCTTCATTACTCACCTTGACAAAGGGGCGGTGTGGCCCCGAAACATTGGTCTCTTTTCCAGCCTATGGAATAAATATCACTCGTCATCTGCTTTCAAGTCTCAGAGTGCCACTTCTTCGTACAGTATATTTTTCTTTCATTAGAAGGCACCTGGGCATTTTTTGAACTGTGGATTCATGTGAGTGCCGGACTATTGTCTACATATATATATATATATATATATATATATATATATAAAATGTGTGCATCTGTGTATATGTGTACTGTATGTATATGTGAGTATTTGTATAGAGATATATGTGTGTGTGTGTTTGTGTATGCATGTATGCAAATATGTATATATATGGGTGTGTATTTAAGGGGGCTGATGTGTTGCCAAATGTATGAATGGTCAGTTCTCCACCACAGCAATATCCCTGGCTACGGAGGCTGCTGGACTGCAGTCTGTGCATGCAAGATCTCGTGATGCTTGTGAGATCTCGCATATGCCCAGTGGACAGGCATGCTGACAGCTGCGCTGGGCTGGTTAGGAGGATGTTGTCTAACTGCAGTAGGTGTGGTCACACAACCTTTGGAAGGAATAAAAAGCATATTTTGCAGTGCCGCAAACTTGCGCACTAGGGAGGGAGTCCACTGTGAGCCCCTCAGCCTGGTGCATAGCCAATAGGGGGTGTGATCAGTCTGTTTGCTCCCCCCACAGGCATAGGAGAGGGAGGGTGGGAGTTAGGGCTGGCTGGGCTGTGTAGTGTAGTGTATTGCAGTGTAGTGTTGTGCTGTGCTGTGCTGCATTGTGCTGCTGTTGTCCATAGGGGCTGTGTCCACTCCTCCAAAGTCCATAGGGGCTGGTGGATTGTGTTGTGCAGTCAGTTGTCCATAGGGGCTGTATCCACTCCAAAGTCCTGTGCAGTGTCCCAGTCCTAAAGGGGTGCTGTAGTGTTGTCCAGGGGGTGCTCTGTCCATCAGGGGTGCTCCCCCCAAGTGCAAAAAAATATATATTTTTTCTGTGTTTGTGAATTGCGTGCACAGTAGCCGCACGTGCATCAACAAAGTAGTGCCAAGCGTGCGCCTGTGTCATAAGTAAAGGGCCGGCTGGCTTGTCCGTTAAAGGGTGCTGTAACCCCCAAAGTACACTCCAAACAAAATAAAAAAATATTTTCTGTGTTTGTGAATTGTGTGCACTGTGGCTGCACGTGCATCAACAAAGGAGCAGCGCCAAGTGTGCGCCTGTGTCCCATTAGTAAAGGGCTGGCTGGCTTGTCCGTTAAAGGGTGCTGTAACCCCCAAAGTACACTCCAAACATAATAAAAAAATATTTTCTGTGTTTGTGAATTGTGGGCACTGTGGCTGCACGTGCATCAACAAAGTAGTGCCAAGCGTGCGCCTGTGTCATAAGTAAAGGGCCGTCTGGCTTGACTGGTAAAGGGTGCTGTAACCCCCAAAGTGCACTCCAAACAAAATAAAAAATATTTTCTGTGTTTGTGAATTGAGTGCACTGTGGCTGCACGTGCATCAACAAAGAAGCAGCGCCAAGCGTGCGCCTGTGTCCCATAAGTAAAGAGCCGGCTGGCTCATTTCTTAAAGTGTGGTGTAACCCACAAAGTGCACTAATCTCCAGCACAAATAAAAAAATATTTTCTGTGTTTGTGTGCGCCTTAGCCGCACGTATATATCAATATTACATAAATGGAGGACCAAACTTTCTCCGATAAAAATAAAATAGGGAAAGATCAAGAACCTCTTCCTCCTAGTGCTGTTGCTGCTGCTGGGATTTGTTCATCATCCCAGAGAGGAAGTAGGAACACCACTACTTTTACTAAACAATTGCCCCTCCAACAGTCCCTAGCGAGGAGGATGAAGTACGACAGCAGTCATCCTGAAGCAAAACGTATAACTGAGGCCTGAGGACTGCTATGTTGGTGTTAGACGTGCGTCCAGTATCCGTCATTAGTGTAGTGGGATTTAGACAATTGATGGAGGTAGTGTGTCCCCGGTTCCAAATCCCGTCTAGATTCCAACTGCATCCTTAAAGCAGCAGCGACAAGCGTGCGTCTGTCTGTTAAAGGGTGGTGTAACCCTCAAAGTGTGCTCCACAAACAATAAAAATATTCTTCTTTTTTTTTTCTGTCTTTGTGAATTGTGTGGGCTGTAGCCGCACTTGCATCCTCAAAGCAGCAGCAACAAGCGATGCATCTGTCTGTTAAAGGATTACATCGGTGACAGCATCCAAGTAGGCATGTCAGACAGTCCGTACATGTACTGGCAGGAAAAAGAGGCAATTTGGAGGCCCCTGTACAAACTGGCTCTATTTTACCTGAGTTGCCCCCCTTCCAGTGTGCACTCCGAAAGAGTGTTTAGTGCAGCCGGGAACCTTGTCAGCAAAAGGCGTAGGAGGTTGCTTCCACAAAATGTGGAGAAGATGATGTTCATAAAAATGAATTATCAATTCTTCCAGGGAGACCAGCCTCCAGAACGTACAGAGGGACCTGTGGTTGTGGATTCCAGTGGGTACGAATTAATACTCTGTGAGGATGAGGATGTACACAACACTGAAGAGGATGAGGAATCGGTGAATGAGGAGGATGAGGACGACATCTTGCCTCCGTAGAGCCAGTTTGTGCAGGGACAGATTAATTGCCAGCTTGTTTTGTGGGGGCCCAAACGAACCAATCATTTCAGCCACAGTCGTGTGGCAGACCCTGGCGCTGAAATGATTGGTTTGTTAAATTGTGCATGTCCTGTTTATACAACATAAGGGTGGGTGGGAGGGCCCAAGGACAATTCCATCTTGCACCTCTTTTTTTTCTTTGCGTTATGTACTGTTTGGGGCCTAGTTTTTCAAACTGCCATCCTGTCTGCCACTGCAGTGTCACTCCTAGATGGGCCACGTGTTTGTGCCGCCCACTCGTGTCACTTAGCATAGTCATCCATCTACCTCGGTCCAACCTTTTGGACATAACAACACTATTGTGAGGCGTGAGGTGTTCAGAATAGACTGTAAATGAGTGGAAATTATAGTTTTTGAGGTTAATAATAGCATAGGAGCAGAAAAATCAACACATTCTGTGATTTTAGCTGTTTTTATGCTTTTTTTCAAAAAAATACAGATCCAAAACACAAAACCCAGAACCCAAAACACCGAAGGGTGGTTTTGGCAAAACCAATCCAGATCCAAAACACGAAGAAAGATCCAGATCCAAAACCAAAACACAAAACACGAAAAGTGGTCGGTGCACACCCCTATAATAAATAGGAAAACTGACAGGCCCAAACAGCGCTCCCTGCCCTGCGGTGCTCTGTGCCATGGCACAGGTCACACTACCCTAGTTACGGCCTTGTTTATGTGTAAGGGGTTTTATATAAGGGGACAGGCTGACATGTGTGTAAGTAGTTTAATGCTAAGTTTTACAAATTTTAAAATCAGGATGAATAAGCATGTGACTCGTTAAAGAATGATAATGACCTGTTGTATATCATGATGCTGTTGAGTGGCTTGTCATAATTATCTTCATGTTCTCGATAATGAAACAGGTTGAATTAAAAATGCTTGACAAAAAATTGCATGGTTGTATTGTCCGCAGACATAAGACCTTGCATTGCTATGTGAGACCTAATATCTAAACATGACTGTCTTAATGTGGTAGAACATAACGTCTCACCCCAACCCAACCTCAATGGTCAACCATTCTTAAATATAAATTTCATTTTGTTTGTGGTTCAGGGCCAGATTATAGGCAAAACACACATACGGGGCCCCCACACACTGTCCCCGACTCTTGGCCACATGCCCCAGATCAGGACCAGGAAAAGGTTGATCGCGATCTACTGGAAGCTTGCAGAGCTCCCGCCTATACATCGCGACCAAATTACTTAAAGTAACTGGGAACGCTGGTCTCCGAATCCTCTGATCGCTTCAGAGGCCAGTGTTCCCAGTAATGCAGTGCGTGGGTGATGTCATGATGTCACCTGCGATTAGAGGAGCCTGCGCACCTCTTCTGGATTCAGTTAGATCTAACAGGCAGCGGCAGCGATGGCGGGACTCGGGAGCCCTGATGGCACGGGGTGAAGACAGGTACTTTTTTTCACAGTGGTGTGAGAGGGAAGGGTGAGCTACTACTGGGGGCACTATTTTAAGGGGCATTATTACAGGGGGCATTGAAGAAGGGTCACAACTACAGGGGGCATTGGAGAAAAGGCACAACTACTGGGGGCATTGGAGAAGAGGCACAACTACTTGGGGCATTGCAGTAGGGTCACAACTACTGGGGACAGCAGAGAAGGGACAGAACTAGAGGGGAAGGGGACAATGAAGAAGGGGCACAACTACAGGGGGAATTGGAGGATATGCACAACTACTGGGGGCATTGCAGAAGGAACACAACTACTTGGGGCATCAGGGAAGGGACACAACTACAGGGGTCATTGAAGAAGAAGCACAACTACTGGGGCATTGGAGAAAAGGCACAACTACTGGGGGCATTGGAGAAGAGGCACAACTACTTGGGCATTGCAGAAGGGACACAAGTACTGGGGACATTGGAGAATGGGCACAACTACAGGGGGAACTGGAGAAGGGGCACAACTACAGGGGGAACTAGAGAAGGGGCACAACTACTGAGGACATTGGAGAAGGGGCACAACTACTGGGGGCATTGGAGAAAGGGCACAACTACGGGGGCATTGCAAAAGGAGCACAACTGGGGGCATTGCAGAAGGGGCACAACTACAGTGGGCATTGGCTTCAGGCAGGTAGCCCGATGTGTATGTGTGTATATATATATATTTATATATATTCCAAAAGACCAGCACTCCACAAGAAAAATCCTAATAAAGGGATTGAAACATTGGCGCATCAATGACTTAAGAGTCAAAATTATTTTCTATAAGGAGTCCAATGAGTGCCACCTATCTCTAAGTATATATATATATATATATATATATATATACACAGTCCAAGGTGCGGCACTCTTGTTATAAATAATTCATACACATCAGGTCATCAGGATGTAACGTTTCGGTTTATCACCGTCTTCAGAACATCTACACATATATGTTTATATTTATATATATATATATATATATATGCTTGTGTGTATATATTTATTTAGTTCATTTATTACCAGTTATTTATATAGTGCACACATATTCCGCAGTGCTTTACATAAAAGATCTGGCCATTCACATCAGTCCCTGCCCCAGTGAAGCTTACAATCTATATCCCCTACCACATGTACATGCACACACATACACACTAGTGTTAATTTTCGGTGGGAGCCAATTAACCTACCAGTATATTTTGGACTGTAGGAGGAAACAGGAGTACCCGGAGGAAACCCACGCAAGCACAATATACAAACTCTGCACAGTTAGGGCCGTGGTGGGAATCGAACCCACGACCTCAGTGCTGTGAGGCAGTAACGCTAATCATTACACCATCTGTGTGGCATATATATATATATATATATATATATATCTGTATGTATATATACAGTACAACTTTTATTGATAGGAGCCCCCACATGTTTGTTGCCCAGGAGCCTCACAGACCTTAATCTGGCCATTTTGTGGGTGATGTATTTTTAAGTATTGGTCAAATAACATTTCCTAAGCTGTATAGCTGTATCAGGGGCTGGCTGGCAACTTTTAGCCTGGGCGGCCCTGGCAAAGGAGTAGCGTGTAGCCAGGGTGCCCGTAGAATGTGCATGGTATGGCGCCCCCCCTCAAGTGTTGTAGGGAGGAGGCGGGTCCATATGGGATTAATGGAAAGTAAAAAGAAAAATTAGGGGTAGCCCCCTGTCGTAATGCCCATATACAGTGCCCCCCTGTGCCCCAGGAGAGGACCCCCTTATGCAGGCCTCCAGTAGTGCCCCCAGTATTGGAACCCCCTATGCAGTGCCCCTTATACAGTGCCCCCAGTAGTGGTCCCCCCTGTGCAGTGCCCCTTGTGCCCCCAGTAGAAAGTCCCTTATATAGTACCACCAATAGTGGTACCCCCTATGCAGTGCCCCTTATATAGTGCCCCCAGTAGCAGTCCACCCCCATGCAGTGCCCCCAATAGTGGTAACCCTTATGCAGTGCCCCTTAAATTGTGGCCCCAGTTGTAGTCTCCCCCCTATGCAGTACCCCCAGTATTGCCCTTTATATAGAGCCCCCAGCGGTGGTCCCTCAATGCAGTGCCCCAAGTGGTAGTCCCCTCCCCCCTATGTAGTGCCCTTGGTAGTGGTCCCCTCCCCCCTATGCAGTGCCCCTAGTAGTAGTCCCCTCCCCTTGTAGTGCCCCTAGTAGTAGTCCCCCCTTGTAGTGCCCCTAGTAGTAGTCCCCCCCTTTTAGTGCCCCCAGTAGTAGTACCCCCCTTGTAGTGCCCCCAGTAGTAGTAGTCCCCCACTTGTAGTGCCCCCAGTAGCAGTAGTCCCCAGTAGTAGTAGTCCCCCCCTTGTAGTGCCCCCAGTAGTAGTAGTCATCCCCTTGTAGTGCCCCCAGTAGTGGTCTCCCCCTAGTAGTGCCAGCCCCCACCCCAGTAGACACATGTAATAAAAAAAAATACCTGAATCCCCGCTCCCGCCACCGCCATCCGCTCCTCTGTCTGTCCTCCCGGGCCGGGCTGCTCTGCATTATGGGAGAGACGTCATGACGTCATGACACCTCTCCCATTACCCACTGCGGGAGCCGGAAGATGGAGCGGCTGCTGCAGTGGGCGCAGCAGCAGCTAATGAGAGTCTGTCAGACTCTCATTGGCTGCTGGTCAAAACAAACACACATCTGCCGGAGCCGGCGGCTGTGTGTTAGTCATTGTAGCACTGACTGAACTCCATCCAGTTTGCGCTACACACGCGGTGCAGCCTGTGTCACAGAGACACAGACTGCCCACGGCCTGCATGGCGCTGCAGCCCGGGGGGCACATGGCACCCTGCCCCTTGGCCCAGCCCGCCACTGGGCTGTATTGTGTTAAAAAACAAAATTCTACTAACCCTATACTAAATACAAGCAGCATAAATAATAGCATTAATTAAGGATTGTGAAATTGCAAAAGGATAATCAGCAAACATTAAGGAAATTTCATGATTATTTTTTTAACTTACAAAGATACTCCAATGGCACATGTCAAAGCAGTGCAAAACCTTTTAACGGCATTAATGGAATCTAGCCAGGTATACATTGTTAAATGTCAAGGGACAAATATCAGGGAAAGATTACATTTCTAAAGGAACTTAAATTGTACTGTATATATGGCTGCAAAGTAGATAGGTCTGTCTAGCACTGAACTCTGAACCCAAAATGTTATTGTGACATCTAATTAATAAAGTCTAATTTCCATGCAATCAGCCACCTCTAAGTGCTATTGATGTTTGTCTGATTGTAGCAAAGCAGAGCATGAAGACTAGGGCCATTTTTCCTGCATTGGACACATGGGGCTAAGGGCCTGATTCAGACCCAGGGCCTGATTCAGAGGCGCTCGCAAAAAGCTAGTGCTCGCTCTGAATCAGGGAGGGCGCTGTTTTTTTTAGGAGCGGCCTCCTGGCAACTCACATAGCTGTGGGTGACCACCCACAGCTATAGCGAGTGGCCATGATGATGGTCGCAATGGTTCTTGACCATCGGGCTTGCGATGAGACCCTTGTGGTAGGATCTCGTGGCCGGAAGCCCCAGAGAGCTTTTGGCTCAAATCGAGCTGGAAGCTCTCCCACTGACATCACTGGTGATGTCAGTGGGGCCGCCCACAAACAGCAGGCGTTCACATGGGAACTCCTCCATTTGTGAAGCCACCCCCCCGCCACACCTACAAAATGGGGCAAGCTGTCGTTCAACATCGACAGTTGCCCCTTTTGTAGTGAGTCCCTGAGCGAGCGCTTTTTGCGCTCATTCTGGGGCTCGCGCATGCCGCGCGTGTGCACTGGGCCACCATTGACCCGCTTGCGAGCGCAATGCGATTGTGAGCGGGTCTGAATCAGGCCCCCAGTTCGTTGCCGCTGCCCGCTAGCAGAGATTGTGGGCATTTTGGGGTTTTTTTTGTTCTCCGGTCACTCGCAAAGCTGTGGGAGACCACCCACAGTTTGTGCGAGCGGCCAGGAGACCATTGCAATAATCGCGACCATCGGCCTTGCGACGAGCCCCTTTGGTAGAGTCTAGGCTGCCGAAAGGCTGAGTGGACTCCCTGCTCTCATGCGCAGTGCAGAAACATCGGGCCACTTGTGAGCGGCTCTGAATCAGGGACTAAATGTAATAGGGTGCGAGTTCATTAAAAGTGTGAGTACTGTACAGCGATTTACTCACACTTTTTAGAACTCACCCAATGTAATGGGATGCAAGAGCAAACAAACTCACATGTTACTCACATTTCCACAACTTGCAATGCTGGAACTTGCATCCAGCTGTTTTACCATGGTAAAGATACAATTCGGTCAATGTAATAGAGTGAAAGTTTTTAACTCTCATAATATTACTTACCAAAAACTCACAGAATAATAGACTTGCTTCTGGCTAGTGGGTATAGCCTGAGCAGGAGCGAGTTAGACAGAAGCCTTCACAGATCAGTGAGATAAATGAAGGCTTCTGTGTGAAAAAAGCTATAAAAGTGTTAAAATAAAAATGATGTGGGGTCCCCCCTTAACGGCAGTTCTAATTGTGAAAATTCAGGAGAAAAAAGATGTAGGGGTCCCCTGTATTAGTCACAACCAGCACTGGACTCATTCTAGTGTGGGGTGTAATGCCACAGCCATGGGACCTACTTCACAGAGTCCCCCAGCCAAAGCATTCACACCCTATGCTAGTCAACCCAAACTGGGGAACCCTGGGAAGGTGGGGACCCTCCCAATAAAAAGGTTCCCCTATCCAGGACAACCCATGGCAGTGGGTGCCAGGTTGATTGTATAAAAATTTTAATCAATAATATTGTCCTTGACAGGAGAACTAGAGGTCCCAGCAAGCTTCACCTTCATGCTGATACCTGGGACACAACAAGTATCGGCATGCAGGACAAAAAGGGCCCATTGGTACCTCTAGTTCACCTGTAAAAGAAATATTAAAAAAAGACAGTACACACACTGAAGGTTTGAATATTTTATTACACATGCACTTACTCATTCACACCCACCTGCACTCACACTACATACATACCTTGTCCCTAGCACCAGTCTTTCCCCTTGTCCAGAAGAATCCCCATCAGTACATGTAAAAAAAAAACATACTCGCCTACTCCTTCATTCCAGTCCTCTTTGTTTTCTGTAGGCATCCACTGTCTTCTTAAAATGAAAAGACACCTAGCATGGAACCAGCGGCATCTTTTTTTTTTAATGGAGTGGACTCCTGGCCGCTCGCATTGCTGTGGGTTGCCACCCACAGCTAAAGCGAGCGGCCAGGATGATTGTCGCGATGGTCAAGACCATTGCGAATATCTGGCTTTAGACGAGACCCTTGTGGTAGGGTCTCGTGGCCGCAAGCCCCAGAGAGCTTTCAGCTGAAAGCTCTCCCACTGACATCACTTGTGATGTCAGTGGGGCCGCTCCCAAATTCTAGGCGTTCCCATGGGAACGCCTCCATCTGGGCAGCCACCCCCCGACCTGCCCACCAAAGGGGGTGTGCTGTCACTCAACATCAACAGCACGCCCCCTTTGGTGTGAGACCCGGAGCGACGGATTGCCTGGTGCTGTCCGGGTCTCGCGCATGCACACAATGGAGCCAGCTCCATCGTGCGCATGCGCTCTGGGCCACCATTGGCCCAGTTGCGAGCGCTCAGCACTTGCGACCGGGCCTGAATCAGGCCCATAGTACAGTACTTTACGAATGATGCTACAGCTGCTTCATTTCCCATAGAAATGCATACCCATGAACATTCATTGGCTGATAGAGGTGAGCCTCCACCTCTCAGCCAATGAGCAGTTCCCACCATTGACTTCATTTTGTCCCTCTAGACCAGCTCACTGAGCCTAAGGGTTGTTGAAAATACAAGGAACCTCAAAGTCTTTTCCCCTGTATTTTCACAATCAAGATTGGCTCAGAAAAGCCTGGAGCTTTTTTTGAGCTGATCCTGGGACCTCTTGTGCTTTTAGGGAGGAACCCCACATTTTTTTTTTTACATTTTACTAGCTTTTTTCACACAGAAGCCTTCACAGATCTCACTGTACCTTGTAATGAAAGTTGCATTACAAGGTACGAGTTTACTCGCAGTTTAACTCGCAAGCCAGTGAAACTCAGACCATTAAACATGCACCCTATTACATGTGTGAGTTGTGGGACAAACTCACACTTTCAAAATGCTGCGAGAAGGTGCAAGTTTGTACTCGCACAAACACTCACACCCTATTACATCCTGCCCATGATCTCATTCATGCATTCAAAATGTCATGTCCTGGCCCATGTTAACTTCAGTCGGAGGACTGAGTGTAGGGGTCACTGGGAGGGAAGGCAGCAGCAGCCAAGGACGGTGGATATAGGACTTTCTCATAGATAGGAATCAGTAGGTAACATCGGCTGTTGGTGTTGACCTAACCAGAGGAACGGAGTCTAACCCACCTGGGGTCTTCACCAGTGACCCTCAGAAGAGGATATTATCTTTGCAGCGCCTGACGAGCAGGTTGCGGTCCCTGGCTAGATACCCAATAGATACAAGGAGTAGAGCAGAGGAAGGTAGGAGAATGATGTTGAAAATCACTAGAGGATATCGGTAGGAACCGATGCTGCATATCACTGGAGAGTATCACTGAAGAATATTGGTGTGGACTGAGGCTGAATATCACTGGAGAGTGTCTCTGGAGAATATTGATAAAGACCGATGATGAATGTCACTGGAGAGTATCAATGGGGAATATCGGTAAAGACCAATGTTGAAAGTCACTGGAGAATAAAGGTAAGGACCGATGTGGAGTATCACTTGAGAGTATTACTGGAGAATATTGGTAAAGACCGATGTTGAATGTCACGGAGATTATCGGTAAGAACCGATGTGAGAATCAATCTACAGTATCACTGGAGGATATTGGTAAGGACCGATGTAGAGTATCACTGGAGAATATCTGCAGTGAACAGGAAAGCACACTGGAGATATAACCATGTGGAGCCTGAAACAGCGGTTTGGTGCAGCAGCAACAACTAGAAGTAGATAAGTTGTTCAAGCAACTTCCTGTTTCACAGAGTCCTCCTTTATACCCTAAGGTAGCTTGCTATAGGCAGACAAAGTCAGCTGAATAACAGCAGAAATTCCCTTGGTGGAAAGTCCGGTCATCTTACAGAAACAATTTGGCAGCGCCCAAGACGGCAGCTGTGGGAACCTCACAAGGGGAATGCTTGAGTCCTCAACCCCTGGAGATAATAGACAATTTGGCCACCTGCCACCATACCTGACATCTGACTGCACAGCTGATTAGAGGAAGCCAGCACTGCGGTAAGTTGCAGCTGATCCCAGGCCGGATCCCGACACAAAGCTGCTATGAGCAACTTGGCCTGAGCCTACTGGTATGTCCCACAGTCCCAGGATTCTCCTTGATTGCCTCCAAGTATTCTAAGAACAGTTTGGTCTGTTTGCAGGGTAAACCTGAGAAGCCAATTGTAATCAAAATCTGAAATCTCCCAACTGCAGAGGAATAATTATAAGTACTGCAGATTGATGTCACACACAGCTTTCTGTGTCCCAACTGCCTTTACCAGGGAATCTCCAAGTCTTATATGTATTTTATTAGTGACATGGGAGATAAATAATCCTATGACTATTGCTTTTCAGGGAGGTTGAGCAAATAGGTAATTAGATTTATCTCATGTGGGAGAGATATATGAGCAAAGTAAAGTCGAATGATCAGGGGTACATTTTCAGGGTATGCGGTAAGGAAGCTGGTGGTCAAAATGCCGACCACTGGCTTCCCGACTGTCATATCTCGACAAGGGACTAATGAGAGGCGTCGGAAATCCTGACACCTATCATTATCCCAATGTCGGGAGCCTGACACCCAGCATACCTAATGAAGGTAAGCTGGGTGCCGGGAGCGGACAGCCATAGGGGGGAGGGTTAGGTTTAGGGCACCCCAGGGGCACTTAGGTTTAGTCACACCCAGGGAAGGTTAGGGTTAGGCTAAGGGAAGGGAGGGTTAGGGTTAGGCACCCCAGTGGAAGGTTAGGGTTAGGCACCCCCCCAGGAGGGTTAGGCTTCGGCACCCATGGGGGGATTTTAGGGTTAGGCAATAGCGGGGGAGGTTAGGGTTAGGCACCTCTAAGGGAGGGTTAAGGTTAGGACAGGGTTAGCGATAGTCTATTTACTCACCTGTCGGGAACTTCCACTGCTGCGGTAATTAATACTGATTCCCATTTTAAGGAAAATACCTTAGTCCATTAAATGAGCTTTAGATGAAAAAGAGGGTCAGTTCTGAAAAAGCTTTCATGTGTAGCCTATAAGCTTGTGTGGTAATAGATAATGATTTTGGGGGATGTGCACTCAGAATGCCGGTGTCAGAATCCTGACACCAGTAAGAATCTTGTTACCAGCAACCCCAACCACCAGTATCCCGACAGTAAGTACTGGGGTTAGGGGGAGGGTTATGGTTATGAGTTAGGGTTAGGCACTAGGGGACGAGTTAGGGTCAGGCACTAGGGGGATTTGATCTCTCCTATTGCTCTGAAATGTAATTTCCAAAACAGCAAAATATAGAAAAGGTAAGGAACGGTGAGCCTGATTCAGCAAGCATTGCAAAGGAGAGAATGCACGCACCCGTCCGCTTCAGGAATATGCTAATCAATGCATACACACAGAGACAGCAGCACAATATGCAGATGCCCAGCCCTATATTAAGCCACCCATATCCATTTACTCAGAGCCTGATGAGTATGCAAGATAGCGTTAACACATGCGCAGTACAAAAACATCAGCCAAGTGCATGCGTTCTCTTCTTTGCATTGCTTGCTGATTCAGGCCCTGTGTGAGATCACTAATTGTGACAAATTGTATCACTAGACAAAAACAATGTGTCAATGTGTTAAAACTAGGTTATGAGTACCAGCCTGTCACGACCAGAGCTGTTTTACCTGGTGAGTCGCAGTCTCTGCCTGTGTGGGTGCTTTGGAGCAGACTTACCAGTGAGAGTGCTGGTGTCCGGAGGTTGGCGTGAGCTGCGCATGGATGTCCTAAAGGTACAGGCCATATGGTGACAGGAGACTGGCAGCGCTGTCGCGCTGGGGACTGCAGGGCGCCGCCATCTTGGTTTTGGTCATGTGACCTGAATGGGCTAATTATGTCAGAGCATCTGGTGTGAACTCTCAGCAACCAATCATGCACTTCCCCATGGTACTTAAAGGTGTTCAGCAGCACAACCCTCTAGTTGCCAGTGCAACATACACAGCATAGCTGTGTGAGAGTTGTGTGTGCTCCTTAGCTCATTTGTTATTGCTGTTTTTCCTTTCCTGCTCTGTCTCCACCTCAGGCTGTTCCTGGATACCTGCATCAACCTTGCCATACTCCAATACTTACCTCACTGTTGTGACTTTGTCTGCTCTCCGGATTTAGAGCCCACTCCAGTACACAGACTTCTGTTCCTCAGTTACCCCTCCATTTTACTTTCGGCTTCTCTGCCTGTCATTGATTCTCAGCCTCACTAATTGGACTTTGTTTTTCTGCCAAGACATTTGTTTCTGCCTCACATCACTCAGACTAGTTTCTTTACTGCCAGTTACTTGTTTATTACCATTTCATGAATATAAATAATTCAATTAAACCTGCTGCATTTCAATACTGCCAACCCATTTCTGTATTTCTCCTGCATCCACCCCTGGGTTAAAAAAATAATCCAGACCTGACAGTTTGCACTGGCCAAATGGATTCGGTCACTGGACAGAAGCCTAGAATGTATTTGCTACAGAGTATTGCCAATCGACTGGAAGGCCTGGAGGCCTCGCAGCAGCAAATGGAACAATTTCTCCAGGAGATGTCTCTCAGACAAGATACCTTGCAGGTTTCCCTCATAACTGTTATTATTCCAGTGACCACCAATCATCCCGCACCAATGGTTCCAGTTCTCAGTGCTTCCCCTCAGCTGCACTTACCTACGCCAAGTAAATTAGATGGGAACCCTGAAATGTGTTGTGGTTTTCTTAACCAGTGCGATGATCACTTTACTCTTCAACCCTCCAATTTTCATACTCGAAGGACTAAAGTGGCTTATATTGTTTCTCTGCTGTCCGGAACTGCATTGGATTGGGTTTCCCTTCTATGGGAGCGATCAGATCCTCTACTGGATAATTATTCACACTTTCTAGCTTAATTCCGGAGAATTTTTGATAAACCCGGGAAGGATGACTTCAGCATCCTCTGAAATTATGCACCTTAGACAAGGGATTCGTCCTATCAGCCTGTATGTTATCCAGTTTCAAACATTAGCATCAGAATTGAAATGGAATGAGGAGGCTTTAACATTGGCTTTTTAGAATGGCCATTCTGACCGGCTAAAGGATGATCTAGCCACTCGAGATCTTCCAACTAAACTCACCGACCTCATCTCTTTGTGTAATAAAGTGGATCTACAGTTTCGGGAGTGACAGGCAGAGAGAACTAGGAATGATCATTCTAGGTTTCGGCCTGTTACTCCTCCCACTGCCTCTACTCTCGGTACCACAGATGACAAACCTATGCAGGTTAATCAGGCTCACCTCACTAATGAAGAATGGCAGAAGCAACGCCAATAAAATCTCTGCATGTACAGTATTGTGGGGAGTCTAGCCATCATATAGCCTCCTGCTCCTGCCGTCCAGGAAACTTCCGCTCCTAATCAGTCCCAGGGACACTTAGTTAGGAGTAGCAATGCCATTCCCTAAATATGTTGAGTCTGTTCTGCCCATAATAATGGACTTAAAACAAGATCCTGTGCCCATTTCCTTCCTCCTAGATTTTGGGGCAGAAGAAAATGTTATTACTCTTGGATTTGTCAAAAAACTACAAGCATCCTGTATTACCCTCGAACATGCTATTGCCCTATCTTCAGTCGACGGCAGTCCTATTGTCAATGGCATAGTCTCCAAATGGACTCATCCTGTGTTGGTTCATATAGGAGCCCTTCATTCAGAGCTCATCAGTTTTCTGATTATACACAAAGCATCCCACAATGTGATTCTAGATTACCCCTGGCTATGCAAGCACAATCCCCAGATCGATTGGAATTCCATCCAAGTCTACTCCTGGGGCGATGATTGTCAAAAATTTTGTCTTCCACACATCAACCATATAAGAGAAATTAAGACATCAGAAAATCTTCAACTTCCTATTTCCTACAGGTCTTTCTCTGACGTTTTCTCTTAAAGTAAGGCTAATATCCTACCTCCACATCGGGACTGGGACTGTCCTATCAACCTGATGCGGGATAAGACTCCTCCTTGAGGTTGTATGTACCCCTTGTCTTTGCCCAAAACCAAGGCCATGTCAGAATATATCCAGGAGAACCTGAAAAAGGAGTTCATCAGACCTTCCTCTTCTCCTGTCGGAGCTGGGTTCTTTTTTGTGTCCAAGAAGGATGGGGGTCTCTGGCACTGTATTGATTATTGGGGACTAAACAATATCACTATAAAAAATCGATACCCATTGCCTCTCATTACAGAGCTGTTTGATCGGGTCAAAGGAGCCACAGTCTTTTCTAAACTGGATCTATGAGGGCTTTATAATCTCATTAGAATCTGCACTGGTGATGAATGGAAGACCGCTTTCAATACTTGAGATGGGCACTTCGAATATTTAGTGATGCCACTTGAGCTCTGTAATGCCTCTACAGTTTTCCAGAATTTCGTAAATGAAATATTCAGAGACTTACTTTATGTTAATGTGGTTGTATATCTGGATGATATCTTGATTTTTTTTCTTCTAACCTCAAGGAACATCAATGTCATGTTAAAGAGGTCCTGATTCGGCTGAGGAAAAATAATCTGTACTGCAAATTCGAGAAATGTGTCTTCGAAGTTCCTTCCATTCCATTTTTAGGGTACATTGGCTCTGGATTGGAAATGGATCCCAAAAAGGTTCAAGTGATTCTGGACTGGTCTCGTCCCACTTCTCTAAAGACAGTACAAAGACTTCTCTTCATATCGGCCCGTCTTGAGACAACCAGAATCTGATTGTGGGATGGCGCTGGATATACAGTAGCGAATGTGTATGTGCAAAAAGAAATAAGAAAATTATGAGTCCTTTATACAGTTTTTGATGATGATTTATTCATATGTTCATAAGGCAATAGTCATAGTCCGTTAGACCTTCCTGATATTCTCCACAGAGTGTATACAAGAAAACATAAATATAAAAAATCTTTAATTAAAGAAATTCTCAAGAACTTTTTCAAGTTTTTAACTGACAGTTCTTATTAGCTTTGTAACCATAATGCACCCCAACTTACAATGTGGCAAATGGGGGCAAATGGGGGGTAATCACATAAAGGTATTTTTTATCCTTCCAATATCAAGGTCAGACTAGCCAAGCAGCCCACTAAAACTAAACAAAGATGGATGCATATCCTACTTTCATGCAGGGTAGTGTGTAGTTTCTCATCAAGGTTTCTTTTCACACCTTTTCTGTTTTCATAAGTGTTACCATACACAAATAAGGGAAATGGAGTCCGTGTCAATAACAATAAGTTTTAATGTAAAATGGAAACATAAAAAGATAATTACAAACAGCAGAAAGTATTTGACCTGTAAAATGGATTCGTAGATTTGAGTCTGGAAATCCAAAGTCCATATACCGCCAAAAACGATCCCAAATGTTGCTTCAAATTAGGGATGTGCAGACTCGGATAAGTTCGACTTTTCCCGCCAAGTTCGAATTTTTCCCACCAAAAGTCAGGTCTCAGAAAGAGATTAGTTATACATAGGCAGGGGCTATGTACAGTATATAATTGGATTACCATGTATAATTGTCCTTGATTGGTTAGGGTATTTAAGTTGACCCAGTGTGTAGTGTGTTCCATATGCCTTGAGGAAGAACCTCAAGAGCAGATCGAAATGCGTTGGTTAACAGGACTACTTTTTTATCTATATGAACTTTATTTGAAGCAACATTTGGCATAGTTTTTGGTGGTATATGGACTTTGAATTTCCGGACTCATTTAATCCATTTTACAGGTCAAATACTTTCTGCTGTTTGCAAATACCTTTTTATGTTTCCATTATACATTAAAACTTATTGTTATTGACACAGACTTTATTTCCCTTATTTGTTTATGGTAATACTTATGAGGAGGATGGATGTCTGAAGTATATCTATGAAAACAGAAAAGGTGTGAAAAGAAACCTTGAGGAGAAACTACACACTACCCTGCATGTAAGTAGGGCACGCATCCCTCTTTGTTTCTTTTTAGTGGGCTACCTTGATATTGGAAGGATAAAAGATACCTTGATGTGATTACCACCCATTTGCCATGTTGTAAGTTGGGGTGCATTATGGTTGCAAAGCTATTAAGAACTGTCGGTTAAAAACTTGAAAAAGTTCTTGAGAATTTCTTTACTTAAAGATTTTTTGTATTTATGTGTTTTCTTGTATACACTCTGTGGAGAATATCAGGAAGGTCTAATGGACTATGACTATTAGCTCATGAACATATGAATCATCATCAAAAACTGTATAAAGGATTGAGTATTACTCATAATTTTCTTATTTTATTTTGCACATACACGTTTGTTATATCCAGTGCCATCCCACACTCAGATTCTTTAAATTTTGTTTGTTAGAAAGAGTGTGGTGACACTCTATGTTCTGTGTGGTGGGTAGGCTGCAGGTGTTACGCATCCTGATTAGAAAATCTTTTGTGTACCATTTGAGACAACCAGACACCAACAAGCCTTTTCTCTATAGGTGGATGCTTCCTCTGTGGCAGTGGGAGCTGTTCTCTCGCAAAAATTCGAGGACAACAAGATCCACCCATGTGGGTTCTTTTCTAAAAAAAATGTCTCCAGCAAAGAGAAACTACGCCATCAGAGAACAGGAATTGCTGGTGGTCAAGTTAGCCCTGGAAGAGTGGCATTACCTTCTCGAAGGTGCCAAGTTTCCATTTACGCTATTCACTGATCATCGAAACCTGTTGTTCCTGAAAAATATCCAATGCATCAGTTCTAGGTTGGCCCGCTGGGCCTTATTCTTTTCACGTTTTAGCTTTATCCTATCGTCCTGGATCTCTCAATCAGAAAGCCGATGCTCTGTCATGCTCCTTCTCCTCAGATAACAATATTGAAACCCTCAGAGAGACCCCAGTCCTCCACTCTAAGGTCTTTGGTACCATGCAAGTTGAACCTCCTCTTGCGAAAAGCTTTTTGGCTCCAGAGATACGGAAGCAATTATTGTCTTGGGCTCATTCATCTCGCTTTGCTGGCCATATAGGTATTCTCAAAATGTTAGAATTCTTGCAGCTCTCCTATTGGTGGCCCACCATGAAGTCAGAGGTAGCTGAGTTCATTGCCTCTTGCACCCAGTGTGCTCAACACAAAACATCCAGACAAGCTCCTGCTGGAGATCTGGTGCCTCTTCCTATCCCAACCCATCTGTGGTCCCATCTGTCCATGGATTTTGTGACGGACTTGCAGGTTTCCAATGGGTATACCACCATCTAGGTGGTGGTCGACTGTTTCTCTAAGATGGTCCATTATGTACCACTCAAAAAACTCACCTCCGCTTCCAAACTGGCTCAGTTATTCATACATCATATATTTCACCTGCACGGACTCCCAACTGAGATCGTATCGGACCATGGAGTACAGTTTGTGGCCAAATTTTGGAGTGCTCTCTGTTCTACTCTTCAAGTAAAATTAAATTTCTCTACTGGCTATTACCCTCAAAGCAACGTTTCCACAGAGAAGGTGAACCAAGACCTAGAAACCTTTGTAAGAAGCTACATGACATCCTCCCAAAATAACTGGTCTGACTCTCTCCCTTGGGCAGAATTCGCACACAACTCCTCTTACCACTCTTCATCCAGTCAGTCACCATTCTTTGTTCCTGAATTCAAAGATCTACCAATCTATGATGTTCCTACAGTTGACTCTACTCTATGGAAATTTGCTCAGATTTGGACACAAGTTCATGCAACTCTCCTCAAGACCTCTCAGCATTATAAAAGAGGAGCAGATAGGAGACATAGAACTGTTCCCAAAATGCAAATGGGGGATCTGGTCTGGCTTTCCACTCACAACCTACATCTCAGAGTGCCGTCCATGAAATTTGCACCCCGGTTCTTAGGTCCATTCTCCATCATCGAGGTCATTAACCCTATGGCTTACCATCTAAAACTACCTCCTTACCTCAAGATTCCTAATTAATTTCCCATTTCCCTACTAAAACCCCTCATTCTCAATAAATTCACCTCCTAAAGTTCTCATTAAAAAAGGGATATAATTCAAAGTAAAACAAGTCCTGGACTCCCACTTTTTATATGGACATTTGCAGTACCTACTAGACTGGAAGGGTTATGGCCCGGAGGAGCGATGCTGGATGAAAGTAGAGGATGTTCACGCTCCTAGCCTCATTCGCAAGTTTCATGCCTCTAGCCCCGATAAGCCTGGATAGTGTGCGGAGGCCCCTCGTAAAGGAGGGGGTACTATCATGATCATAGCTGTTTTACCTGGTAAGTCGCAGTCTCTGCCTGTGCAGGAGCTTTGGCACGGTCCTACTGGTAGGGATGCTGATGTGTGGAGGTTGGTGCGAGGTGCGCTTGGATGTCCTAAAGTTACAGACCATATGGTACACAGGTAAGACTGGCAGTGCTGTCGCGCTGGGGACTTCTGGGCACTGCCATTTTGGTTTTGGGCATGTGACCTGAATGGGCCAAATAGGTCAGAGCATCTGATGTGAACTCTCAGCAACCAATCATGCACCTCCCCATGGTACTTAAGGGTGTTTGGCACACCCTTTATTTGTCAGTGCAACGTATACACAGCATAGCTGTGTGAGAGTTCTCTGTGCTCCTTAGCTCGTTTGTTATTGCAGTTCCAGCTGTGACTCGTTTCCTGCTCTATCTATCTCCACGTCAGGCTGTTCCTGGATACCCGCATCTACCCTGCTATACCCTGATACTTACCTCACTGTTGTGACTTTGTCAATTTTCTGGATTCAGAGCCCACTCATGTATACAGACTTCTGTTCCCCAGTTAACCCTCCATTTCAGTTTCTGCTTCTCCGCTTATCATTGATTATCAGCCTCACTATTTGGATTTTGTTTGTTCTGCCAAGATATTTGTTTAAGCCTCACTATTTGGACTTTGCTTTCCTGCCAAGACATTTGTTTCTGCCTCACATCACTCTGACTTTTTTATTTTATGCCTGTTACTTGTTTATTACCATTTCATGAATATAAATAATCCAATTAAACCTGCTGTATTTCAATACTGCAAACCCATTCCTGTATTTTCTCCTGCATCCACCCCGGGTTCAAAAAATAATGCAAACCTGACACAGCCTAACTAAGTGGTTTCTAATAAACGCTAATAATGTACCTTGTCTAGTTGTGTGTCTTTTGAATTTTTATACAATCCGCTACAGTATTATTAATTACCACTTGCATTTCCAAAAGTATTCAATACATTTGACATTTATTATGGAGTAACCAGTATTATTTCACAATGACACAATATACAGTAGCATTCGGTCAGTGCCGTGTCATCTAATTACAGTATGTAACCAAAAAAAGAGTTCACCATAATGTTTTCGATTTCCAAAGTCACACAAAGAATTCATACAAACAATATTATTATCAGCAAATCACGTAGAAATATTTAATAGTTTGCAATATTGATTTCTTTCAGGCTGCAATTGATATTCTGCCAGTTTCAGAACAGGGCGTGACTGGCAGGGATTCAGAAAAATAAACATGTATAAAAATCACATGTGTTAGTTGCAATATAATTATTAGTTTGTATATACTGTAGTTCTGTCTGCTTTCAAAATGCAACAAAAGTTGCCTAGTGTGTGGTGATTATTTAACTGTATGCAATACCCCTGCTATGCAGAGCAGGAGATTATTGTAGCCCTGGCTTAAATAATAATGTTGTATCTATCAAATTACATCTACAATACTATACATTATCAGTTACATTATTATAATTGCAAATAACCTCTTATAACATAAAGGGGCTGATTCTTAGTTGGCAGTTCGTAACTGTGCACCTTGGCAAAACCATGTTGCAATGCAGGTGGTGTAGATTTAGAAGGCACAGAGAGAGTTTTATATGAAAGGAGCATGTCTAAGCTAAAATATAAATTGCTGTGTAAAAATGAAGCTGTCCAACATTCGTGGGCTATATGCAACAGCAGCCAGTATTTACTCAGCATGCAAAAATAATAAATGTATTTGTATCTGCTGCATTGAAACATGGCTTATTGCATATGCAAAATAACTTGCTTTTTTATTTGCTCACACCTCAGAATCAGCTCCAAAGAGTTTAACATTTGTTATTGAGAAATAAAAAAATCAAAGTGAGATAATTAGTTACACTACCTCTTGTAAAGGTTACAGGACTAGTTGATTAGTGTCTAGCATAGACATTTATACCAGGTATATGGTAAGGGTGGATTGTATCATATATCATTGCATTTCTTCCCACCCTATTTGCATGCATACCTGTATTTGTTAATGCAATTATGCAGCAATCCTTACCCACCGGGAGAGCTCTTCTGATATAGAGCTGCCCTTGTTAAGAATTGACTGCCGAAAAATCACCTTGTTCATCGGCCCTATCAAAAAAATCGGACAGTGTGTACTGTACCTCTCTTTAGATTGCTTGTGCTGTAGGGGGTAATGGTTTGGTCCTGTGTAGATGGCCTTTTTAATGGTGCTCAACTCTCAGTTTAGCTTGGAAGAGCAACAAATATATTCAATTTGGATAGCAAAAAAAGGAGTTTTAAATAATTGAAGTGTGTCCTTTTTTTCTTAGTTTCTGATAAAAATCAAAAAATACCAAGACTTTTACTGTTGTTATGTATTAATGGCTCTTAAATGCTTCAGCAGTTTTTCTGTGTCCTTAAAGTTGAGGAACTTCATAACTACAGCTGTTCTGGGGGCTACTGGTGACCAGGAAGGAGGAGGGAGATGGTACAGGATATCTGTGGGCTATTTCTATATATAGATATACGGTAGGGAGACAAACTTTGGGTCCAGAGGTGGCTATAAATGAGAATACATTATTTTTCTCACCCTGTCGGGAAGCACTCCCCCCCCCCCATGTGTGAAGTTGTTTCTTCTCAGCCTCTTCGATTTTTTTCATAATGGCACTGACTAAAGTGGTAGCATCTTAATTTGAGTCCTGCAATTCATATATCCCTCTTTCAGTCTCAACTGCTTGGTCGCTGAGACAACAGCCCTTTGTTAAATCAGACTAGCTCAATTTGGGAGCTGGTCATATGGGTTCCTGGAAGACGAGTGAGTCAGGAGTAATTTTTGAGAAACAGAAAAAACAAAGTCCTCTTATGTTTGTCATTTACTCCTTACATTCCAGAACTTTCTTCACTGCTGACTTTAACAAGCAAATGAGAGGGTATGTTAAGCATTGAATTAGAACAGTTGTTACCAAGCAGCAAGAATCCCAAAATAAAAACCATAAGAGGAATGACCAATGACCACTTTAGTTTCTGTGGCTTTCAGTAATGGAGATTAAGTAGAGCAATAATATCACTATCAGCATCGATCATGGGGGAGTGGTTATGCAATGCCCAAGCAGTGATGACTATGATGAGCATGTGATTGTAGAGCAACTAGCACATGCAACAATATCCAAGGGAAGAGCAATTTGACTGTGATAATACTGAGGGGTCTATTTACTAAGCAATGTTAGGAGACAGAGTGAAAAGTGATAAGGTGCCAGCCAATCAGCTCCCAACTGTCATTTTTCAAACACAGCCATGAGATGACAGTTAGGAGCTGAATGGCTGACACCTTTTCACTTTTCACTCTGTCTCCTAACACTGCTTAGTAAATAGACCCCTGAGTTTAGTATGTATGTATTCAATTTATGTATCTATCTATTTAGCCTCTAATTTAAATAGCATGTTTTTATTATCATCTCTCTCTTGGAGTAAAAACAGCTGTTTAAATTTATAGGAAATATATATCGGCAATAAAAAACAAAAATGTAGATTGCACTGAATATGAATATAGTATCTTATAGACAGAAATAGTACATTTATAATGTTTTACACTGTACGATCTAGAACTGAACAAAAAGTAAAGAAACGCTGTGGTTTACAAATAGTGTATATACACAGGTAAAGTGACAATTAGAGATCGTATTTCCAGGTGTAGATTTTTAACATTCTCTTGTAGAAATCAGAATGCATAATATTCTTTTATCTCTAAAAACAACACTATATGCATCTGATATGAACCGTGATGGATTCAATCAATGCACCCATTTACATTAACATTTTTATGACCAAATATGAAAATATGCACATTTTATAGAACAATAATCATCACAGTCCTTTTACTCTACTTGAGATGTGTTTGTGATGTTATTCTCTTTCTGGAGCAATCTCAACATTTGATTACTTTTTATGATTTCCAGATAAGATTGATTATGTTATAAGAATCACAATGTGCTAGGAGTAAAACTATGCCATGTATTTTCACATCAAAGCAGTCATGATATAACAATTGTCACTTTACAGTAACATCCAAAGTATAAAAATAAAATTGCTTCTTTTCATGCTTGAGTAGTGTACCCCACATGAATTGATGCAAGTTAAAATGAGAATAATTATGTTTTGGACAGGGTAGAGCTAGAATGAATAGCATAATATAGTCAAAGAGTCTAATTTACATAATGATATAAAAACGTTTTTCTATATTTTAAAATATGTTACATAGTATAAACATAGATACCTACTTTTTGCTATTAATTGTAAAAGGGTAAATTCACATTAAGGTTATTTTTTAACTAGCAAACCATAATATAATTAACATAAACATTTCTGCCCAGGAATTTTAATTTGCTGCACAGTTTAATTAATTATTATAAGTGTGAGATTTGATCAACTATTATATTCTTATCATGGTGACTCAGAAGAATACGCTAATACATAATTGTCAAAATTATTTTAGACACTTGTGACATATCTTGTCTTTGTCAAATAATAACTTGCCATAAAATAACTTCGATATTGATATTTCAGTATAGTTTCCCTTTAGAAATGGAAAAACATTTAAATGTAATATGACACTATTAATGATGTGGCATACAGTACATTCTCAAAATGATGCAGAATTACTGTGATTTCACAAAAAATATGGAACATGATTAAAAATATCTTTATTTACTAATTGGGAAAAACACATTGGACTACACATCTACTGTACAGATGCGCCCACATTCATTGCGGCTGATCGCAGCACAAAAGTGCCCTTGAATCATGCTATGTGCACACTATGCTATGGCGCAACCCCGATCACAGTAGTGCATCTCCATTCAGTCCTGTGGAGATGCGAAGGCGCATCCCCGATTGCCGGAGTGCGTATCCCATTATATCCTATTGAGACACGAATGTGCATCTCCGATAGCGGCAGTCCATCTCGCGCCACGCATAGTGCGATTCGCTGTGCTATGGACAACAATGTAGCTGGGCAGATCTGTATATGAAATTGTTCTGAGGATTCTTTAGCAATCATAATATAAAATATAATAATTTTTATTCTTTTTCCATCACACATAATTAACATCACATACTGTACTATTAGGCTAAAGAGTTAAGTTATGACTTCAAGCATTAGATTACAGTCGCTATATACAAGAATATGATATGAAGAGACGTCCATAGCAAGGGCGATGCTGCCATTGCACCCAGGACATGATGCCCACGGGTGGTACAACTGCCATCTCAGCCCAGTCTATGATGATCTTACCACCTTGCCTTACCAGCCATCTGTTATTGCAACCACACATCAGTGTCACTGCTTAATTACTTATTTAATGTCCAAAAGTTAAGTGTATTATTTAGTCACAGAGCATGCATGCTATTATAATGTCTTTACCATTGTATTATTAATATGCTACTGTTCATTATTTTATTTCTACCCTTTAAAGAGTGACATTTACAACTTTACAAGTTTTCCTTTGTAAATAAAACCAAGTACATATACTCCCCACTGTTAGCCAGGTGTTATACCATAAATTATGGAGACTTTATTGTAATAAATGTACAAGTGGTTTATCCCCTGTAGTTGTGTGTGTGTGTATGTGTGTTTGCTAGTGTTATTTTTCTAGTAAGTCAGTTTATGAATTTGTACAGTCAGCACTTGATGGCATCTGATAAAGACCTGCGAACTGCTGTAGACAGTTTGTTAAAAAAATAATAATCAGAAAATAATGAAATATTAATAGCCCAATGTCAGTCTTGTATGTGTTTGTGGACCCGGTGTCTTAGAAAAATCTGTATGGGTTTCTGAAGGTGTGTAGAGAAAGCTGGCAGGCCTGAGGAGACCTCCTGGCATGAGGTAATGAACACTTCCCTGGCCAGGAATCGAACCCAGGTCTTGGCAGAGAGGTTCTGGAACGTACCCACTAGACCACCAGCGACTTCGGTGTTGGAGACAGGTTGATATGTATAGCAGAGAATAGTGTAGCAGTAGATTGACCAGGCTGGTACTGGGTTGTTACTGTATATAATATATAATAACACTCTTCTTACTTGTATCTGTAAACCGGAATGCTGGAGTGGTAGATCTTGGCAACGTATTTACCAAGCTCGAACTGGGTTGTCTCTGTATTCCAAGATTCAGGAGCACTCAGATGGTAGCAGGACCAGATGCAGACCGAACATCGGAATGGGTAGTGGATAGTGATACCAGGAACGGCACGAATTGAGCAGGAATCAGCAGAAACTCACTGTGCAGCATGGATGGTATATACACAGGTGTGGTACTGGTTCAGGTAACTGGAACAGGCTGAGACTACCTGTGCAGCCAGTGGAATAGCTGCCACAGGTGTAGAACACTTGCAGGAGTCCGTGCAGCAAACAGGAACAAAACTGCACCAACGGAAATCCAGGAATGCAATAGGAGCACAGCATAGTTTACTCTGTAGAGACTGAGGTTAGACATTGTACTGGCAATTTGGTATAGCCACCAGCTGGGAGATATACCCCTGGGTTACCCGGGATAGGCTGAGCAGAGTCAGGTGGTACGGGAAGGCTCAGACTGTCACTCGATTGGCCGCTATAGTCAGGTGAAGGGACTTGTCATTGCAATACTCTAGAGCAGGCTTTGATGTTGTCTGTGGCCTAGCAGTCTGGGAAATAATGAACCCTGCATGTCTAGAACGTGACAGAAAATGCTGGTAGAATCGGTAAGTGACCCGTTGGCAGAGGAAACAGACCCGGGTTGTGACACCCAAATGTTCATGGTACAATATTTGGAAGGAAGGAGGGTGGACTAGTCACACAACCACTGTAGCATGTGCCATGGCTTCTTCAGTGTTTCAAACTACCACTCATACCAAGTTATGGACTATAGAGCGGGGGGTATTGCTGATGCGACTGGATGAAGATTGAAACATATTTTGAATATGAGAGAATCTGTTTTCCAGAAATTTAGATTAAAATATTCTTAAAAGGAGAATGAATAAGTTCATTTTTAACACATATACTGTACTGTATGTGTATGGGTTTAATCAGATAATAATAATAATAATAATAATAATAATAATAATAATAATAATGTTAATAAAATAATAGGTAAAAATAAAACCTATGTAATAATAGTAGATTAATACAAAGTCAAAATTAAATATTGCACCAATTTACTGTAGATTCTAAATTGGTAAAAGCCGAACACAAAGACATAGGGTAAAATGTTATACAGTATATCTGAAGCAGCAGAGGCTTTTATTCCATGCTATGATGCATACAGTGATTTGGCATTTATATAAAAAAATTGTGGTAGCATGTATTGGATTATATGCTTTTGGATCGTGTTAATTGGGAAGACCAAGATCAAAGTAACTGTCCCAGAGTAAACCTTAGAGAAAGCAGGGCACAACTAGGGCGGTGGCAGGAGGTGCACATGCACCGGGTGCGCCACTGCAGCCGCTGCCAGTGTCCTCCAGCCCGGTGCCACAGGGGGGCTCCAAGCCTGACGCCCACTGAGATTTTATTACCAGTGGGTGCCCTGCTCCTTCCCTGCAGTGCCGCGGTAGCCGGAAGCTGGAGTTCTCTCCTGAACTCCAGCTTCCGGCTTTACCCATGGGCATTATGGGAGAGACATCATGATGTCTCTGCCATAGTTCCGAGGAGCAGCCGGGCGGACCAGATGGCAGCGGACGTAGGATCAGGGTTTAAGGCAAGTATTGTTTAATTTTGTGTGTAAGCAGCACTACAGGGGTATTATTATGGGGCATTACCATATGGGCACTACTACAGGGGTATTACGATGGGGGCATTACCATATGGGAACTACTACAGGGGCATTACTATGTGGGCACTACTACAGGGGCATTACAATGGGGCATTACTATATGGGCACTACTACAGGGGCATTACTATAGCTGCACTGCTGAAGGGGGCATTACTATAGGGGCACTGCTGCAGGGGCATTACTATGGGGGAATTACCAGGGGGGGCGCCAAATTACTGTTTTGCCCCAGGTGACAAAAATCCTAGTTTCAGCCCTGGAGAAAGCATAGGATAATTATTTTACAAGGTGTCATACTAAGCACCAGTGCCACTATGAGATATTTTGGTTCTGTGGAAAAGTGTGTCAGGGTTGTGCCAAACCCATTTCAAATATTGTTACCCTCCTGTAAATTCTGTATAGGTGAATGGGTTGTGGCCACACCATCTTGTGAGAGTGACTGTGCCTCTTTGGCAGGGCCATGTCCTTGTGCAGGTAGGCCAGAGTCTGGGGATATTGTACCTAACACAATTTTGGTATCCTTGAGTAGCACTGTACACCACATGTCATGTTTTTGTGAGCTGTTATTTTTACTGCTACTGTATATAATCAATTACCAGAGCACTAGGAACTACAGTAATCTAAGCTGCTGCCCACTCTCTGCCACTCTGCTTAATGTCTGGCTCCTCTATTATCACTAGTGTTTCTGACACTATTGCCTTAAGACTGTCTACATCTCAGATCAAACACTAAAAATATGGCTGTCCACTATTTATCAAGAAAAATTCTGCACCACAGATGCACCTACAGAGAAATATTAATGTAACATAAAAATGAATCGCAATCAAAGGCCAGACAGGCTTTTCTGTAGCCTATCTGCGAAATCTTAAAGCATTAGAGATTATTAATTACTATGACAAAGAGGCTTTTTACCACACCTCTCCTAAAAACCATAAGAATCTGCAGGAACAGGCTACTGACAGGGTTAAAATCCCTCTGCTTTTTGCTTGCAGCACACAAACACATAGGCGTATCACATGGGGGTAATTGATTTGTTATTTTCCATGCTTGGGTGAAAGATAGAGCACTTTTTGTTTCTGTGGGTAGGGCAACCAATGCAAGATAGATAGCCAGTGACTAGGTAGCTGAATTGTGCCTAGCTAGAGCGAGGGTCATCTAGTGTCATCTGCCAGATGGCAGTATCACAGTGGTATCATCATGGTCCTGCTGTCCACCCAACCAACCAGATGCAATCGTGGTGAGTGAAATGTGTTCAGCACCACCATCAAGTAATAAATTGTTATAAAATCTGTCAGTTGCACTGTGGAGCAGCTGTCTGTTTTTGTGCTGGTTATTGTAGTGCCATGCATGCTGATTCATTAAGCTGTGAGTTGAGTCTGGTCCAAAAGAAATTCTACTTGACTGTGTGGGATGCTCAAACACCACTTTGGTTTACAAAGAAAGCAAAAGTTTTTTGTAAACTTCTGACTGTTGTAGTGCTCCACCTGTGGTTCTAAGTTGTGTGCTAGGTGTGGTCCAAGAAAACATCCTGTGAAAAGAAGTTTAGATAATTGTTTGTGTGAATGCTAAAGGAAACAAGATTCTTCTAGCCTAAACTACTGTGGAAATATAAGATGTAATAAGAGTCTTGGTGAATGTGGTTGCAGCACAGGAGTAGAATACCTGTCTTGTGTGCAAGGAGATTTCTCAGAGGAGACGAGACAAGGAGGCTCTAGGTATACCCACACTTGCAGAAATTAATTTCTGATGATGATGATGATGTAAGAATCAGTTCCTGCAATCATTTGTAGGCGAGACCTCGAGTGAAGGTGCCACACCTCCTAAGGACGATTTCAGATTGCTCAGTGTTATCTATCTTGTTGGCCAAGATCAGCTTGGAGATGCTACCTTAGCGATTGTCTATAAAAATGTGACATAGATGGATTAGAGAAGGCCAAAAGGATTGAAGAAGGTATTTCCTATTATATCTTGAAAAATGATCTGCTGTATAGAATTGCTAAAGTTCAAAATAAAATTGTAGAACAATCGTTGGTGCCACAAATCCATGTACAGTACCACTTTTACTAAAAGTTGCACACACACATATGTGTTGGAGACACTAGGGAGAAGAGGCAATAAAGAAGTTGTGCTGGACATGTCCAGTAATTCAGAGAACATATCCAAAGCCAGACTACCAGGCCCCACTAGTTCCCATTCCGTTGGTGCAGGAAACCAATGTTCTCATAAGAGTCGAGGAACCGTGATGTGTTTTCTGGGGTACCTGAATGTAACACCCTCAAAGAATTATATATTTACTTTTCCGGGACCATACCACATTCCTGAAGCTAGTCGTAGAACTGAGAGAATCTCCAGCCTTACAATTTTGAATGGGGCCATAGACCAGGAAGTTTGCATAAAAATGAAGATGCCCTTTCTCACCGAGATGCGCTCTCCATGGTGTTCTAGGCTGGCAATGCTAAGGAAAAGGGTATGTGCCACACCTCTCCAACAAGGAGATAAGAACCCAAGGAGTCTGCAGGAACAAGGCTGCTGACAGAGTTTTGCTTGTAGCATACAGATGCACCACATGCTGGAAATTGATTTGTCATTGTCTGTGATTGGTTTGCAGTGCTTGGGTGGAGGATTAAGCACTGTGTGTGGGGTGACCAATGCAAGCTAGTTGGCCGGTGTCTAGCTACCTGAATTGTGTCTAGCTGGAGCTAGGGTCGCCTAGTGTCATCCTGACAAAAGTATGCTGTGTTAGTTGTGACTTGAACAGCAAAAAGCTAATTTTTCATCAAGAAGTTGTTTTGTCATGTGTCATCTTCTGGGTGCAATGTCACAGTACCAATAAATTAAATAGTCAAAGTGCCCAGAGAGAGGTAATAAATATTTGTAACAATTGATTAACCTATAAATGTATCTAATTGTTATTGGTGATTTCAAGAAGGAATTTTTTAACATGTGAGCATAAATTGCCAATTGTCACAATGTGAAATTTGAATGAATTAGCCAGACTGGGCAAAATGGGGGCTATGCATAGGCCTTAGATACATTTTGCAGTAGATGCCTTTATTTTCATTCACTAAAACAGACCCCATAGGTTTCTATGGGGGCTGCTAAAATGTGAAATGAGCTTGGCCACAATAACTAATATCATCTTTAGCCTTTGTCTTATAGCCTATGTTACACAAAAGTATTCAGACAGGAAAGTTGTATGCCTGATAACAAAACAATCATTTCACTTCTTATTGATCACCAGGTCCAGGTGATTCTATCTTAATACATTTCCCAGAAAAATATTCCTTATTGCTACAATAAGTGGCAATAAGGAATCTTAAGTTTCAGGGGCAGAGCGCATTTAATAGTAAATATGTCTCTTGAACTTTTGTTCATATTTGCGTTTTTAGCTGCACTTGCAATCCCACATAAGAAAACACTTTCTATTATGGGTATGTTGCCATGCACCAATAAATGTGCAATGCTGTTAAATTTACACATTTATATAAATAGATATTTGATACAGGGGACCATTTTATACATTCATATAATGATTTTTTTTATATTATTGGGTGGATATTTACCAAACTGTTCTGCAGTTAATCCCCTCAAAACAATAATTTTTGAGGAGTACTGGCAAAATCTCCTCGATGTAAGAATGAGGAACCACAGCAGATATCTCCAGTATCTGCTGCAGTCCATCCATTTTCATTTGCAAAAGCAGTCATCATAAGTTTTTATGGGTTCTATTTACTACAATCCACATTTGAAATGCAGATTGTAGTTTGATATTTTTGCCTAAATTCACTTTGCGAATTTAGGCAATATCAGAGGGATTTATCAAAAATCCCTTGCAGGGACAGAGCTTGCAATAAAGCTCTGTCCGTGCAAATCCCATCTGCAGCCTTATCACTATATTTTTTGCAAAGAATACAGTAAGAAGGCGCCGCGCATATGACGACCAGCTCCCCATACCCCCCGCGTGACCACACCCTCCCTTCGTGACCCCGGTAATTTTTCACATTTTATTTTTAGTAACTCTGGCCAGATCACATTTCCCATTACAATTAAGGGAAATGTGATCTGCTTACTAAAAATATGTGATAATTAGAGCTTGGAGTAGAATTTAACAAATTCTACTCCAATTGCCCTTTAGTAAATTTATGTGATACTAACATACTGTGAACAGGGTGTGAAAACACCCTTTTTCACTTTATTTTAGTAAAAATAATGTTAATTAATAGAGCCCTATGGGTGATGCTAAAATGTGAAATTCACCAAGCTCTGAAATGCAAAGCATTGTGTAGCTTGGCCCCAGATGCTAATGCCATCTTCAGACTTTTCTGTCACTTATTTTTTGGAGAGGCATCATTGGTATGTCTCCCCATTGTCCCATCCTGATGTATTCACAGCCCGATGGACACATGTGCATTCAGCTCGCCAGGTCCGTACCCAGAGGCAAACATATAGTTCGATCTATCAATTTGCATCTAAATATTCACTGGGACTGGGCTATCTCAGAAGCTCTGTCTTAGCACCTCAATGGTGGTAAATATAAGTAGTAATTTAGATTAAAGCAATGTGAGTTTTAAATGTGTTTTATTTTTTAAATGCCCTTTAGAGAACTGTAGTATATGTTAAGTTAATTATTTAAGCTGTCTAACATTCTTATAGTAAGTAGCTGTCAATTCAACTTGATTGTTTGGTTACATCCAGAGATATATTAAACTGTGAAAGTAGAATTTTTAAAAAGTTTAATTGATTTACTCAGCCAGCTAAGCCATACAGTATGTGAGAATCTTGGCGATGGAATGTTTGCCTTTAAATATAACAAGATATGTGCTTATCTGTACTGTACCTCATTAAGCTAAGCCAGTAATGACTAACAATCAGTACATAACATACAGTAAGTGTCAGATTTATAATTCTCAGTGCTACAGCTGTCATTGTTAATACCAGTTCTGCCACCCTTTAAACATCCACCCTCACTTGTCAACAACATATTCTAAAGTACTCTTTCCTTTGATTGTTAGATATTTTATCATACAATCACCAAGCTGACAGTATAAAGTACACACATCCTAACAGTTAATTCACTGTTTGAATTTCCAAATACTGATAAGTAAATTTACATAACTAGAGGAAATACCTTGGTAGGATTGCCTCCTGGCACTTATAAAATAAAAATAAACCAATCAATACTTTTTCTTTTTGCATGGTCCGATCTGAATAGTAGGTGAAATTCCCAGCTTACTTGTATCTTTTCTAATACAAAGCTGTACAACATGTGCATTAGGCTTGAAATCTAATACATTATTGCTACATTTTTGCTACATTAGCATCTATTTAACATAATGCAGACGTGTACTACACATCTCCCTATTTCTTGGCTCCACCATGTATGGATCTAAAGAAATTGTACAGTGGCCACTATGGTGACATCAGAGGTGGCAGATATATATTGCGGTCATCTCCACTGAGATTGGTTGGTGATGGGTCATTCTGTGTTAAGTATGGTTTTGGAATAGGGAAAAATTATTAAAAAGGAGTATCTGTAAAATGTATGGTTATTGCTGAGTGTAACTTTGTGCAATATATTCATAGCACACACCTGCTGAGGGATGCATTTAATATAGAACATATTTACAGGGTTTCTTAACTTTCTGTATCACGGTATACTGCAGCAATACTGAATGTTGTACTGTAACAATGTAACAACATAGACTCCTCCCCTATGCAATGTGTAGCAAAATGTTGAGAACTATTGATGTCCAATATATGGATGGGACCAGGGTTGAAACTTGGGGTGTGCGACCAGTAATGAGCACACAGAGCTTTGTGGGTGGCACCATTGTCGATCTATACAGCCCTTGTTTCTGGCTAGCAGGGTACCTGGAATGACACCCTGCATCCGTGATCACTTCTGTAGCACCACTGGAGCATCCTTTAGATGCTCTAGACCAGTGATTCCCAACCTCGGTCCTCAGGGCACACTAACAGTCCTGGTTTTGGTGATATCCATGCTAAAGCACAGATGGTTTAATCAAAATAACTGAGGTACTAATTAAGTTGCTTGTGCTCAAGTATGGCTATCCTTAAAACCTGGACTGTTAGTGTGCCTTGAGGACCGTGGTTGGGAACCCCTGCTCTAGACAGACACCCTGCAACCTGCTCATCCAATCAGAGCATCCTTAGGAACCACTGGTCAGCACTGCACTTACTGGCGCTACCTGCCCTCTGCATGATGTTATGTGCACTACGACATGGCATCAAGTGCTCAAGAAGTGGGCCAGCAGAGGGCACATTTGAGCCCTGTTATGGCGCTGGTTGGAACATATATGGCTGACTGCCTATTGAGCTAACTCTGACCAATGTAGGGACAATTACTGAGTAGATGAGGATTATCTGTATGATATATCCGGCACTAAGATTCTTTTGTATAATATATTTGGTAATATCTATAAGTTTGCCAATGTGCATTATCCTTATACAATGTATATTTATATGTCCAACCCAGTAAGTGGTATTAATATTTGGTACTGTACCTTGTTACACTTTCTATGTTTACACTGTATGGCGCTGCATACACTTTGTGGCACCTTATAAATACAAGTTAATAATAGTAGTAATAGTAATAATTGGCATCAAGGGCATATCTCTGTATGATATGAGTTGTATTTGGTAGAATGGGTATCTGTCAAAAACAAGTATATGGCTATGGGTGGTGTGCAATCTCTGCAGATTAATTCAGTATTAAACCCTTTTTACAAGTACTTTTTCACCAAAAAATTATCAACCAAATTAGTCTTTCCACTACATGTCACCCTGTTTATTATGCCACTCAACTTGCAATACTGATTTAGTCTTATGTATGGTTTAAGGTGGCATTATAAAAATTGTCAATTGTAGCTATATATAGCCTACTTTAGTATATATGTGCACTTTACCTGTAGGTGTTGCCTAGGAACGTAGCTATATTTCTATACAGCCTTGGTATAATGCTATATAGTGAATCTAGATATATGAGGAGTCATCCACAGATACATGTATGCAGTCGGCAATACTTGCTGAGCATGATGTTGACAACAGTTTGATCTAAAAGAGAATAAAGGTAATTAGTGTATTGTACATGATATTATACTGAATGGTACATGATATTATACTGAACGATACATATTATAATGAATGGTACACTTTGGAAGAATAATAAGGGGCACAATCATAAACATAACTCTAAATTCAAACAAAATACTCAAGATTGAATAAAACTCATATAAAAGCATGAGGCTGAAGGCTCTCATAAACATTACTTGGCCAGTTTAACAGTAGGGTTGCTAGACTTGTTGACTTTTATTTCAGGTATTTCACAAATTGAAATATTCAAGTGTTAAAATGACAACAACATTTGTAATTAAATATTTCCATCATTTTTGTGTTAGTTATCTGTTCTGTAAAAATGCTTTGCACAAATAGTAAATGCACTGTAACTGATTTAAGACTTGCAGATAGACCGCAGTCTATGTAAATGTTAGCAGAATACATTATTTTTTTCTGAAATCATAGTTAACCATCAGTAGCACAAAGTCAAGCTACATTTCACAAACTAGGTTTTTAATCCTGTCTTCCTTATAGAATGCAGGCTAGCGAAACTTACAGACTGATCTGCCTGCCTAATTGGGCTGCAAGGGCTATTTCATCCATATTGCAATGACAGAATGTCACTGTCAGGCATCATTATTCTTTAAAGCCTTATCCATTGTTATTTTTTTTTATCCAGCTGCCTCCATGGACAGTCAATGTCTAATATAAAATATGTGGAGAGGATTCACTTCAGGGCATATGCTGACGTCTCATTACACTCTGTACCATGTTTGTTTAGAGTCTACAGTAAGGCAGTTTGACCCAGATATACACAGTGTACATAAGGAATGATTGCACAGTAGCCAGCAGATCTTGATGGGAACCAATTTAATGCATATGTTTTATCTTAAAATACTGAGCATTCAGGGCCTTATGCTGTTTGGACAAAAGCATAAAAATAGGTTCTTATAAAATAGCCCATATTAACAAAAATGTTGGCGTCTGAAAAACTAATGCTATGGAACGGAATATGTATCTAAAATGAAACCATGACTTAAAGAACAAGAGGCTAGCAAGTGAAAGGGTTTCATAATTAATAAGACCTATTGATTGATTGAAGAGATACAGTATCACTAACTGCAGATACACAGCCATATGTATTCTACACAGGGTTTCACCGAGTGATAAAAGGTCTGTCAATCTTGCTATTCTGAACTACTGATAAATCAAAATCAATAGTTCACACATAACATCTGGCTTCCAAAATAATAATAATAATAATAATAATAATAATAATAATAATAATACTGATGATGATGATAATAATGATGATGATTCTCCTTTATTCTTTCTGGGCAGGATGAAATGCATCGCATTTTGGATGCAGTACATCCCAACATTTACGGGTACATACCGACGTTAATAAAGCAGGTTGAATAAATACTGTAGGTTCAATCAATGCTGGTATGTACCTAGTATTGTGAATAAAATCATAAAGGACAGCTCTTCCAAAAAGAGGTGACTTTAGGAGGTGAATGAAGCACCAAGGAAAGATAATGTGCACTGATAATGATGATGGCTGCTTTCACAAGCAAATGTAGAGGAGCTGTGCAGCCAACTCTGGAAACAGGCTAAGAACCATATTTATTTCCAAGCCCACAATCCCTTTTAAATCCTTAAGTAAAACCTCTTAATATATTTAACAATAAAATAAAAATATCTGCAGTTCAAGTACAGAACATGGGACCCCCTGGAGGGAGATTTGCAAAGAGAGGTTCCTTGTTGTTTGTTAAACTGGATAAATGCACATAGACATTTTGGCATGTGGGTAAGAAATAAGTGGGACACCAAGGGAACAATTAATTGTGGAGAAAGCTCAGACATTCAGGTCATATTTCTAGCCAGGTCTAATAGAGCATAGAAAATGTAACTGCGACATATAGGAGAATATCTTCCATAGACATAAAATATCAATTACAGTATATGCACCCCATCTCGGCTGGAGGGGGTGAGGGGAGTTACAAAAGACCGGACTATAGCTCTAGCTGCATTGTTTAGGTGGCATAGGAGGTGAAAGGGGAGTAAACAGAGTTGGTAAATTAAGGCAGTTGGCTGGTGGTGGGCAGAGCGCTGCGGGCAGGGCATGGGGAGAGAGGGAGGAACCCTATTGAAGTAAAGCAAAAAATTGAAATGTGAGGAATGAAAATTGTAAAGAAGGAAAAATATTAACAAAAAATATATAATACAGGGTAAGAAATGGGTGAGAGAAGAGTAAAAAAACAAGAGAAGCTCTGTGACAGGGTACAGATTCAGCACAATGTACTTAGCCTTCTGGAATCTTGAAGAAAATAGGAAGTGACGGAAATCTGTTTCTCCCTTAAATAAACTCATAAGACCTTTCCCTGCTATACCACAATAACTTGCCCCAACTACACCTGTCAATCTAAATCATAGGTACTCAAATTCGGTCCTCAGAACCCCAAACAGTTCATATTTTCCTGGTCTCCTCACAGAATCGCAAGTGAAATAATTAGCTTCACCTGTGGATCTTTTGAAATGTGTCAGCGGGTAATGAATACACCTGTGCAGCTGCTGGGTGACCTGGAAAATGTGACCTGTGTGGGGTCCTGAGGACCGAGTTTGAGAACCACTGATCTAAATCATTTGACTCCTAACAACTAACCCATCTATCATCTCCAAGACTAGCCACTTCAGCTACCTAAAGTTTTATTCTGGGATCTTAGTCCACTTAATGTAAACTCCAGTTTCATATGATGTAAGACTAATTAACTCACATGATCAGCTGTATGGATACATTTTTAACATTTTAGACAGGTTTGAAAATTTCACATAGCATCACAGAATACCTCCATTCTAGAGGATTTCTGAATATATATTTTTGCCCCCAGCCTTAGTTTACCCTGGCCAATGTTAGCCACAGTGGCTCCTCATGTCCATGGCTGGTGGGTACCAATGTGAAAATAAGGAAACGTGTATGTATGCCTCCTTTATTACTTTTTATTATAATATGTGCTCTTTAATTAACTTAATAATTAAAATATGAAGCCTCTGTATACATATTATCAAAATGAGCCCCTTTAATTTGTTATTTATGTCAATAATGATAATAATAATAATAATAATAATAATAATAATAATAATCACATATCACTGGCTATAATACTTTTTATGCTCTTCTATTGATCCAACAGCTTCCATGGAACTTTGTTCCTTAGCTATGAATGGACTTTTGCTCTCAAATGGAATCGGTATGATTTACCGCAGGACGCTTGTCTGGCGGTTGGAATCCCGACAGCGGCTGCCCGACATGGGTGAAAATACCGTTCGTCCCCAGGTAAGTATTCACTAACCTAACCTACCCCCCTAACCCTCCTTAGGGGTGCCTAACCCTAACATTCCCCCCAGTGCCTATCTCTAATCCCCCCTCTAAGTGCCTAAACCTAACCCCCCTTCCTCGCCGCCTAAACCTAAGTACCCAAGGGGGGTGCCTAACCCTAAGTCCCCCCGGGGGTGCCTATCCCTAACCCTCCTTCCCCTAGCCTAACCCTAACCTCCCGGGGGGGTGCCTAACCCTAAGCCAGGAGCCCGAAACCCAAACCCGCAGCTGTCCGCACTTGGCACCCAGCATCACTTCAATCGGGATGCCGTGCGCCAGTCTCCCGGCATCGGTAAAATGACAGGTCATTTAACCTTATCGGTAAAATGCCTGTCATTTAACCTACGCCGGGATAAAGCAGTCGGGAAGCCGGCTGTCGGGATTAAGTCTGCCAGCTTCCCGACTGCATACCCTCTCAAGCAAAGAGATACAGTACAAGCTATCTGTTGGCAATGAGTAAATGGATTATTCAGAAAGGAATAATTAGCAATAGCTCTACAAAAGAGGGAATCCTGTACAACTACAGAAAGAACAATACATTACTACTAATTACTATTTTGTTCTTATTGATTTTCAATTCAGCTTCTTTTTTAGCTAGAAACAAATGACATCATTTACTAGCATTTCGGTGTAAATAACATCACAATGGCTTGTTCACACTGATTGCTGAATAATATTACTGAACTAGAAGTTTGAATTTTTTTTTTATTGGGGGGTGGGTAAGAATTTCAATGTGCTACAGTTTTTGAACTTTTCCTTACATAAATAATTATTAAACAATATTGTGGTGATGTATCAAACCTTGGAGAGAGATAAAGTATTCACCAATCAGCTTCTAACTACCATTTTACAGGCTGTGTTTGAGAAAAATGACAGGATCTGATTGGTTGTAGTTTGTCTCTCTCCACTTTAATTCTCACCAAGGTCTGATACATCTCCCCCTGCAACACCATACAGATGTTCTGAGCTGCTTTGTGTTATTGTGTAAGATATTTTGATTAATAAAATTAAGTAAAGGTTGCAGCAGTCCTTTCTTCAGTTATGCCCAGAATCAATAGTAAAGAAATATGTTGAAAGTGTATTACTCGGAATAAAACCCTTGCCATCACCTCGCTTAGATAGAAATAATTTATGTTTCCTAGAGTACGTCAGCAACAAGGAAAGTCATTTACCATTTTACAGTCAAATCCCTGTTGAGAATATAGCAAGGCATAGAATAAGCCATAACAACACCCACACACACAAAAATCAGCGATGTAAGATGTTTCACGTTCACGAAGTGAAGCATTTATCCTGTTTGTTGAATACATTGAAGAAATTGATTGAGTCTTTTATTCCCAGGCAAGTTTACCCTGCCCACAAAGTACCATTTATTTATCTCTTTACTTGTCCTTCTATGCAGAATGAAATGGCTTGATGTGTACTAATCGTTTTCTTAACCATGAAATGCTAAAACTCATTCGTCTCTGCAGGATGGCTCAGAAAACATAAGCTTTGCAACACTGAACTCTAGTGTTACAATTTCAAAATTAAAAATAAAAGCTTTTTTCTATGGCATGTTCATCATCATTTTCAGAAAAGCAGCTGTCACTAAGTGAAACATGTTGCATACAAATAACCATTTAATTAGGGAAAAACAAAAATGTAAGTGCAAATGACTACAATATGTGACTAGACATAAGGTACTGCATATCAACAAATAGCTTTGCATGTAGAATTAATATTGGAACATAAGTATGTTGTTTTTATATCACTTCTAAGCACAGGGATTGATTTGCAAAAAGCTAAATTATTGTTTCATTATAATTTTTAGTTTCCTGTTAGTAACTTTTTAATGCTACGAAAGATAAACAACTTCAATCCTTCATCATATTTTGACAGAGTTCAATGAACTAACAAAGAACATAGATTTTTTTTTAAAAAAATGGCGTTGTAGTCAGAATATCGACATTCAAAGTGTGGACAATGTAATTTTCACAGGTTCAGAATGTCGACATAGATTCTAGAAAAATTTAATTAAATCCTGCACTCCAATATAATGGAAAAAGCTGCTCAGTAAAAATGTGTTCCCCACCACATATATACAACATACAAACAAACCAAAAATAGCAAGCGCAATGTCCTTTAGGGTACAACTTATTCTACAAATGTCCAAGAAGCTTGAAGTAACTGTCAGGCAATCTTTAGGACCACAAGGTATGTTCTTTTTCTGATGCAAATCCTCTTAAATTTGTTCCTCAAGAAAAAGGGATAGAACAACCATTCAGTTGATTCATAGAGAAAGAAAATCACAAAGTACTATTATACACAAATATTAAGTGACTACCTATTTATACAGGGATCATTACTATCCACGAGCCCTATATCACCTATTTGCATGGATATCAAACAAGCTTCATGGTAGCCGGATAACTGTTGAGGGAGAATAAAAATTAAATTTTTTATTACCAATAAATCACTATTAATCTTTTTTCTAAAAGATAATATTGGCTATCGATATATAATTAGATTTGGCTCTCACTTCCCTACGGGCCTTCATCAGGGAGTGATGGAAGGCTCGTAGGCCGACACGCGTAGGAGCTGCACACCCTGTGTTCTACATTCACAACGCTATCCCCAGCCACTGTCTATCTGCCTGCCACCAGTCTCCCCATTAGGTGAGTCGAGCGCACAGCTAGTCCGCGTTTCCCTGTCCCAGCCAGCGAGATCTCGCGAGATCGCGAATCAAGACGGGAGATACTCTCAGACGCTGCTGGGAAGCTGCCAGTGCAAGCGGCACATTGGTCATCGGAGTGCGGCCCCGACCATCGGCACAGCAAGGAGTGGATGAAGCCAGAAGAAGACGGACCAGGACCAAAGAAGACAATGGACTAGGTGAGGCCTCACCATAGACTTTCGTACCTGACCTACTGTTGAGACCAGGGCCGGACTGGGACTAAAAATAGACCCTGGCATTTAAAGAGCAAACAGGCCCAACTCGTGACAGCATCTAGCTCCTGGCATAGACTCCTTCCTTTACTATTCTTGGCCCCTCCCACTTCTTAGTCTATGCTCTTACAAATGTAATATTGGAACATCATACAAGTACACATCATTCTCTGTATTAAAAATGTAATACCTACAACAGAGCTCATCCTGCAGGGGATTCAAACATGTGCCATAGTCAGACATTACTGGTGTAGGTCACACACAAAGAAAAGGGAAGGCATTTTCCCAAATGACCAAAATGACCTATCTTAGCAGTTGTGCAGGATTATATAGTGTTCACTGCAGGATTTTTTTAGGGCAGAGGTACTGAATGCAGAAGACACATCTGTGCACACCAAAGCAGAGCTGTAACTACACATTTTAAGAAAAGAGCGTTTGTGCCACAAACCACTGGTGAAGCAGGGAGAGCGCGTGCCGCAGGCACGTGCTAAAAAATACAGGTGTGGTATCGCTGGGAAGGTGCAACCACATAGTAGTACCCCCAATTCAAATTATGCCACACAGTAGTGCCTCTTAGTCACATTATTATTATCCTCTATTTCTATGGGGCCATAAGTGTTCCGCAGCACCTTACAAAGTACATAAACAAATAAGTGAACAAGAAACCAGTGACTTACAGTACAATACAATACAATGCTGCATTAGTGCTCATAGTGCTCAAAATAAGCAACAGGAAGTCAGCAATCAATTGCTAGAGCTCTTTTGAGGAGTAAGAAGTAAAAGAAAGTATAAGGAGAAGCACATGAGAGAAGAGGGCCCTGCTCGTGAGAACCTACAATCTAAAGAAATTACACCGCACAGTAGTGCCCTCTCATTACATTACACCGCACCATAGTGTCCCTTATTCACATTAAGTCACACAGTAGTGCACCTTTTTCACATTACGTCACACAGTAGTGTCATTTTTTCACATTACATCACACAGTAGTGCCCAATAATCACGTTATGTCACACAGTAGTGTCCCTTAGTCACATTACACAACACGGTAGTGTCCCTTCATCACACTAAACTGCACAGTAGTGTCCCTTATACACATTACGTCACACAGTAGAGCACATTCACATTATGCCACCCAGAGCCCATTCACATTATGCCACATAGTAGTAGTGCCCCTTATAAATTGTGCCATGCAGTAGTAGTGCCCCTTAAACATTATGCTACACAGTAATGCCCCTTATACATTATGACACACACACAATAATGCTAAGTAATGATGTGGCAAAGGGCTGGATTAAGACTTGTTTGACGAAAGGGGGAAGGGAGAGAGAGAGAGTGAAATACATAGCAGCCTATTCATCATCACCTAATTTTTACAAAAGCAGAGGAAAATTAAAATTTTCATCTGCAATTGTAGAAATTGGGTTTTTGGGCCATTCCTCAAGAAGGTAAAGCTCACCTTGCTCTCTCGGAATGGTCCGTTGTCCCCATACGCTCTTGTGCGCATGTGTGACCCATAGGTCACACATGCGCACTTGTCTCCTCTGAAAGGAACAGTGAAACACTTTGGGGAGACAGCAGATTTTCAGATCAGCTGTCTCCGTCCTCCCTCTCTCTCTACCCCTCCCTGTCTCTCTCTCTCCCTCACCCCTACCCCTCTCTTAGGGGTCTATTTGATGGTAATTATTGGGGTCCGACGGATCCTGATTATTAACATTCTAACGCTACGCGAGCGCCGGAGCAATTCATCATTGCTCCGGCGCTCGCATAGCATTAAAATGTTAATAATCAGGATCCGTTCGGACCCCGATCATTAACATCAAATAGACCCCTAAGAGAGGGAAAGGGATGAGGGAGAGAGAGACAGGGAGGGGGAGAGAGAGAGGGAGGAAGGGACAGGGAGGGAGACAGGGTAATGGTGTGTACACACGTTGCGATTTAAGAGAATGATTTGAACGATAACGATATCATTATGGTAATCTTTCAAATTGTTCTTTTAAATGGTCCCTACCAACTTAACGTCGACCAGTGATGCGCGGCCACATATGGACCATAGCGATACCGTCCATCGGGTGCGCATGCCGGTCAACTTGCTCGATTTCAAGCAAGTTAGTATAGGGACCTGCGATAGATGATCAGTGATCGTTATAGTAGTCGGTAAGTTGGTGGTTTGCTGGATGATCGATATTGAACATCCAGCATACCAGGGAGGGTGCATAACGATCTGCCAGCGATATAGTATCGCTGGTAGATAGCTACGTGTGTACAGACCATAAGAGAGGGGGTAGAAAGTGAAAGAGATGGAGAGAGACAGAGAGGGGAATTCAATTGCAGGCGAAGGGTGCGCATTTAAACGCCGGCAACGGCAGCCCTTCTCGCACTCTTCGCACTGTCAGCAGAATGTCCGATTCGCTCAAAAGTGCTCGTTACCCTATGGGGTAGCGAACACTTTTGAGCGAAATCCCGTTGCCTTAAAGTGCGGCAGCTGACAACGCAGATTCGACGGGGCAAATGTTTTTGCTCCTAATTGAATTCCCCTTAGAGAGTGAGATAAAGGAAGAGATAGGGAGGTGGACAGGAGTAGGGGACAGAGGGCCTGATTCAGAGCCGGATGCTCTGAACGAGCGCCCGCTCTGAATCAGGGCGTTTTTGGTTTGTTTTGGTAGCGGCCTCATGGACGCTCACATAGTTGTGGGTTACCACCCACAGCTATAGCGAGCGGCCATGATGATGGTCGCGATGGTCAAGACCATCGCGACCATCGGGCTTGCGACGAGACCCTTGCAGTAGGGTCTCGAGGCCGCAAGCCCTGGAGTGATTTTGGCTCTATCAGAGCCAAAATCACTCCCACTGACATTACTAGTGATGTCAGTGTGGCCGGCACCAGATGTTAGGCGTTCCCATGGGAACGCCTCCGCCTGGGCAGCAACGCCCCCGGCACGCCCAACAAAGGGGGCGTGCTTTCACTCACCATCGACAGCACGCTCCCTTTGGTGCGAGACCCATAATGATGGCTGGGCCATCGTTATATGGGTCTCGCGCATGCGCACGAGGGAGCAGCCTCCGTCGTGCACATGCGCACTTGCCCAACATCTACCAGCTTGCGAGCGCTCAGCGCTCGCGAGCGGGTCTGAATTAGGCCCAAAGAGAGAAGTGTAGGGAGTGAGAGAGAGATTGAAAGGGAGGAAAGGAGTGTGTGCACGCTCTCTGTCGTTACCTCAGGAACCAGCTTTTTTTAAAGGGGGCGGGCACTTCACGGCATAAGTCAGCCGTGATTATCATTTGGTTCCTGCTGCCGGGAAGCGGACACTGGAGCTAGCCGGGGGGCATGTTTATAATCCAGCCATGACATGGCCACCGGGCAGCACTGCGTGTTGACAGCTCGCCAAAGCTGTGTCACTAGCATCCACCTGCCCGGGTGGACACTGCCCAGGAGGGGCTTGATGCCAGCCGCATCTTGACGTCATTGCGTCATTACACAATGACGCGCCATGCAGTTTGGATCATGGCACCGCCGGGAGCATGGCGCTGCCCAGGAGGTTGTTCTCCCGGGCAAGCCTGTGCTCCATCAAACCAGCCCTTGTGGCCATCGGCCCTTCTGGCATTTGCCAGAAGTGCCCGATGGCCAGTCCGGCCCTGGTTGAGACTATACTTATCCCCTACCCACTGTGAAGTACCAGATCTCTGGTACCAACACACAAAGGGGGTGTGGGACGCCCACCCCCTGGCCGGTTGCCTGGCTACAAGTACACATAGTGCATATAAGAGACTCTGTTGATTCCCTATTCTTCCTTCCGCAACCCCCCCTCATTAAAACAGCAGGTCCCCTGTGGTAATGGCCATTCACTATACATTGTAATCATTTACTACTCAATCAGTGTATCCCCAATAAAGAATATACACTATTTTAACATACCACTGTCTAATACTATATATATAGCAGGACTATATCACCTAATACCATTATGGTAAATATGAATTTGGCATATATGTGCTGCCACATATATGTCTGGCAGACAGTGCATCACAATGATTGGTTAAATCATTGTGATGCACTGTCTGCCAGACATATATGTGGCAGCACATATATGCCAAATTCATATTTACCATAATAGTGGCTATGTCTGAGATGTGATATGTTTATATAAAAAGAGAAACAGTGTCTATAGAATGAAAGAAACATTGTTTCTTATCATACACAGCGAGTTTTCAACAGCTGCCTCTGATTTGTGATTTAATCTAGGTATAATAGTTTTAAGAGAATAATTTAATGTTATATTGTATGTAATCACTGTTTTTTATATTACCTTTATTAAAGGATTCTGCTTCTTATTATATATGGCATCTACTTCAAATACTTAAACAACACCAATATACTTTGTAAGCATTGATGAGATATTTATTTTTTACTTTCCTGGGTTGCCTCTATTAGCGTGGAAATGCTTTTCTTTCTCTATATGTCACTAGTTTGCAACCATTATTACTGCAGCTGAAGAAAATCACCAGCATTATACACTAGGGATGAGCGGGCTCGGATTTCTGAAATCCGCTTCCCCCCGAGCCCCCCCGATCCTAGTCATATCCGAGTCAGGCTCGACTTTTCCCGCCTAACTCAGATTTGAAATCGAGGCAAAACGTCATCATCCCGCCTTCCGGATCTCGCGGATTTTGGATTCTATAAAAGGTCCCCGCGTCGGCACCATTTCTCACTCCAGCTGTGGACAGTGAAGAGGGAGGGTGGGAGCTAGGGCTCGCTGGGTTGTGTTGTGCTGCTGTTGTCCATAGGGGCTGTGACCACTCAGTCCATAGGGGCTGACTGGGCTGTGTTGTGCTGCTGTTGTCCATAGGGGCTGGCTGGGCTGTGTTGTGCTGCTGTCATAGGGGCTCGCTGGGCTGTGTTGCGCAGTCAGTTGCAGTCATAGGGGCTGTGTCCACTCCAAAGTCTATAGGGGCTGGCTGGACTGTGTTGTGCAGTGTCCCATAAAGGCTGTAGTCATAGAAGGGTGCTGTAGTATTGTCCAGGAGGAGATCTGTGAAACAGAGGTGCTCCCCCAAAGTGCACTCCAAAATTTTTTTTATTTTTTTTGTGGTTGTGAATTGTGTGCACAGTAGCTGCACATGCATCAACAAAGTAACGCCAAGCGTGCGCCTGTGTTATAAGTAAAGGGCCGGCTGGCTTGACCGTTAAATGCTGCTATAACCCCCAAAGTGCACTCCAAAAAAATAAAAATATATATTTTTTTGTGTTTGTGAACTGTGTGCACAGTAGCCACACGTACATCAACAAAGTAACGTCAAGCGTGCGCCTGTGTCATAGGTAAAGGGCTGGCTGGCTTGACCATTAAAGGGTGCTGTAACCCCCAAAGTGCACTCCAAACAAAATAAAAAAATATTTTCTGTGTTTGTGAATTGTGTGCACTGTGGCTGCATGTGCATCAACAAAGTAGCGCCAAGCGTGTGCATGTGTCATATGTAAAGGGCCGGCTGGCTCATCTGTTAAAGGGTGTTGTAAGCCTCCAAAGTGCACTACAAAATAAATAAAAAATATATTTTTTTGTGTTTGTGAATTATGTGCACAGAAGCCGCACGTGCATCAACAAGGTAGCGTCAAGCGTGCGCCTGTGTCATAAGTAAAGGGCTGGCTGGGGGTTACAGCACCCTTTAACGGTCAAGCCAAAGTGCACTCCAAACAAAATAAAAAAATATTTTCTTGTTTGTGAATTGTGTGCACTCTGGCTGCACGTGCATCCTCGAAGCAGCAGCGCCAAGCGTGCATCTATCTGTTAAAGGATGGTGTAACCCTCAAAGTGCGCTCCACAAAAAATAAAAAATTCTTCTTTTTTTTTCTGTCTTTGTGAATTGTGTGTACTGTAGCTGCACGTGCATCAACAAAGAAGCAGCGCCAAGCGTGCGCCTGTGTCCAATAAGTTAAGAGCTGGCTGGCTCATTTCTTAAAGGGTGGTGTAACCCACAAAGTGCACTAGTCTCCGAACAAAAATAAAAAAATATTTTCTGTGTTTGTGTGCGCCTTAGCCGCAGGTATATATCAATATAACATAAATGGAGGACCAATCTTTCAATGATAAAAATAAAATAGGGAAAGATCAAGAACCACTTCCTCCTAGTGCTGAAGCTGCTGCCACTAGTCATGACATAGACAATAACATGCCATCAACGTCGTCTGCCAAGGCCGATGCCCAATGTCATAGTAGAGGGCATATACAATCCCAAATAGCAAAGTTCAGGAAAATGACCTTAAAAAAAACATTTAAATCATCTGAGGAGAAACGTAAACTTGCCAATATGCCATTTATGACACGGAGTGGCATGGAACGGCTATGGTCTTTCCCTATGTTCATGACTAGTGTTCAGCTTCACATGATGATGGAAGCCCTCATCCCGCTAAAAAAAATCAAACAAGTTAAGCAGGCAAAAGCACAGTGAAGAACTGTGCGTTCTAAGAAGATATCACAAATCCCCAAGGAGAGTCCAAGTGTGGTGGCGGTTGCGATGCCTGACCTTCCCAGCACTGGACGGGAAGAGGTGGTTCTTTCCACCATTTGCACACCCCCTGCAAGTGCTGAAAGGAGCACCCACAGTTCACTTGCTGATATGCAAATTGAAGATGTCACTGTTGAAGTACAACAGGATGAGGATACTGGTGTAGCTAGCGCTGAGGAGGAAGTTGGCGAGGAGGATTCTGATGGTGATGTGGTTTGTTTAAATCAGGCTCTGGGGGAGACAGTTGTTGTCCGTGGGATGAAAAAGCCCATCACGGTCATGCCTGGGCAGAACACCAAACATTCCACCTCTTTGGTCTGGCAATATTTCTATCCAAATCCTGTCTTGCCATATGTACCATATGTAAAGGTGAAATAAGTAGGGGTAGGGACGTTAACAACCTAGGAACATCCTCCCTTATACGTCACCTGCAGCGCGTTCATAAAAAGTTTCTGTCAAGTTCAGAAACTTTGGCTAAGACCGTAAGAAGTCCAGGGACACCTAAATCCCTTTGTCCTGTTGTATCCAAGCTCCTGCAAACCACACCGTCAACTCCCTCCTCATCAATTTCCTCTTTAGTCAGGATCGGAAGTAGTCCTGCAGGCCATTTCACTGGCATGACTGACTCTCCTATCAGGGATTCCTCCAGAGGATACTGCACTGCTACGCCTACTGCTGCCACTGCTGCTGTTGCTGCTGGGAGTCGTTCATCATCCCAGAGAGGAAGTAGGAACACCACTACTTTTACTAAACAATTGACCCTCCAACAGTCCTTAGAGAGTAGGATGAAGTACGACAGCAGTCATCCTGAAGCAAAATGTATAACTGAGGCCTTGACTGCTATGTTGGTGTTAGACGTGCGTCCGGTATCCGCCATTAGTGCAGTGGGATTTAGACAATTGATGGAAGTAGTGTGCCCCCGGTTCCAAATCCCATCTAGATTCCACTTCACTAGGCAGGTGACACCGAGACAGTACAGAAACGTCAGAAAAAGTGTCCTCAGTGTCCTGAAAAATGCGGTTGTACCCAATGTCCACTTAACCACGGACATGTGGACAAGTGGAACAGGGCAGACTAAGGACTATATGACTGTGACAGCCCACTGGGTAGATGTATCACCTTACGCAGCAACAATAGCAGCGTCACCAGTAGCAGCATCTCAGAAACGCCAGCTATTTCCAAAGCAGGCTACGCTGTGTATCAGCGGTTTCAGTAAGAGGCACACCACTGACAACCTCTTAGAGAAACTGAGAGAAATCATCACCCAGTGGCTTACCCCACTTAGACTCTCCTGGGGATTTGTGATATCTGACAATGCCACCAATATTGTGCGGGCATTACATCTGGGCAAATTCCAGCACATCCCATGTTTTGCTCACACAATAAATTTGGTGGTGCAGAATTTTCAGAAAAGCGACAGGGGTGTGCAGGAGATGCTTTGGGTGGCCCGAAAAATTTCTGCCCACTTTTGCCATTCACCGACTGCGTGCTGAAGACTGGAGCACCAGCAAACACTCTTGAACCTGCCCCGCCACCACCTGAAGCAAGAGGTTGTGACACGGTGGAACTCAACCCTCTATATGCTTCAGAGGATGGAGGAGCAGCAAAAGGCCATTCAAGCCTATACATCCACCTATGACATAGGCAAAGGAGGGGGTATGCACCTGACTCAAGCGCAGTGGAGAATGATTTCTGCATTGTGCAAGGTTCTCCAGCGCTTTGAACTTGCCACACGTGAAGTCAGTTCAGACACTGCCAGCTTGAGTCAGGTCATTCACCTCATCAGGCTTTTGCAGAAGCAGCTGGAGAAAGTGAAGGAGGAGCTAAGACAGAGCGATTCCGCTCAGCATGTGGGACTTGTGGATGGAGCCCTTCATTCGCTTTGCCAGGATTCCAGGGTGGTCAATCTGTTGAAATCAGACCACTACATTTTGGCCACCGTGCTCGATCCTAGGTTTAAATCCTATGTGGTGTCTCTCTTTCCGGCCGAAACAAGCCTGCAGAGGTGCAAAGACCTGCTGGTGAAAACACTGGGCCTGATTCGGACGCTATTTGCGCTCACTTGTTCAGAAAAAGGGGCCGGATATTTAAATAGAGCGCTTGCTCTTTGCGGTCTGTTGACGCCTCTATGTCTGAACGAGCGAACGAAACATGCGCTTGCTATTTTTTTAAAAACGCCCCCTGGCCGCTCGCATCCTACATCATCTCCACTATTTATTAGATTAATCGAGTACATTGAAAGGCCTATGAACTGCTTGCAGTGCTTGTGGTAGGATTTTCCTACCACAATCATGCGACCAGTTCAGGCTAAAAGACAACCAAGTGACGTGGTCGATGACGCTGCTTTGTTAATTATGCACACCCTTAAAATGCCCGTTTTGACCGTTTGGCATGCCTGCGTTTGGATCTCCACTCCCCGTTTTCAAGCACCTTCCCCTGTTACCACCCACAAACGCCTCATTCTGTCACTGAAATTAGCAGGCATTCGCTATTTTGCGAGCAAACAATTTCCGACCACTACGACTGGTTGGCGCATGCGTATTACAACGCATATGCATGCGCATTTGTGCGAACATCGCTCGGAGCGAACGAGCGGCTGCTTACGAGCGGCTCTGAATCAGGCCCACTGTCAGCTGAAACGGAACGTGACACGTCAACAGCTCCTTCTTCATTTTCTCCTGCAACTGGGACTGCCAGGAAAAAACTTAGGTATCCTAAGCAACCCGCTGGCAGTGATGCAGGGCAGGCAGGACCAAGTTTGGACATCTGGTCTGGACTGAAGGACCTGGCAACAATTTCTGACATGTCAACTGTCAATGCATATGATACTGTCGCCATTGACAGAATGGTGGAGGATTACATCAGTGAAAGCACCCAAGTAGGCATGTCAGACAGTCCGTACCTGTACTGGCAGGAAAAAGAGGCAATTTGGAGGCCCCTGTACAAACTGGCTATATTTTACCTGAGTTGCCCCCCCTCCAGTGTGTACTCCGAAAGAGTGTTTAGTGCAGCCGGGAACCTTGTCAGCAAAAGGTGTAGGAGGTTGCTTCCACAAAATGTGGAGAAGATGATGTTCATAAAAATTAATTATCAACTATTCCAGGGAGACCAGCCTCCAGAACGTACAGAGGGACCTGTGGTGGTGGATTCCAGCGGGGACGAATTAATACTCTGTGAGGATGAGGATGTACACAACACTGAAGAGGGTGAGGAATCGGTGGATGAGGAGGATGAGGATGACATCTTGCCTCCGTAGAGCCAGTTTGTGCAGGGACAAATTAATTGCCAGCTTGTTTTGTGGGGGCCCAAACGAACCAATCATTTCAGCCACAGTCGTGTGGCAGACCCTGGCGCTGAAATGATTGGTTTGTTAAAATGTGCATGTCCTGTTTATACAACATAAGGGTGGGTGGGAGGGCCCAAAGACAATTCCATCTTGCACCTCTTTTTTTTCTTTTGCATTATGTACTGTTTGTGGTCTAGTTTTTCAAACTGCCATCCTGTCTGCCACTGCAGTGTCACTCCTAGATGGACCACGTGTTTGTTCCACCCACTCATGTCGCTTAGCATAGTCATCCAAATAACCTTGGTGCAACCTTTTGGACATAATAACACTATTGTGAGGTGTGAGGTGTTAAGAATAGACTGGAAAATAGTGGAAATTAAGGTTATTGAGGTTAATAATAGCATAGGAGCAGAAAAGCCCACAAATTATGTGATTTTAGCTGTTTTTATGCTTTTTTTTAAAAAAAAAACAGATCCAAAACACAAAACCCAGAACCAAAAACATGGAAGAGTGGTTTTGGCAAAACCAATCCAGATCCAAAACACGAAGAAATATCCAGATCCAAAACCAAAACACAAAACACAAAAAGTGGCCGGTGCACACCCCAATTATACACACATATTGATAAAAGTCCATTAGACTTTATTATAGTTGTATTCTGTTTTGAAGCACTGAGGCTATATATATTTTGATTTTTATTCAGTTGATTCAGTAAACTCAAATGGAATTAAAATATTCCTACTCACATCTAAGTTAAAGATTTCCGTCAACCTTCAAAATCTTCTTCAGCTTGATGCAAAAACTCTTGAAGGGACGTCCTATGCTGATAATATCTTCCTTTCTGTCTGAATTCTCCAAACGTCCACAGCTCACTCCAGTCACACTAATGCATTTCGGCAGGTTGCCTTTTTCAAATTGTGACTGATAAGCACTTTTAATGGCCTTTAACGATACTGCCTTTGAACCTCTATACACCCCTGCCTATACCTTCTGATATCCTGCCTATATACCTCTAAGCATGACGCTATTTTGCGTATGCAGTTATACAGTAAATAAAGACTGCAGACCTACAACCTGTGGTTCCAAAGCACAAAGTATTATTCAAGTAAAAGTACAGTCAGTTACATGCTAGTTCTAAGTACAATTTAGCGCAAAGGAATTATACAGACCCAAGTACAGTTATACATACGCAGTGCTCTGGACCAGATGTAGGCATCAGCAAGAAACCCCTCGTCAATCAGCATTCAGTACGAAGACTAGAATCCCAGGGTCAAAGCACACATATGTATACTCCCCCAGAGATAGACAACACAAAAGAGAAGTTTGTTGCTAATACCATTGGTACTAAAGGAGATGGCATATGTTACAAGGCATCTAACAGGTTAGTTCAAATAGACACAGTCCAGCCTCTAACAACTGGTGGTCCCTGGTTTCCCGCCTCATGCAAATCCTAACAGTTGGTCATATAATGTACATTTTGTTGCTTGAAGTCTCTGCGGTCCATAAGTTGAGAATGCATGTTGCGATCTCTACATCGATGTTACCAGAATACTGATGAGAGAGTACGCATCAGTACAATACCAAATATGGCTTATTTATCACATATAAAACCTTAGTTACAAAATAATCTTTATTTCATAGCAATTATAGTAAATGTGCATACTTGAATCTTATACCTTAAAGCTTATGGAACCTTGTATGTGGCTATATTATGTGTGAGTATGTGGGGTTTGATGTAAAGACGCTAGTTAACTTGGGGCAGATGCATGTGCATGAAGCTAATATTCAGCGTTATCATACAGGATCTTATGCATTCGTTAATATGACTAGTTAAATACGCAATTGTGCGTATTACTGTGTGTATGAGAAATGGTGTAAGATGCAATCGCATGATGCTAATAGTAATATCACCATATGTACTAAAGTGTGAGTTTATCTAAAATGGCGCTTGGATGGCCATTCGCAAAATGGAGTCTTGCGATCTCATTTCCAAGATGGCGTCTTGTGGCCTGTCGCAAGATGGCATTGCTGCAATTCAATTTTAAACTAATCTTGTATCAGCCAATAATCCAGCTTCGACAGTCCACCCTTTGATAGCAAACAACATGCTATCACAATCTGATTTTAAAATATAATCTTTAGGCTTACATTTATATAATATTTAGTGTTACTATGGGATGGCACAAGGTGGTTCTTAATCCATTAATAATGTGTCTCTGAGTGGGGACATAAAACTACTATTATACGCACACCGCTGATCTTGGAAGATCATGTGAAAGGTTTGGGGTTACACTAGTCCTATAAAGGCAGTCTTGAAAGGGAAATTTGAGACTTTATATTATCTGAGGTGTTTTAAAAAATAACATTTCAATAATACATTCTATGCAGGTCTAAATATAATACATTAAATGATGGTATTTCCTAGTTCAGGGTTGTAATGCAGTTCTGTATTTACCTCAGTATTCATACTGATCACCATCATAATTTCGTTCTTTTGTTTTACTCTATTTTTAAATTTTCCACACTTCAACACAATAGGAACACACCGGACACATATGCCAATTATTATGATGACAATCAGTATAAGGATTAAGAATATGCCTATGCTGGTGATCACTTCCTGGACCCATTCCCCTAGATCTGAGAACCATTTCACTGGGTTCAGCCATGAAACCCATCCGTCTATCTTCTCCCCTACTTCAGCCACTGAAGCATTATGGTTCTTATGAAATTCCCATTTTAGCTGCAGAATTTCATCCATCTTTCGGTCTATCACCTCTTTGGGGTCGCTGGTATCATTGGTGACATAGGTCCGACATATTACTCCAAATTGGGTGGCCAAAGATACGCAGTACCCTCCAGTAACAGCAGTTAAATAATTTACCACAAGTCTGTGTTGCACCAGTTCTTTTTTGTACGCTTGCAATTCTCTCCCTGTATACCTGAATGTGTCATCGTACATCTCGGTGATATTATCTATTAATTTAGCAAGTTCCTGAATATATCTAAAGTTTAATGTGCCCCGAGTGATCCTGGTGGGATCCAATGCGACTAAAACTTGAAAGCCAGTTGTCTCACTAATTCCCTGAGTGGCTTTATTCACGTCACCAGGTATCATATTTCGTTTGCCTCTGTGTTCATATTGCATGTGAAGATATGGTGATGGTGTGTTTTTATGTATACCAAGCATTTCAACATGTGTGAGGGTCATAACTTCTGGGACTACTCTTCCCAGGTAACACAAACCTTCGGAACTCGGGGAGAGCCACTTATACGCTTTTCTTCCACATATAAAATAAACATTATCAGGGAGAACATAAGGAATGGTATGCATCATTATCATTAAGCACATTTCCCTTGCAAACAATCCTATTTCTGGGTCTTCCATCTGGTACATGCAAGTTTCTGGCTGTATTATTTTAGCACAATAACCATATGGCACCTTACCAATAATTTCTTTGGTGGAACACATTGCATACCGGTACCTAAAATGTCTCCCACTAGATTTAATTGAGCGTAACAGATCATGGTTTATGGACTCATTATCAGCTCTTTGTGAGAAGGTCATTGTCTGATTATTCCCTGTCACTTCCCAACTCCCGGGTTTATTGGGGTTGGTTATGTTCAAACACAAAAGTGATCTATCTACTTGGAATTGATAGAGTTTGAAATGAGGTGGTTTGGATGAGAGGAATTTTCCATCCAATGTTTTCCCTTTCTGTAATTCTAAAATTTCTGTGATATTCGGAGGAAATGGCACCAACCCTACATTATGCTGTTCCTGTGGCACATGTGAACACACCCAGCAATCAGTTTGATTTAACACTTTGCCTACCATGCTATGATAATCCTCTAAAGGATACCCACCCCAGTACGGGTTTTTATGTATTACTTGTCAGCAGCACCTGGTATGGACCTTCCAACCGATCAGTCAAACAACCTGAATGCAAGAAATTTCTGATCATAACATATTCTCCTGGTTCAACATCATGACAGTTAGTTTCAGGCATATCATTGGACAACAATATCAGTTTCTGCTGCTGTTGTTTTAACTGCTTACTCATTGATATAAGATACTTTACAGTTTCCTTGTTGTTACCCTTCAAGTCTTCCTGTGGACTTACAATCAAATGAGGTTGTCTACCGAACATTATTTCAAATGGGGACAGATTTAGATGGGATCCAGGAGTGGTCCTTATACTATGTAGGACCAAAGGTAATGCTTCTGGCCATCCTAGTCCAATCTCTGCCATGATTTTACTCAACTTATTTTGAATAGTCCCGTTCATCCTCTCCACCTTGGCACTGGCTTGTGGTCGGTAGGGGGTGTGAAGTCGACTATTAATACCCATCAGCTTACACATATTTTGAAAAACATCACCTGTGAAATGAGTACCCCTGTCACTCTCAATGATTTTAGGGATACAGTACATGCATACAAATTCCTGAACTATTTTCTTGGCAGTAAACACAGCAGTATTAGTGGCCGCTGGGTAGGCCTCAACCCAATTAGAAAATACATCAATGCACACTTATACATACTTAAGATTCCTGCAGGGTGGTAATTGGATGAAATCAATTTGTATCACCTGGAAAGGTCCATCAGTCGGTGGAATGTGGGACAGTTCGGTAGGGATCACTTTCCCTATGTTCTTCATCAAGCAGGTCAGACAGGACATTGCTATCTTTTCTGCTTGTGAAGAAAAACCTGGTGTGCACAAGTATGCTCTCACCAACTTGCACATACCTTGCTTTCCCAGATGAGTCAGACCGTGTGCTGCCTCAGCCAGGCTGGGGTAATATGCCTTGGGGGCTACTGGCTTACCTTGTCCATCCCTCCAGAGCCCGGAGGACTCTTGCCCACATCCCTTGGACTTCCAAATGGACTTTCCTGAAATGAACACAAATTTTGCATCTCAATTAATTTCAGCATATCAATTGTATGGAAAGACATAATTTTTTCAGTGGGAGAAAACATTTTTAACCCTGCTGCCCATTTTGCAGCTTCATCAGCTCTGTTGTTGCCCAGTGACACCAGGTCATCCTCACATGTATGGGCTTTACACTTGATTACTGCCACTGCTTTGGGCAGTTGGATTGCTTCTAAAAGATGTTTTATGTGTCGAGAAGGTGCAACTGGTGTGCCTGCTGCTGTCATAAAATTTCTCAGACGCCATAGAGCCCCGAAATCATGCACCACCCCGAACGCGTACCTCGAGTCAGTGTAAATGTTAGCAGATTTGCCTGCTGCCAGTTCACATGCTGTAGTTAGTGCTACTAACTCTGCCACCTGAGCTGAGTGAGGAGGACCAAGAGGTTTAGCTTCTATGATGTCTGTGTCATTTACAACAGCATTACCTGTACATAACTCACATGTGTCTGTTTGTCTATGACAACTCCCATCCATGTAAAAAGTCACATCTACATTCTCTAAAGGTGTGTCGTATATGTCAGGTCTAGCAGTAAAGGTCTGATTCAGATATTCCATACAATCGTGTGTATCATGATGTCCGCTGAACTCACCCCCCGCCAGCAACTCGTCTCCTTCCACCCATTGTACATCATGTTGTACATATGGTAAATACATTGCTGGATTCAGCGTGCTGCAACATTTAACAGTGATGTTTGCAGGTGTGATTAGAGCTAGTTCCCATTTGGTAAACCTAGCTGAAGAGACGTGTCTGGTTTGAGCAGAGTTCAGCAGAGCAGATACAGCATGGGAAGTGTATACAATCATATCATGACCCAATACTATGTCCTCAGTTTTACTCACCAGTAAAGCGGTAGCTGCTACACTTCTCAAACAGATGGGGAGTGATCTCGCCACAGTGTCGAATTGGGCACTGTAGTATGCTACGGGCCTATTGGCATCACCATGTTTTTGTGTAAGGACACCTGCAGCACAACCATCGGCTTCCGTACAATACAAATCAAAAGGTTTTTCATAATCAGGTATTCACAATGCAGGTGCTTTTGTCAGACTATCCTTAAGATTAAGGAAAGCCTGCTCTGATTCCTCTGTGTGTATGACACGATCAGGCTTTGAGGAAGAGATTAAGTCCTGTAAAGGCAAGGCCAAAATAGAAAAACCTGGGATCCACATTCTACAGTATCCACACATTCCCAAAAAGGTACGAATTTTCTGTTGATTCTGTGGCAGTGTCATGTTCTGTGTGGCCTGGATTCTATCATTTGTGAGATGTCTTAACCCCTGGGTTAGGCAGTGTTCCAAATATTTTACTCTGGATTGGCACGGCTGTAGTTTGTCCTTAGCCACCTTGTGTCCTGTATGCGAGAGATGAAGCAACAAAAGTTTAGTATCATTCAAACATGACATAAATGAATCAGAACACAGCAATAAATCATCCACATATTGAATTAGAACAGACCAATTGGCAGGTTGAAAAGATTGTAAACAGTCATGCAATGCATGAGAAAAGATACTGGGGCTGTCTATGAAACCTTGGGGAAACCGTGTATTGCACACCTCTGTATGTAAATGTGAATAGATACTGACAGTCAGGGTGGAGAGGTACAGAGAAGAAAGCAGAACAGAGGTCAATGACAGTGAAATGGGTTGCATTTGGTGGGATCTGCATCAGGATGACAGCTGGATTTGGCACTACAGGGAATTGGCTCTCTACAACCTTATTAACACCTTTAAGGCCTTGTACCAGCCTATAACCCTCCCACCACTCTTTTTCACTGAGAAGATGGGACTGTTGACTACACTCCCTGTATGGACTAAAATTCCCTGTTGCAATAATCGTTCAATTATTGGAAAAATCCCTAATTCTACCTCCTGTTTTAGTGGGTACTGGGGAATTTTTGGAGTTTTCCTACCACTTTTCAAATTTACCATTACGGGGCTTACATTTGCCATTAATCCAGTGTCCTGTCCATCCTTAGTCCAAAGGGAATCTGGAATTTGGGACAACATTTGATCTATCTGGGATGGATTTTCATTTAAACTGGTAGAGTGTTACATTGTCCTTTGGGGAATGTCCAACATATGCCGCACCTCATGTGCAACTCTCTTGGGGATATCTAAAAATACACCATCAGGGGTGCAATATATAACACATCCCATCTTACATAACAAGTCTCTGCCCAGCAGGTTAGTAGGAGCCGCAGCAGCCAAAAGAAAAGAATCCCTGGTATGCAACGGCCCAATAGTAACCTCTGTGGGACTTTGTTGAAGCATAATGTTCCACTTTACCTGTTACAACCATTGTTGGTACTGTCTCATTGGTCACCTGTAAATTAACGGGAGATTTTATAACTGACCTGGTTGCCCCTGTGTCTACAAGAAAAGGATATTCAGTACCAGCTACATCAACCATCATGACCGGTTCTTCCTTAGTGCTTCCTGTTAACCTGACTATCTGTAGACTACAGGTATGACCTGACCCCTAGCATTGGCTACCATTCTCCAATAAAGCATTAACGGCCACAATTGTAGCTGGTGCCTGCTGGACATTTGCTATTCACTGTGCATATCCCTTATGGGGATATCCAGGTACTCCCTGGTTTGCGGTTCCTACCCTTTTTACTCTGCAGTTTTTAATTAAATGTCCTGGCTGGTTACATTTAAAACATATTCGTGGATCGGATGAAGACACGGGTTGTTGTGAGGTTTGAGCAGGGGGAAAAGGTGGTGGATATGGGTAGGGATATAGAGTATAAGGGTATTGTGGGGGATATGAAGTTTGTGAGTAGTGTGGGACCTGTGGTTGTGTAGGGTTAGTAGAATAGAGCTGTGTTTGCTGTTGCATGGGATTAATGAGGGCATATAACTGTTCAGGTGTAGGTGTGTGTGTAGATGCAAGTGTGTCTGTTGGCTGTGATGTTACCGTCATTCCTTCCAGAGCTTGAATACTGACAGCCATTAGTTTTCGCTGTGGGTCTCTCTCTTGAGATGTTCTTACCATGGTCTATGGCAGATTCTATGAGTGTATCTATTGTGACTCCCCTCCATCCAGGTTGTGAGGTCTGAACCTGAGTCTTTAAGTTTTCCTGAAGACCATCCATGAGTACTGTGACTATCATTCCCCTGTGGTGAGTGCCATCTTTAATATCTTCTATCCCAGTGTACTGGGTGATAGCCTGCAGAGCCCGGTCACAATACTCTTCTGCAGATTCACTCTCCTTTTGCTTTATGGTGAAAATTTTGTTCCAGTTAACTACTATCGGAAAATATATACCCAATTGAGTTACAATGCGGGAAATGTTACCTTGGTATACTTGGTCTGTTAAGGGAATGTCACCATCCAATACACAATCCGTGACAAATTTTGTCACGTCAGTATTGCGTGGTAGACAGGCCCTGAACACCACACGCCAATCTTTATTAGTTGGCTCATGTGAACTACCCAAATTCCTCAAAAATCTGTGACATTTGGCTAGTTCCTTTTTGGGATCGGGGAAATCATTTATGATGGAATTTAGTTCTGCTCTTGTCCAGGGACAATGCATTACCACTTCCCTCGTGGGCACAACACCATTCGCATCTGCATTTCCATTCGGAACAGTTATTGTCCAAATGGGATGCAGACCGGTAGCGCTGCTACCTTTGACCTTGTTACCTGGCTGGGGGTTTAATCTGTTGCTGCTATGTATGGTATTAACAACTTCCTCTATGGGTGCAGAGGGTGTTAGTACTTCCCTTGCTGTTAACGATGGAGATGGCGGCACCACTCATGATTGTGGTGATGCAGCATCTATCATTTGTACAGCATGGGAAATGGCAGACATTACAATAGGCTTATTATCCACATCATGAACATTTTCTTTATAGTTGCTTAAGAGAGGGTACAAATTGCTTGTTACATTTTTATGGGTAATTTAATAACTGTACTTGCACCTCCATCCACATAAGGTGGGGGTCATGCACGTGAACTGCTGGCAATACCTTCCACAACGCTACCTTGCTGCGCGTGAACGCCATTTTGCAGCTCGCCCGCATTGCAATTCAGCTTTGCGGATGTATTCTCTCTGGCAATGCGCTCGCAATGCTAGTTTGCATCGCTTGCGCATTTTTAAGCCACGTATCCCCTTCATGCTGCCACAACTTTAAACATTCATAATATTTGACCTTTTGCTCTCGGGAGTGCATCAGACTGATGTGATCCCGGACATTATCTGATACATCTTTATCAAAACTACCAATTCTGGGAAATGGTCTAACACTCTTCATCGTCATTTTAAACCATACATCACAATACCTTATTGCACCGTACTTAGTATGCATAATACAACGGGCCAATCCAAGCGGCGCTTCCATTAGCAGCACATCATTGTCTAACATCTCTATTTGTTTGCGTGGCTCCCATTCTGAGACAACTCCTACATTTCTCAATAAAGATTTAAACTGGTGCAAGATACTTTCACTTACCTGGAAACGTCTTGGAAAAAAGGCGTATTCGCAAACCTTATGGAGGACTACTAGACGCTTCCACTCACCTGCGGAAGTATAGGCCGCTTCCGCTCAGCAATCCCTTTTTGACTACCTTTCAACTGCTAGGGGGCAGCAAAGTACCCTTTGTGTTCCAGTTGATTTCATCCACTCTCCCACTAGCTACAATCACAATCTAGCCAAGATAATGTGGTTCAATTATAGTGTTCAAATAAGCCTAACAGATCACACACATTGATTACTGAATGCTATAATCACGCTGGGGGCCGAACCCTAACAAAAATAACAAACCATACACCTGCTTTGTGTAAAGTAAACGGTAAGCTGCTACTGAGTCACTAGGCCAACTCCTGCGCCTAGCACTTAAGGGTCCTACGATTCCCTTAACATTTAGGTCCCGTGTTACACCCTAAACAAACACTCACAGTTACACACTTTTTTCCTGCGCAGAAAAATACACGTTAACCCAGATATTTGGCAACAATTGATAATGTAAACTCAATGGCCTTGTTTAAACATGTGGCAGCACAACCAGAAGTACGTATATGCTATTGTGCGATGAGTTGCATACACAATAATGCGACTACCACACAACCGTATGACAACCTTTAGCTGCATAAACAAAAGTGCGTCTTTACTGTGCGCAAAACTGTGACTCAGCCGCGTGTTCAATACTGCGGCACCCCTTTAAATGTTAGGTTCTATCAACAAAGGAAATCAAACTTTTTCCTCTCTTGTCCCTGAATTCTAGTCAGCGTCCCTGGCTCACACGAAAACAGGTAGCGATTTCTCAGCACCGAGCGGTTGCAGGTAAACCCTGCATGTGGCCACTCCACCCTTTGCTGAGCCGTGTGAGTGGGTAAGTGACTTCACTACGAGCCCCCAACCAACGATACTGCCTTTGAAGTATACACCCTTGCCTATACCTTCTGATATCCTGCCTATATACCTCTAAGGATGACGCTATTTTGCGTACGCAGTTATACAGTAAATAAAAACTCCAGACCTAGAACCTGTGGTTGCAAAGCACAAAGTATTATTCAAGTAAAAGTACAGTCAGTTACTCGCTAGTTATAAGTACAATTTAGCGCAAAGGAATTATACAGACCCAAGTACAGTTATACATACGCAGCGCTCTGGACCAGATGTAGGCATCAGCAAGAAACCCCTCATCAATCAGCATTTAGCACAAAGACTAGAAACCCAGGGTCAGAGCACACATATTTATACCCCCCCAGAGATAGACAACACAATAGAGAAGTTTGTTGCTAATACCATTGGTCCTAAAGGAGATGGCATATGTTACAAGGCATCTAACAGGTTAGTTCAAATAGACACAGTCCAGCCTCTAACAACTGGTGGTCTCTGGTTTCCCGCCTCATGCAAATCCTAACAGTTGGTCATATAATGTACATTTTGTTGCTTGAAGTCTCTGCGGTCCATAAGTTGAGAATGCTTGTTGCGATCTCTATATCGATGTTACCGGAATACTGTTGAGAGAGTACGCATCAGTACAACACCAAACATGGCTTATTTATCACGTATAAAACCTTAGTTACAAAATAATCTTTATTTCATAGCAATTATAGTAAATGTGCATACTTGAATCTTATACCTTAAAGCTTATGGAACCTTGTATGTGGATATGTAATGTGTGAGTATGTGGGGTTTGATGTAAAGATGCTAGTTAACTTGGGGCAGATGCATGTGCATGAAGCTAATATTCAGCGTTTTCATACAGGATCTTATGCATTCGCTAATATGTGACTAGTTAAATGTGCAATTGTGCGTATTAATGTGTGTATGAGAAATGGTGTAAGATGCAATCGCATGATGCTAATAGTAATATCGCCACATGTACTAAAGTGTGAGTTCATCTAAAATGGCGCTTGGGCGGCCATTCGCAAAATGGCATCTTGTGATTTCATTTCCAAGATGGCGTCTTTCGGCCTGTCGCAAGATGGCGTCACTGCGATTCAATTTTAAACTGATCTTGTCTCAGCCAATAATCCAGCTTCGACACCTTATATAGCCCTTAATCCTAAACACGCCCGCTCATGTGATCCAGTATGCATTTCCCCAACAACCCAGGTTATGTTTATAAACCTCATTATGCAACTTCCAATCAGTGCGCTACAGACATCCTAAACCTCGGTGGATATCTGGTCCTGCACCGGAAGTGACATCTTATTTTAGTGCATCTATTTCCAGAGCGGCGGATCCTCCGTAAGCATCAGTGGACACGTGGTACTGCGCCGGAAGTGACGTCTTATTATAGTGCATCTACCCCTGGAACAACAGATCCTCCATATGGGTATTGCCCGCAGGTAGTGGAGTCTGGAAGTGACATCTAATACCATACGTGTCACTTCCGGCACTATGAATCCTGTTCGAGGATCCTCCCCACCGGAAGGTAGCGTCCGGTCCCTATCATGTCCACTTCCGGTCCCACATAAAATCTAATTACCAGTTCCTTCAAATACAATGGGGATGATCATATTAGTTCCTGACACTTGGAACAGATCCTACTGTTCCAATATGTGAAACATAGCACCATATTATATTAAAGTGCCTTAGTGCCAGAATGGTTGTTCTATCCCTTTTTCTTGAGGAACAAATATAAGAGGATTGCATCAGAAAAAAAACATTCCTTGTAGGCCTAAAGATTGCCTGACAGTTACTTCAAGCTTCTTGGACATTTGTAGAATAAGTTGTACACTAAAGGACATTGCGCTTGGTATTTTTGGTTTGCTCAGAATGTCGACATGTTCGGTCAAAATGTTGGTGTGATTGTAATGTTTCCATGTGATGACCTTCACAGTGCCGCCACTGACAAAATGTCGACATGTTTAACATGTCCACATTATGAGCATGTCGATGAATGATGCTACAATTGCAGTTAGGCTGCGGCTAGGCTAAAATAGGAATGTTAACATTATGGGGTCTATTTACTAAGCTTTGTATGGAGTTTCATTGAACAGAGATAAAGTCCCAACCGATCAGCTTCTAACTGCCATGTCACAGGCTGTGTTTGAAAAATAACAGTTAGGAGCTGATTGGTTGGGACTTTGGACCTCATTCAGAGTCGGTCGTAAGTGGCTGCTCGGTCTTACACCTATTGACCACAAAACTGAAAAAGGAAATGATCCCACGGCCAGTCGGTCGCAACCAAAGTGATGCCCATACGTGAACAATGCACCTCCTCTAGCTAGCGAGTGATAGCAGCTAGCAATCGAGTCAATCGTTGTCAGTCATTGTCAGACTCTGTATGTTAATTTTCTTCTGATGGTTGTGGTCGCCTGTTTAACAAAAAAACGCATAGAATAAGCCATCCCCATGAAATATATTTATTCTAATGCAAACGCAGCTGAATCAATTACATGCCAATTAGCAGTGTTATTAGCTACAACAAACGATTATTAGCTGCTTGCATTGTGTGGCTCAAAATAGAAACATCACTCCTAACATCAGTAACATTCGATAGTATCGATTGTACTCTGGGGCTTGAAAGAGCACATACCCAACCTCAAGCTGTACGATTAGCCAGGCCTCGAACCTGCTCGCAGAGTGACGTTTTACTACTTCCGGCCTTCTATGTCGGTCGTAGCAGGTAATTTATGTACGCCCCTAAAACGCCCTTAAAACGGTGAGGAACGCCTGTGTTTTCAGACCACCACCCCCGTCAACACCCACAAATGGCCTTTCATGTCAATCAACTCTTGGAAGCCACTTCCTGCTTGTAAGCCATACGATCGACAGCATTTTGGATCACAAGGTCTTGTACGCACATGCGCACAACTAACCGTACGCATGCGTGGTTTGGAAACATCGGATGCGTATGACCGAGCGGCCGCTTACAACCGACTCTGAATGAGGTCCTTTATCTCTATTCACTTTATCTCCATCCAAGGCTTAGTAAATAGACCGCTATGACTGATGATGCCCTGAGGAAGAGCGTGGCTCGATACGCATTGGCCTGTGACAAAAGGATTTGTTCATACAGTGGGTTGAAGAATATTCTGGACAACCATGACAGAGGCAGATGAGCTTGAGGTTCCAGGGCCTCCAACTCTATATCATCTACATGCTCCACTATCACGATTCTCTGAAATCACCCTTTTAAAGGAAGTGCTTATTCATTTATTTTCTCTTGTTTTGCAGCGCAGCATATTATATATCATCTGTTTGTGAAATTAGCGCTAGTACTTTAGTCATCTTATCACTTTTGTCTTAATTTATTTGGGTTTAGGGGTGTTGACCTGGTTAAAAATACGGCAGCAAGATTTCACATTTCCTCCTAAATACATTTGCTCTATCTTTTGAGTTATAGACCTCTATGACTGTTGACATTCATAATGTCAAGATAATGAACAGGTTGACATTATGACAACATGAACATGTTGACATTCTGACTGCCAACAATGAGATAATGCAGACATGTCATACCACACAGTTTTACATTTTCCTGTATATCTGCACAGTGTGGTGGAAGCAATGTTGTGGTCTGAACCAATATGTGCTGTACTCATTTGTTAACAACCAGTGACCTCATTGAGGCATGATCATCAATAACCATAATTTCTCACCACCTTTTCACAATATAATAATAAATAATGGTAGTGGGGTAATGTGTGACTGAAATTCAATGGGTGCAGATTCACTGGAGTTATGTATATATTAATACTTGATATTATCTTATACCTAGCATGGCAGCACTGTATCTCCTGATGTATCACCCCGTGGTCACTATAGACATCATAAAAGCTTTGCATCAGATTTGTGCAAAACCATGAATGTGTACAAAGACCGGAGAGGTTCACTTTTCGGAATGTCCAAGATGGTGCTGCATAGTTTGCTAGTGTTATTCTTTGGAATTTACACTAAGCAGCTTTTAGCAGTACTTTTTACCATTGCACAGAATTTACAAGAAAAATGTAAGACATATTTGGCCTCCTATATGACATAACTACTGTCAGTACTTTATTTCTATGAAAAAAGGTTCTGGTACTATTTAAAAAAAAAGGTACCTGTACTGACATAAACTGCTGAAGATCCTGTGGTTAAGTTGTTTTCTCCCTGATCTATTACAAAAAGTGTCTGGAATTTACTAGTCTGGTGATACAAGTTCTAGGAAGGAGTGGTAAAATATATAAATAATGATGTGATTCTCCAGATTTTAAGACTATCCCTCATTAGAATAACTGACGCGTATCAGGGACCCAAACAGAGGCTATAAAAGGGACTGCCCGACTGACAGTTAAACTGTCCTGTGGCACAGATTGCAGAGGGCAGATCGACGCTGGATACCTTACCTACAAAAAACTGTGGCCATCTGAATAAGAGGAGCGACTGCCGGTCACCAGGCGCACTGGAGTAGTGGGGACTTCCTGTGAGCAGCAGAGGAAGAGGTGGAGCTGGCTAACTGAGAGGCGGGTCAGGACTGTGGCTGAATAAGGAGACCTGCATTGAGGAGGTGTTGCAAAGGGGTGGTGACTACCCCAGAGTCAGCAGCTGTCATTGTCATGGCAGGAGAGGTCTGTAACCAAACAAAAGCATACAACACCCAGCATTACTGAAATGTCACCTAGCTGACAATCTACAACAACATACTTAGTTATTACTGCAAGGGACTTAGTGAGCCAACCCATTGTGGTACCTGATACAGATAGTGTCGAGAAAGAGTAATAGGAGCAACATGATTCCTTTAAAAAGTTACTTATTCGGGTGACAGCCCAATTTTCAGTAATTTATTGAGACCGTCTTTTAGATATATCCAATTACTGAGAATTATTAGGAGACTTTGCTCTTAAAAGGAAACCCCTACCTATAGGCTACTGTTTCAGGAGTCCTCAGGTCCCCATAGAAGCTACATTATCAGCTCAACAATAACGCACTGTTTATTTAAGATTGAGAGCAGATCACAGAACAGCCTGCACTATATCCCTGAGCATACCAGTTGCACTGACTGTGCAGAAAGATAGAGTCTTGTGGAGATAGACACAATTAGTAACTATATTGCTCTTATGAACCTTCATTGATTATGGATACAAATGTTACCAAGTTCCTTCTATTTGACCAGCAGCCCAGGACAGGATTAAAGTGTATAACTCTTCGTAGTGCAGCCTACTGAGGAAAACTAGGACACTTAACAGGGAATTCCTTAGTAGTCAGTGAGATCAGTTATTTGTTGTTATCAACATTTGTTCAAGGGATTCAATTCATTGAAGCAATATTTGTGCACCAACAATGCAGCACAACTGGTCAGCAACTAGTAAATTGTAAGGACTTGAGTTTTCATAAAACATATGTTATGATTTTTATGTGATAGTTAGTCAAAAGTTTATTGTATTTATTTACTGTGCTGAACTAACCAATTTTGTTTGTAGATGAACAGCCCCGACGACTGAAAGGTTGCAGGTTCCAGTAAAATAAATATTACCGGGTTGCGTGTAAATCTCTCAATACTGCATTGTTACTGATAAAGTATATATTGTTTGTAAGGTACTAAGCTGAATATTGTTGTCATTACTCTGGCCTCCTGCCCTTATACTCCTTATTGTGAATAAACCTATAAGTGGTTACGATACCAATTGGTCTGATATCTGGTGCTGCTATTGGGGATAGTTACTCCCAGCAAACAAGCTGAAAACGTACTTCTGGGTAGAAGTCCAGTACAGTAAGTCTGATATTTGTTAGCCTGCATTAATAGCATGACCAGGGTGTCACAATGACATAAGATTTGCTATCTGTTTCCAGGAAAATAAAGGTGTCTGCCAAAGGTGTTCGCATGGGATGTGCAGGGTGTGTCTGCACACCCCTTTGGTAGCCCCAAAGTCTACCTGAAGCATGTCCTCTCTGCATCTCATGCATGAACCATTATGTGAGAAATTATTAGCAATTGCGCATTGATTGACTGACACTTAGGGGTCTATTTATCAAGCAGTGAAAAGTGTGGAGAAGTGAACCAGTGGAGAAGTTGCCCATAGCAACCAATAAGCTTTCAAGTAGCATTTATGAAGTACAGTCTATAAACTAATAGATAGGTGCTGATTGGATTCTATGGGCAACTTCTCCACTGGTCCACTTCTCCACAATTTTCACTGCTTGATAAATAGACCCCTATAGGAGAGGTTTACGATCCCTGGGCGTATCAGGGTGGAGACTGTTAGGTGACTAAAGTGATCACAAAAAGGGGCTGTTTTATGGGTGTGTTATGGGAGTGTCAAAAGTGCGTCTGGGAATGCTGCTGCCAGAGCCATAACTAGACTTTTTGGTGTCCTGTGCCAGAGAGAGCATTGGCGCCCCCTCCCATTTTTTAGCTAGGGACATAAGATAGTGCACCTGAAAAAGAGCCATGGCTTCATGGGGAAGGGCCAGGGAAGAGATATTGGAGGCAGGAGATGCTGGGGATAAAAGAAGAGGAGGCTACAAGTGAAAATGATAATAAACAGGAAAATTGACAGGCCCAAATGGGGCTCCCTGCCCTGCGGTGCCCTGTCCCATGGCACAGGTTGCACTACCCTAGTTATGGCCCTGGCTGCTGCATTCCCAATCATAAATACAATGCTTCAGAGGCCATGCTTAGTTGGATTTGAGGAGAGTAGCTAGAGCCGAACCTTGTGTACCACAAATGTCGATGGTATGACTGGTGTTGCAGTGATGTTGGTGTGTTTACAAACTCCATCACAAATACACAGACCATGCAGCCTGAAAGTGGGCATCTCACCACTCATACACTACATCACACCGTCCAGCACAAAGGGTCAGCTGAGATAAGAATTTTCATATTCCTGCAACCGCTATTGTGAGAGCAGCTGCGACTGTGGCTGAATTAGCAACCTCTGAATCAGACCCTAAATCACAAATAGTGTAAAAGTAGTTAGGATTATTATTTTTTGTCACAAATTTCTTGGTATAGTAGTAGATTAAGATGAATATTTGAAGAAAGATTCTTAAAGTCTGAGTCGCAACAAAATGGGCTATTTAGTGTGATTTGAGGATAGGTGTATTTGCACAAATCTGTATCTCTACATGTGTGGGTATACTGTAGGAAAGAGTGATTTGTTGCATACTTTGCACTTTACAAAGTCCTGATGTGACACTGACTAATCATTTTAATTATGTTCTTAACACCACAAAATAAACTAGACAGACAGTTATACTGATTTTATACCAAAATTCCGGATCTGACCCGGAGGTTGGAACAGGGTTCCAATCTGGATCAGACCCAGATTTTCCCTGGTGCCAACCCAGGATATTCCTCAGTTGGTGCTGTTCACACCGAAGCCGAGTCTGCATCTCCAAGCGCCACTGAAGCCACCGCCACCGTGACCCGAATCGCGCCGTTTACACTGCAGAGTATCACAGTTTATTCCCATGTTAAAACCTGCAAGTTACCTGGGTTGGATTGCCGGGTAACTCCACCCGGGAATCCAAATCTGTCCCTTTTTACACCAAGGAGCTACCCAGGTTAATCCTGCAATAACCCGGGTTTTAGCTCTGGTGTAAAAGGGGTATTACTCTTGATTGAATGAATTATTTACAATCAAATTTTACAATATGCCATTTTGAGTAGATCTAAATGGAAAACAAATTGCAAGGTATACCTAAGGCTAATAGGTTTGATTCTAAGTCAGATGCAATTGGAAATGCAGATATATGCAAACCACTCTTGGGGTGTAGAAACAGATGCCAACTGCACATGTGCCAGACTATGCATTTGCACACAGATGGAGATTGCAAGTGCATACTCAGCATTCAAGGGTTGGATACTTGCATTATCATAAGGTAGTAAGCAGGCTGATGCAGCTGTATGGAAAAGCAACCACAGACTGACTCATAATCAACACCATTACCTTTAGCAAATCATGAACAATATGATTACACATTGGGACATAAACCAAAATGATCATGAGTGCAATGTAGCAACCAGTCACCTGTATTGTCTCCTCCCTTGGCCTTTTACTTTTCTACCACAGCAATACAATATAAATCGTTTGGTTTTCTATATTAAATGTTAAAAATACTTACTGTGACAAGGATAATTAAAACTCTCTTTACATGCATATCTTAAGCAATATTTTTAGATTCAAATACATGGAGGGCCACTTTATGCTATTATGTTATAGAATAAATACAGTATGTTTAAAGTATGGGTAAAGCTTAAATTAAATGTAGTACTTATATACTTGTTGAAAAACAATTGTTTAACGTTTTGCAATGTTAATTTCAATTACCGGTAAGTCAGCTACATACTTATAAAACATTTAAAGCTTTTCTTATTCTTGATTTTGTATTTGAGAAATAAAGTATGAACATTAATGCTTCAAAAAATGATATAATGTAGTTTTTTATAAATTACTTAAAGAAGTACTTTCTTGTCTATGTTGAATCACTTCACTAAATTATTTATTTCAACTTACAATTTAAATTATTTATCTTACAAAACATGATACAACTTATTCTATTATATGTGATGATGCTTGTGTTCTTGATAAAATGTCTGAGTGTATTTCTGGATGCTGTGTTAAAATTTGGAAAGCCATATGATGTATTGTAATGTTTATTTTTTTGCTGGGTAGCTTGAGACCTATGGACTCACAATTTGAAATTCTTATTATTATCTACTCCAAATAAAGGACAAATATACATTTTCACTATCACACTGTACTTACTATGGTATTTATTTAACAGGCCCATAGGGGTCAATCCAATTAGGTGCGAGTTGCAAGTTTGTTTCATGAAACTCGCAGACTTTGCACAAATGCGCACACTGTAGAATTCTCCATTACAATTAAAAATGTCTCTTTGCGGTACTTAAAGCCGGGGGCTTGCGAATTATCAGCAAAATGCATTGAGAGAGAAGTGCATTAAAAAGTGGGGTGACCTTCCTAGACTCCAAAGAACTGACAGTTTTGTTTGCAGACTTATATAGAAAGCTGTTAATAGGCATAAGGAAAGTATTGGAAGTACTTAAATGGTGTTAAATGGCCTATTTGTGTCTTTTTTAAAAAAAAGTTAAAATGATAAAAAGCAAACTTTTTTCGCTTACTTTCAAATGAAGAAAAATGAAAAATGCAAAAAAGTAGAAAAAAAATGCTTTGTGGTACTTTGAGGTGATTAAACATTTTTTAAAAGGCAATTATTAAAAAAAAAAATACTGTAATTAAATTTCAGGTGTATAAGGCAAATAAATAGTTAATTTTGGGGTAATGTGAGGCCATTTTTTATACACCGAAATATTTTGTAAATTATTGAACTAATTAAGCTAATTAACAACTTTCAATTCGGGGGTGTCCAAGGTGTTCTGTATGGTGGCTCAACATATTAACCTTAAAATTTAGATTTTCCCTACCATCTCTTAGGGAGGTGCAATTGGAAAAATGTGAGTTTACTCTGACTGGTTCAATGCGAGTTGCTAATTGGATTGCAAAATTAATTTGCTATGCAAATTTGCAGATAAAACGGCAACTCGCACCTCACATTTAATGAAGCATGAATTGTATTCCAATTAATCTTACCACATGATCATTTAACTGCTGGGAAATAGGGTCAATTATTTAATTGAAATGTGATTCCTATATTAATCCCCCTTAAATTTCAAACCCAGCCTTTGATGATTGGTGGCTCATATAGCAGATGGTCTTAGAATAAGGAGAGCAATGCTTAAGCTTGTCTATATCTATTCTAACTGAGAACTTTTTATGGCACATCATAAGTGAATGTCATCAGCAGGGCCGGAAACAGAAATCTTGGGGCCCAGTACACTTATACCTCTGGGGCCCCCTCGACCAAGAAACTTTTTCTCTGTCAAAAACATTTACAATGAAGATATAGATATATAGATATATATATATATCTCACACAAAGAAATAGTCACAAACCGCCGCGCTGCCAATGCTGTGTGGGGTGAATGCCAGACAAGCGTTCGCTGAAGTCTCCTCCTTCCTCCTGTTAAGATCAGTGGTTAGCAGCATATTGTCTGCTTAAGAAGTAAAACTCTCCACACCGCTCCTCAAGGGTTGCTGTGTCCACTTCCTACACCCTCTATGCCATGGTCCCATATTGCTATGGACTTTGTTGTTGACCTGCCAGTGTCCTCACGTTGCTCTGTCATCTGGACCATTGTGGATCAGTTCTCCAAAATGGTGCACTTTGTTCCCTTGAGCAAGTTATAATCTACTAGGGAGTTGTCTACACTATGTCTTCAAGCTCCATGGACTTCCAGTAGACATCGTCTCAGATCGTGGTACACAGTTCATGCCGATCTGGGTATTAACGTCAGCATATCCTCTGGATACCATCCACAGGCCAATGGTCAGACGGAGCGGGCCAATCAGTCACTGGAGCAGTTCCTCTGCTGCTTCTTTTCCAAATGTCAAGATGATTGGGTTCCACTTCTGCCCTTTGCAGAATTTGCATACAACAACTGCCATTCTGAATCCTCTGTCTCTCCATTTTATTGCACCTATGGAACACATCCTAGGAGTAATTCATTTGTGCCTTCTATTACTGGAACTCATGTTTCTTCTTCTGAGTCAAGGCTACGGTCAGTATGGAAGAAGGTACACCATGCTCTCCTTCAAGCATCTGGACAATCCAAGGCACGGGCAGACAAGCATCAGAGACTGTTATTTCAGAGTCTGTGATCTAGTGTGGCTATCTTCCAGGAACATCAATTTGCACCAGAGGTCGCAGAAACTGGTGCCAAAATTCATCGGGCCATTTCGTATCATTGCCCAGATTAATCCGATAGCCTTCAGTCGAGTTCCAGAGCCAGTCTACTGTGTCTATCTACTGCCATTTGTCCCATCCAGGCAGCACAGTCTGCATTCCACCTGCTTGTGCCACCTAGGTGGCACGGCTTTCTCTACCTGAAGCACCAGTCTGTGTCCAGTGCCAGTGTCAGCACGGCAACATTTTCCGCTACTCAGCGGTCCATGTGAACACTCCAGCGCACCATCACCATTGTCATCCTGGTGACACTAGTAGTGACTCAGCGGTCCAAGTGCGCACTATAGCGCACCATCGCCAGTGTCATCCCGGTGATGCTGGTAGCGACTCAGCATCCTCAGTGCGCAATCCAGCACACCATCACCAGTGTCATCTGGGTGGCACTGGTAGCTGCTCAGCAACCTCTTGCCAAGTCGTTATGCCCTCAAGGCAACAACCAGCCCAGAGGCTGCAACAGGCCCAGGAGGCCACATCACAAATATACGGCCACATATTGCCAAGATACTCCAGCCCTCAAGGCTGTGAAGGACTTTTTCCACTAGTGACTCTGAGCCCTTAACAGAAATGCCCTTAACCTGCACTCAGCTTTTGTTAGTATATAATAAATGGCTGCAAACCTTCTAAAAACAACCCTCTTTTAGTAGGGGCTAGAACACAATAGCTTAAAGAGTAGTATAGAAGATGCGCCCCAATTAAAACAATTAATGAACTGTATATATTAAAAAGACCAATATATAATAAGCTCGTAATCCAATTTGCAGTATTTTAAATTCTTGGAAGAGATGAATCATACAGCCAACTTATCCACTTTATGGATAAATCATACCAAAAAGAAGCCTATAACATTCTTAATAATACAAATACTTATGAAAGACTCCCAGAAAAACCTACAGTAACTTATCATGAAAAATTGACTGTTCTGTTAACTAAAGCATTGAAAGATGGTTATATTTGTAGAAATGAATATGAATTTGTATTAGTTAAATATCCTATGATTCCTTTATTTTATCATAACCCTAAATTACATAAAAACAAAAAGTACCTCCGGGTCGCCCTATAGTAGCAGGAGTAGCATCTTTGATGGCTAATTTATCTCATTATTTGGATTAAAGACTGCAACCAATTGTAAAAAATGTAAAATCATACTTAAAAGATTCCACCAGTCTATTAAATTTAGTTAAAGATACAAATTGGTCTTCACCTTTCCGTTGGTTAACAGTAGATGTACAGGCCCTATATTCATTGGGAGGCAATCGGGAAGCCTAAATACCGGCAGCCGGCTTCCCGACTGTCTTATCCCGGCATGGGTGAAATGTCGGGTGTCTAGATATAGACGCCCGCATTTCCCCGACGCCGGGAGACCGGCGCCCGGCATCATGATCGTAGTGATGCCGGGCGCCGCGAGCGGACAGCCGCGGGGGGGAGGGTTAGGTTTAGGGCTCCAGGGGGGGACTTAGGGTTAGGCATCCCCCGGGAGTGTTAAGGTTATGGTTAGGGGGAGGGAGGGTTAGGGTTGGGCACCCCCGGGGGGACTTAGGGCTAGGCACCCCCCCGGGTGACTTAGGTTTAGGCAGCGGGGAAGGGGGTGGTTAGGGTTAGGCACTTAGAGGGGGGATTAGGGTTAGGCACTTGGGGGGGAAGTTAGGGTTAGGCACCCCTAAGGAGGGTTAGGGGGGTTAGGTTAGGTTAGTGGATACTTACCTATCCACGATCGGGATTTCCAGCGCTGTAGGGCTTCCGCTGCATCGCACTCTGCTTCTGTCAGGCTGCCGCTGATGGGAATCGAACCGCCAGCCATGCGGCCGACGGTATTTCATACCAATTCCTATTCATCAATACCTAACCATAAGGGCTTAGAAGATGTTAATATATCGCTGATGAATTGTATAAATATGAAAAAAGGTGAGAGAATATTTTTATTGGAAAGCCTTCAATTTGTTTTGGAACATAACTATTTTGTATTTGAAGTGGAATTTTTCCTCCAGAACTTGGGAATGGCAATGGGTATGATGGTAGCACCATCATATTCTAACATCTTGATGGGTCAGTGTGAACAGGAATATATATATGAATTGATATTTGACAATAATAACGTAAAAATGTTTTGGAGATATATAGACAATCTAATTTTTATTTGGTCAGGTGATGAAAACAGTATTGATGAATTTATGTGTTATATTAACAACAACAAATACAACCTTAAATGTACTCATAAACAACATCAGAGTTCTATTGAATATTTAGATATAGTATTAGAAGGAGAGACTGATAGGATTATCCAAACTAAAATGTATTTTAAAGACATAGATGCTAATAGTTATATACCCTCCTCGAGTTGCCATTTTCCACTACGGTTAGCCAATATCCCTTATACACAGTTCGTCAGGTTAAGAAAAAACTGCAGTAATGAGGATGACTTTCAGAAACAATCTAGGGTGTTAATAGCTAGATTCTTAGATAGAGGTTATAATAAAGATAAGATTATGGAAGCTTTAGATAAAGCCAAAAGAAGAGACAGGCGGGAACTACTAGAAGGACAGCCAAAAATTAGAAATGACAGTTTTAACAGTAGACCATTTATAACTCAATTTAACAGAATAAATAGACTTATAGATGGAATCTTAAGCAGCCATTGGAATACCTTACTTAAAGATCCTATTCTAGGACCAAGTTTGCCATCGAACCCTAAATTGGTTTTTAGAAGAGCCAATATTATGAAAATAATACTAGCACCCAGTAGATTAAGATCAGTTAAACAGGAGAACCAAATAGGCACTAATGAGTTTTTAAAGAAGAGACAGGGATGTTTTACATGCAAGAAATGTATATGTTATAAATTCATGGAAAATAAATCTTTCACCTGGCCAATTGAGAATAATAAAAAAGAGCATAGAATTAAAGATGTGATCACCTGTGACACTGACATTGTAATATATAGGATTACCTGTGTATGTGGAATAGCATATGTAAGAAAAACTAAGAAGCTTAAAAATTCGTATACAGGAGTATTTGAGAAGTATTAGAAATAAACTTGTTATGCATAATTTACCAAGGCATTTTTTAGAAGTGAAGTCATTTACTTTTACTGCTTTAGAACATATTACAATGAATGAAAGAGGAGGCAATAGAGAATTACAACTCTCTAAAAGAGAATCCTATTGGATATATACTTTAAATTCCCTGTATCCTAAGGGGCGAAATGAGAATATTGATATAGTGTCTTTTATCTGAATATTATGGAGTGTAGTAAATTATGACTGCCAGGTTATTGAATGAAAATATGATTATTGATCTGAATGTTATACAATATAATATAATATGTTCTGTATGTTATGGTTATTAGGTGACCGTTATGATTAAATGGGAAATTTATATTGTACATTACTATTATGATAATTGGGGATAGTATATTGTATTCAGTATATTGAATATACACAGAGATATTATTGTTTTATATCACATATCACTATCATAAAATAAACACGATTAATTCATAAGGTTGCTTTCATAAATATTAATGGATGAGATACGGTGGAACGCATTTCTGCCATTATTGGTGGTTAGTGGAACGATTAGCTTCCGTATCCAGAAGCGGAGGAAGTTAATGGAATATTAGTCCATTAACCTGATAGCGGGAAGACGCGATATATCGGATGTCACCGCTGGTGCGCCATAGGTAAGACAGTGGAACGCACTGCCACTATCATAGGTGGTTAGTAGCATGCAGGCCTCCAAATCTGGAAGCAGAGAAGGTTAGTGGAACACTAGCATATAGACGTGACATGTTTACATCTGATGTCACCACTAGTGCGCTAAAGAAATCGGCGCTTTAGAAATGACAGAGAGATTATGGAGGTAGATAGTGGAACTTTACAGTTCCTTAATGCGGGTCAGCACAGCAGACGCTGATTAATCTGCGTGTCATATACCAGTTGATATTTATCAAGGAGGTATTTTGTTTACATCTGCTACAAGGCAGATGTAAATACACACTGATGATATTAACTCATTATATAAACCAGGTGCATATGCAACAGTTTTCAATATATGTAAGTATCAGCAACAATAGGCTATTTTTCTGTTTTTTATTTATTTTTTAGAGCAATTTACATGCATTTTGATCTCAACTCAGCATCAGCCTGCACTTATTTACTTATTTTGCGGATGTACAAAAGATATTGATCCTGAAAGAACAGCAGAAATTTCACTCCAGATAATTGTATTTGTCTTATACATTTTACAAAAAAAAATATATATATATATATATATATATATATATATTTAATCAGCTGATGTTAAGACTATTGATGCTATACTATGGGTCCTTATTATGAAATAAACATCACATTTTTACTACTAATCAAATTAATCCACCAGTAGGTTAGTATGAATTGTTAGATAACATTTATAAACCTGTTTAGGATTCTACAATAAATATAAAGGTAAAGGGGATTAGTTGTTGTTAGAGGTTACAAGTAAGCCAAATGAACATAGGGTGATATCAATTAATTAGCTATTGAAATAATTAGAAGAGGGATATAAGGTGGACTTTAGGGAGGTACATTGATTTTCTGTTGAGATCAGACAGACTAAAAAAAAGGAGATATTTGCTGGGTTGTTGTAAGTATATTTGATGAGTTTCCTAATTGAATCATGATTGATAATGTTAGTAATGTTAAATGAGATGTAATATTTAGTGGAATATAATGAGCATATATATACCTTTGTGAAAGGTATACGTGTATATATACATACATATTTACATATACATATATTAGGGGTGTGCACCGGCCACTTTTCGTGTTTTGGTTTTGGATCTGGATCTTTCTTCGTGTTTTGGATCTGGAGTTGTTTTGCCAAAACCACCCTTCCGTGTTTTGGGTTCTGGGTTTTGTGTTTTGGATCTGTATTTTTTTGAAAAAAAGCATAAAAACAGCTAAAATCACAGAATTTGTGGGTTTTTCTGCTCCTATGCTATTATTAACCTCAATAACCTTAATTTCCACTCATTTCCAGTCTATTCTGAACACCTCACACCTCACACCTCACAATAGTGTTTTTATGTCCAAAAGGTTGCACCGAGGTAGCTGGATGACTATGCTAAGAGATACGAGTGGGCGGCACAAACACGTGGTCCATCTAGGAGTGGCACTGCAGTGGCAGACAGGATGGCAGTTTGAAAAACTAGGCCCCAAACTATACATAATGCAAAGAAAAAAAAGAGGTGCAAGATGGAATTGTCCTTGGGCCCTCCCACCCACCCTTATGTTGTATAAACAGGACATGCACACTTTAACAAACCAAACATTTCAGTGCCAGGGTCTGCCACACGACTGTGGCTGAAATGATTGGTTCGTTTGGGCCCCCACAAAACAAGCTGGCAATTAATCTGTCCCTGCACAAACTGGCTCTACGGAGGCAAGATGTCGTCCTCATCCTCCTCATCCACCCATTCCTCACCCTCTTCAGTGTTGTGTACATCCTCATCCTCACAGAGTATTAATTCATCCCTGCTGGAATCCACAACCACAGGTCCCTCTGTACGTTCTGGAGGCTGGTCTCCATGGAAGAGTTGATAATTCATTTTATGAACATCATCTTCTCCACATTTTGTGGAAGCAACCTCCTACGCCTTTCGCTGACAAGGTTCCCGGCTGCACTAAACACTCTTTCGGAGTACACACTGGAGGGGGGGCAACTCAGGTAAAATAGAGCCAGTTTGAACAGGGACCTCCAAATTACTTCTTTTTCCAGCCAGTACAGGTACGGACTGTCTGACATGCCTACTTGGATGCTGTCACCGATGTAATCCTTTAACAGACAGACGCACGCTTGTCGCTGCTGCTTTGAGGATGCAAGTGCGGCTACAGCCCACACAATTCACAAAGACAGAAAAAAAAAGAAGAATATTTTTATTGTTTGTGGAGCACACTTTGAGGGTTACACCACCCTTTAACAGACAGACGCACGCTTGTCGCTGCTGCTTTGAGGATGCAAGTGCGGCTACAGCCCACACAATTCACAAAGACAGAAAAAAGAAGAAGAATATTTTTATTGTTTGTGTAGCACACTTTGAGGGTGTCACCACCCTTTAACAGACAGATGCACGCTTGTCGCTGCTGCTTTGAGGATGCAAGTGCGGCTACATCGCACACAAGTCACAAACACATTAAAAAAATAGTTTTTTATTTTTTGGAGCACTTTGAGAGTTACACCACCCTTTAACAGACAGACGCACGCTTGTCGCTGCTGCTTTGAGGATGCAAGTGCGGCTACAGCCCACACAATTCACAAAGACAGAAAAAAAAGAACAATATTTTTATTGTTTGCGTAGCACACTTTGAGGGTGTCACCACCCTTTAACAGACAGACGCACGCTTGTTGCTGCTGCTTTGAGGACAGTATCATATGCAGTGACAGTAGACTTGTCAGAAATTGCTGGCATGTCCTTCAGTCCGGACCAGATGTCCAAACCAGCCCTTGACTTATGACACAGGCGCACATTTGGCGCTGCTACTATGTTGATGCACGTGCGGCTACAACGCACACAAGTCACAAACACATTAAAAAAATAGTTTTTAATTTTTTGGAGCACTTTGAGGGTTACACCACCCTTTAACAGACAGACGCACGCTTCTCGCTGCTGCTTTGAGGATGCAAGTGCGGCTACAGCCCACACAATTCACAAAGACAGAAAAAAAAGAACAATATTTTTATTGTTTGCGTAGCACACTTTGAGGGTGTCACCACCCTTTAACAGACAGACGCACGCTTGTCGCTGCTGCTTTGAGGATGCAAGTGCGGCTACAGCCCACATAATTCACAAAGACAGAAAAAAAAAGAACAATATTTTTATTGTTTGTGTAGCACACTTTGAGGGTGTCACCACCCTTTAACAAACAGATGCACGCTTGTCGCTGCTGCTTTGAGGATGCAAGTGCGGCTACAGCCCACACAATTCACAAAGACAGAAAAAAAGAACAATATTTTTATTGTTTGTGTAGCACACTTTGAGGGTGTCACCACCCTTTAACAGACAGATGCATGTTTGTCACTGCTGCTTTGAGGATGCAAGTGCGGCTACAGCCCACACAATTCACAAAGACAGAAAAAAAAAGAACAATATTTTTATTGTTTGTGTAGCACACTTTGAGGGTGTCACCACCCTTTAACAGACAGATGCACGCTTGTCGCTGCTGCTTTGAGGATGCAAGTGCGGCTACATCGCACACAAGTCACAAACACATTCAAAAAATAGTTTTTTATTTTTTGGAGCACTTTGAGAGTTTCACCACCCTTTAACAGACAGACGCACGCTTGTCACTGCTGCTTTGAGGATGCAAGTGCGGCTACAGCCCACACAATTCACAAAGACAGAAAAAAAAGAACAATATTTTTATTGTTTGCGTAGCACACTTTGAGGGTGTCACCACCCTTTAACAGACAGACGCACGCTTGTTGCTGCTGCTTTGAGGACAGTATCATATGCAGTGACAGTAGACTTGTCAGAAATTGCTGGCATGTCCTTCAGTCCGGACCAGATGTCCAAACCAGCCCTTGACTTATGACACAGGCGCACATTTGGCGCTGCTACTATGTTGATGCACGTGCGGCTACAACGCACACAAGTCACAAACACATTAAAAAAATAGTTTTTAATTTTTTGGAGCACTTTGAGGGTTACACCACCCTTTAACAGACAGACGCACGCTTGTCGCTGCTGCTTTGAGGATGCAAGTGCGGCTACAGCCCACACAATTCACAAAGACAGAAAAAAAAGAACAATATTTTTATTGTTTGCGTAGCACACTTTGAGGGTGTCACCACCCTTTTACAGACAGATGCACGCTTGTCGCTGCTGCTTTGAGGATGCAAGTGCGGCTACAGCCCACACAATTCACAAAGACAGAAAAAAAAAGAACAATATTTTTATTGTTTGTGTAGCACACTTTGAGGGTGTCACCACCCTTTAACAAACAGATGCACGCTTGTCGCTGCTGCTTTGAGGATGCAAGTGCGGCTACAGCCCACACAATTCACAAAGACAGAAAAAAAGAACAATATTTTTATTGTTTGTGTAGCACACTTTGAGGGTGTCACCACCCTTTAACAGACAGATGCATGTTTGTCACTGCTGCTTTGAGGATGCAAGTGCGGCTACAGCCCACACAATTCACAAAGACAGAAAAAAAAAGAACAATATTTTTATTGTTTGTGTAGCACACTTTGAGGGTGTCACCACCCTTTAACAGAAAGATGCACGCTTGTCGCTGCTGCTTTAAGGATGCTGGTGCGGCTACAGCCCACACATTTCACAAAGAGAAAAAAAAAGAACAATATTTTTATTGTTTGTGTAGAACACTTTGAGGGTGTCACCACCCTTTAACAGACAGACGCACGCTTGTCGCTGCTGCTTTAAGGATGCTGGTGCGGCTACAGCCCACACATTTCACAAAGACAGAAAAAAAAAGAACAATATTTTTATTGTTTGTGTAGCACACTTTGAGGGTGTCACCACCCTTTAACAGACAGACGCACCCTTGTCGCTGCTGCTTTAAGGATGCAGGTGCGGCTACAGCCCACACAATTCTCAAAGACAGAAAAAAATAGAAGAATATTTTTATTGTTTGTGGAGCGCACTTTGAGGGTGTCACCACCCTTTAACAGACAGATGCACGCTTGTCGCTGCTGCTTTGAGGATGCAAGTGCGGCTACAGCCCACACAATTCACAAAGACAGAAAAAAGAAGAAGAATATTTTTATTGTTTGTGTAGCACACTTTGAGGGTGTCACCACCCTTTAACAGACAGATGCTCGCTTGTCGCTGCTGCTTTGAGGATGCAAGTGCGGCTACATCGCACACAAGTCATAAACACATTAAAAAAATAGTTTTTTATTTTTTGGAGCACTTTGAGAGTTACACCACCCTTTAACAGACAGACGCACGCTTGTCGCTGCTGCTTTGAGGATGCAAGTGCGGCTACAGCCCACACAATTCACAAAGACAGAAAAAAAAGAACAATATTTTTATTGTTTGCGTAGCACACTTTGAGGGTGTCACCACCCTTTAACAGACAGACGCACGCTTGTTGCTGCTGCTTTGAGGACAGTATCATATGCAGTGACAGTAGACTTGTCAGAAATTGCTGGCACGTCCTTCAGTCCGGACCAGATGTCCAAACCAGCCCTTGACTTATGACACAGGCGCACGTTTGGCGCTGCTACTATGTTGATGCACGTGCGGCTACAACGCACACAAGTCACAAACACATTAAAAAAATAGTTTTTTATTTTTTGGAGCACTTTGAGGGTTACACCACCCTTTAACAGACAGACGCACGCTTGTAGCTGCTGCTTTGAGGATGCAAGTGTGGCTACAGCCCACACAATTCACAAAGACAGAAAAAAAAGAACAATATTTTTATTGTTTGCGTAGCACACTTTGAGGGTGTCACCACCCTTTAACAGACAGACGCACGCTTGTCGCTGCTGCTTTGAGGATGCAAGTGCGGCTACAGCCCACACAATTCACAAAGACAGAAAAAAGAAGAATTTTTTTATTGTTTGTGTAGCACACTTTGAGGGTGTCACCACCCTTTAACAAACAGATGCACGCTTGTCGCTGCTGCTTTGAGGATGCAAGTGCGGCTACAGCCCACACAATTCACAAAGACAGAAAAAAAGAACAATATTTTTATTGTTTGTGTAGCACACTTTGAGGGTGTCACCACCCTTTAACAAACAGAGACACGCTTGTCGCTGCTGCTTTGAGGATGCAAGTGCGGCTACAGCCCACACAATTCACAAAGACAGAAAAAAAAAGAACAATATTTTTATTGTTTGTGTAGCACACTTTGAGGGAGTCACCACCCTTTAACAGACAGATGCACGCTTGTCGCTGCTGCTTTAAGGATGCTGGTGCGGCTACAGCCCACACATTTCACAAAGAGAAAAAAAAAGATCAATATTTTTATTGTTTGTGTAGCACACTTTGAGGGTGTCACCACCCTTTAACAGACAGACGCACGCTTGTCGCTGCTGCTTTAAGGATGCTGGTGCGGCTACAGCCCACACATTTCACAAAGACAGAAAAAAAAAGAACAATATTTTTATTGTTTGTGTAGCACACTTTGAGGGTGTCACCACCCTTTAACAGACAGACGCACCCTTGTCACTGCTGCTTTAAGGATGCAGGTGCGGCTACAGCCCACACAATTCACAAAGACAGAAAAAAATAGAAGAATATTTTTATTGTTTGTGGAGCGCACTTTGAGGGTTACACCACCCTTTAACAGACAGATGCACGCTTGTCGCTGCTGCTTTGAGGATGCATGTGCGGCTACAGCCCACACAATTCACAAAGACAGAAAAAAGAAGAAGAATATTTTTATTGCTTGTGGAGCGCACTTTGAGGGTTACACCATCCTTTAACAGACAGACGCATGCTTGTCGCTGCTGCTTTGAGGATGCTTGTGGAATCTAGATGGGATTTGGAACCAGGGACACACTACCTCCATCAATTGTCTAAATCCCACTGCACTAATGGCGGATACCGGACGCACGTCTAACACTAACATAGCAGTCAAGGCCTCAGTTATACGTTTTGCTTCAGGATGACTGCTGTCGTACTTCATCCTCATCGCTAGGGACTGTTGGAGGGTCAATTGTTTAGTAAAAGTAGTGATGTTCCTACTTCCACTCAGGGATGATGAACAACTCCCAGCAGCAGCAACAGCACTAGGAGGAAGTGGTTCTTGATCTTTCCCTATTTTATTTTTATCAGAGAAAGTTTGGTCCCCCATTTATGTTATATTGATATATACGTGCAGCTACAGCGCACACAAACACAGAAAATATTTTTTTATTTTTGCTGGAGAGTAGTGCACTTTGTGGGTTACACCACCCTTTAAGAAATGAGCCAGCCGGCTCTTTACTTATGGGACAAAGGCGCACGCTTGGCGCTGCTCCTTTGTTGATGCACGTGCAGCCACAGCGCACACAATTCACAAACACAGAAAAAAAGAACAATATTTTTATTGTTTGTGTAGCACACTTTGAGGGTGTCACCACCCTTTAACAGACAGATGCATGTTTGTCACTGCTGCTTTGAGGATGCAAGTGCGGCTACAGCCCACACAATTCACAAAGACAGAAAAAAAAAGAACAATATTTTTATTGTTTGTGTAGCACACTTTGAGGGTGTCACCACCCTTTAACAGACAGATGCACGCTTGTCGCTGCTGCTTTAAGGATGCTGGTGCGGCTACAGCCCACACATTTCACAAAGAGAAAAAAAAAGAACAATATTTTTATTGTTTGTGTAGCACACTTTGAGGGTGTCACCACCCTTTAACAGACAGATGCACACTTGTCGCTGCTGCTTTAAGGATGCTGGTGCGGCTACAGCCCACACATTTCACAAAGACAGAAAAAAAAAGAACAATATTTTTATTGTTTGTGTAGCACACTTTGAGGGTGTCACCACCCTTTAACAGACAGACGCACCCTTGTCGCTGCTGCTTTAAGGATGCAGGTGCGGCTACAGCCCACACAATTCACAAAGACAGAAAAAAATAGAAGAATATTTTTATTGTTTGTGTAGCACACTTTGAGGGTGTCACCACCCTTTAACAGACAGATGCATGTTTGTCACTGCTGCTTTGAGGATGCAAGTGCGGCTACAGCCCACACAATTCACAAAGACAGAAAAAAAAAGAACAATATTTTTATTGTTTGTGTAGCACACTTTGAGGGTGTCACCACCCTTTAACAGACAGATGCACGCTTGACTGCTGCTGCTTTAAGGATGCTGGTGCGGCTACAGCCCACACATTTCACAAAGAGAAAAAAAAAGAACAATATTTTTATTGTTTGTGTAGAACACTTTGAGGGTGTCACCACCCTTTAACAGACAGACGCACGCTTGTCGCTGCTGCTTTAAGGATGCTGGTGCGGCTACAGCCCACACATTTCACAAAGACAGAAAAAAAAAGAACAATATTTTTATTGTTTGTGTAGCACACTTTGAGGGTGTCACCACCCTTTAACAGACAGACGCACCCTTGTCGCTGCTGCTTTAAGGATGCAGGTGCGGCTACAGCCCACACAATTCTCAAAGACAGAAAAAAATAGAAGAATATTTTTATTGTTTGTGGAGCGCACTTTGAGGGTGTCACCACCCTTTAACAGACAGATGCACGCTTGTCGCTGCTGCTTTGAGGATGCAAGTGCGGCTACAGCCCACACAATTCACAAAGACAGAAAAAAGAAGAAGAATATTTTTATTGTTTGTGTAGCACACTTTGAGGGTGTCACCACCCTTTAACAGACAGATGCTCGCTTGTCGCTGCTGCTTTGAGGATGCAAGTGCGGCTACATCGCACACAAGTCATAAACACATTAAAAAAATAGTTTTTTATTTTTTGGAGCACTTTGAGAGTTACACCACCCTTTAACAGACAGACGCACGCTTGTCGCTGCTGCTTTGAGGATGCAAGTGCGGCTACAGCCCACACAATTCACAAAGACAGAAAAAAAAGAACAATATTTTTATTGTTTGCGTAGCACACTTTGAGGGTGTCACCACCCTTTAACAGACAGACGCACGCTTGTTGCTGCTGCTTTGAGGACAGTATCATATGCAGTGACAGTAGACTTGTCAGAAATTGCTGGCACGTCCTTCAGTCCGGACCAGATGTCCAAACCAGCCCTTGACTTATGACACAGGCGCACGTTTGGCGCTGCTACTATGTTGATGCACGTGCGGCTACAACGCACACAAGTCACAAACACATTAAAAAAATAGTTTTTTATTTTTTGGAGCACTTTGAGGGTTACACCACCCTTTAACAGACAGACGCACGCTTGTAGCTGCTGCTTTGAGGATGCAAGTGTGGCTACAGCCCACACAATTCACAAAGACAGAAAAAAAAGAACAATATTTTTATTGTTTGCGTAGCACACTTTGAGGGTGTCACCACCCTTTAACAGACAGACGCACGCTTGTCGCTGCTGCTTTGAGGATGCAAGTGCGGCTACAGCCCACACAATTCACAAAGACAGAAAAAAGAAGAATTTTTTTATTGTTTGTGTAGCACACTTTGAGGGTGTCACCACCCTTTAACAAACAGATGCACGCTTGTCGCTGCTGCTTTGAGGATGCAAGTGCGGCTACAGCCCACACAATTCACAAAGACAGAAAAAAAGAACAATATTTTTATTGTTTGTGTAGCACACTTTGAGGGTGTCACCACCCTTTAACAAACAGAGACACGCTTGTCGCTGCTGCTTTGAGGATGCAAGTGCGGCTACAGCCCACACAATTCACAAAGACAGAAAAAAAAAGAACAATATTTTTATTGTTTGTGTAGCACACTTTGAGGGAGTCACCACCCTTTAACAGACAGATGCACGCTTGTCGCTGCTGCTTTAAGGATGCTGGTGCGGCTACAGCCCACACATTTCACAAAGAGAAAAAAAAAGATCAATATTTTTATTGTTTGTGTAGCACACTTTGAGGGTGTCACCACCCTTTAACAGACAGACGCACGCTTGTCGCTGCTGCTTTAAGGATGCTGGTGCGGCTACAGCCCACACATTTCACAAAGACAGAAAAAAAAAGAACAATATTTTTATTGTTTGTGTAGCACACTTTGAGGGTGTCACCACCCTTTAACAGACAGACGCACCCTTGTCACTGCTGCTTTAAGGATGCAGGTGCGGCTACAGCCCACACAATTCACAAAGACAGAAAAAAATAGAAGAATATTTTTATTGTTTGTGGAGCGCACTTTGAGGGTTACACCACCCTTTAACAGACAGATGCACGCTTGTCGCTGCTGCTTTGAGGATGCATGTGCGGCTACAGCCCACACAATTCACAAAGACAGAAAAAAGAAGAAGAATATTTTTATTGCTTGTGGAGCGCACTTTGAGGGTTACACCATCCTTTAACAGACAGACGCATGCTTGTCGCTGCTGCTTTGAGGATGCTTGTGGAATCTAGATGGGATTTGGAACCAGGGACACACTACCTCCATCAATTGTCTAAATCCCACTGCACTAATGGCGGATACCGGACGCACGTCTAACACTAACATAGCAGTCAAGGCCTCAGTTATACGTTTTGCTTCAGGATGACTGCTGTCGTACTTCATCCTCATCGCTAGGGACTGTTGGAGGGTCAATTGTTTAGTAAAAGTAGTGATGTTCCTACTTCCACTCAGGGATGATGAACAACTCCCAGCAGCAGCAACAGCACTAGGAGGAAGTGGTTCTTGATCTTTCCCTATTTTATTTTTATCAGAGAAAGTTTGGTCCCCCATTTATGTTATATTGATATATACGTGCAGCTACAGCGCACACAAACACAGAAAATATTTTTTTATTTTTGCTGGAGAGTAGTGCACTTTGTGGGTTACACCACCCTTTAAGAAATGAGCCAGCCGGCTCTTTACTTATGGGACAAAGGCGCACGCTTGGCGCTGCTCCTTTGTTGATGCACGTGCAGCCACAGCGCACACAATTCACAAACACAGAAAAAAAGAACAATATTTTTATTGTTTGTGTAGCACACTTTGAGGGTGTCACCACCCTTTAACAGACAGATGCATGTTTGTCACTGCTGCTTTGAGGATGCAAGTGCGGCTACAGCCCACACAATTCACAAAGACAGAAAAAAAAAGAACAATATTTTTATTGTTTGTGTAGCACACTTTGAGGGTGTCACCACCCTTTAACAGACAGATGCACGCTTGTCGCTGCTGCTTTAAGGATGCTGGTGCGGCTACAGCCCACACATTTCACAAAGAGAAAAAAAAAGAACAATATTTTTATTGTTTGTGTAGCACACTTTGAGGGTGTCACCACCCTTTAACAGACAGATGCACACTTGTCGCTGCTGCTTTAAGGATGCTGGTGCGGCTACAGCCCACACATTTCACAAAGACAGAAAAAAAAAGAACAATATTTTTATTGTTTGTGTAGCACACTTTGAGGGTGTCACCACCCTTTAACAGACAGACGCACCCTTGTCGCTGCTGCTTTAAGGATGCAGGTGCGGCTACAGCCCACACAATTCACAAAGACAGAAAAAAATAGAAGAATATTTTTATTGTTTGTGTAGCACACTTTGAGGGTGTCACCACCCTTTAACAGACAGATGCATGTTTGTCACTGCTGCTTTGAGGATGCAAGTGCGGCTACAGCCCACACAATTCACAAAGACAGAAAAAAAAAGAACAATATTTTTATTGTTTGTGTAGCACACTTTGAGGGTGTCACCACCCTTTAACAGACAGATGCACGCTTGACTGCTGCTGCTTTAAGGATGCTGGTGCGGCTACAGCCCACACATTTCACAAAGAGAAAAAAAAAGAACAATATTTTTATTGTTTGTGTAGCACACTTTGAGGGTGTCACCACCCTTTAACAGACAGACGCACCCTTGTCGCTGCTGCTTTAAGGATGCAGGTGCGGCTACAGCCCACACAATTCACAAAGACAGAAAAAAATAGAAGAATATTTTTATTGTTTGTGGAGCGCACTTTGAGGGTTACACCACCCTTTAACGGACAGATGCACGCTTGTCGCTGCTGCTTTGAGGATGCAAGTGCGGCTACAGCCCACACAATTCACAAAGACAGAAAAAAGAAGAAGAATATTTTTATTGCTTGTGGAGCGCACTTTGAGGGTTACACCATCCTTTAACAGACAGACGCATGCTTGTCGCTGCTGCTTTGAGGATGCTTGTGGAATCTAGATGGGATTTGGAACCAGGGACACACTACCTCCATCAATTGTCTAAATCCCACTGCACTAATGGCGGATACCGGACGCACGTCTAACACTAACATAGCAGTCAAGGCCTCAGTTATACGTTTTGCTTCAGGATGACTGCTGTCGTACTTCATCCTCATCGCTAGGGACTGTTGGAGGGTCAATTGTTTAGTAAAAGTAGTGATGTTCCTACTTCCTCTCAGGGATGATGAACAACTCCCAGCAGCAGCAACAGCACTAGGAGGAAGTGGTTCTTGATCTTTCCCTATTTTATTTTTATCAGAGAAAGTTTGGTCCTCCATTTATGTTATATTGATATATACGTGCAGCTACAGCGCACACAAACACAGAAAATATTTTTTTATTTTTGCTGGAGAGTAGTGCACTTTGTGGGTTACACCACCCTTTAAGAAATGAGCCAGCCGGCTCTTTACTTATGGGACAAAGGCGCACGCTTGGCGCTGCTCCTTTGTTGATGCACGTGCAGCCACAGTGCACACAATTCACAAACACAGAAAATAATTTTTTTTTTGTTTGGACTGGAGTGTACTTTGGGGGTTACAGCACCCTTTAACGGTCAAGCCAGCCAGCCCTTTACTTATGACACAGGCGCACGCTTGGCACTACTTTGTTGATGCACGTGCGGCTACTGCGCACACAATTCACAAACACAGAAAATAATTTTTTTTTGGTTTGGACTGGAGTGTACTTTGGGGTCTACAGCACCCTTTAACGGTCAAGCCAGCCGGCCCTTTACTTATGACACAGGCGCACGCTTGGCACTACTTTGTTGATGCACGTGCGGCTACTGCGCACACAATTCACAAACACAGAAAATAATTTTTTTTTTGGTTTGGACTGGAGTGTACTTTGGGGGTTACAGCACCCTTTAATGGTCAAGCCAGCCGGCCCTTTACTTATGACACAGGCGCATGCTTGGCACTACTTTGTTGATGCACGTGCGGCTACTGCGCACACAATTCACAAACACAGAAAATAATTTTTTGGGGGGTTTGGAGTGTACTTTGGGGGTTACAGCACCATTTAACGGTCAAGCCAGCCGGCCCTTTACTTATGACACAGGCGCACGCTTGGCACTACTTTGTTGATGCACGTGCGGCTACAGCGCACACAATTCACAAACACAGAAAATATATATTTTTTTGGTTTGGACTGGAGTGTACTTTGGGGGTTACAGCACCATTTAATGGTCAAGCCAGCTGGCCCTTTACTTATGACACAGGCGCACGCTTGGCACTACTTTGTTGATGCACGTGCGGCTACTGCGCACACAATTCACAAACACAGAAAATAATTTTTTTTTGGTTTTGACTGGAGTGTACTTTGGGGGTTACAGCACCCTTTAACAGTCAAGCCAGCCGGCCCTTTACTTATGACACAGGCGCACGCTTGGCACTACTTTGTTGATGCACGTGCGGCTACTGCGCAAACAATTCACAAACACAGAAAATAATTTTTGGGGGGTTTGGAGTGTACTTTGGGGGTTACAGCACCCTTTAACGGTCAAGCCAGCCGGCCCTTTACTTATGACACAGGCGCACGCTTGCACTACTTTGTTGATGCACGTACGGCTACTGCGCACACAATTCACAAACACAGAAAATTATTTTTTTTTTGGTTTGGACTGGAGTGTACTTTAGGGGTTACAGCACCCTTTAATGGTCAAGCCAGCCGGTCCTTTACTTATGACACAGGCGCACGCTTGGCACTACTTTGTTGATGCACGTGCGACTACAGCGCACACAATTCACAAACACAGAAAATATAATTTTTTTGGTTTGGAGTGTACTTTGGGGGTTACAGCACCCTTTAACGATCAAGCCAGCCAGCCCTTTACTTATGACACAGGCGCACGCTTGGCACTACTTTGTTGATGCACGTGCGGCTACTGCGCACACAATTCACAAACACAGAAAATAATTTTTTTTTTGGTTTGGACTGGAGTGTACTTTAGGGCTTACAGCACCCTTTAACGGTCAAGCCAGCCGGCCCTTTACTTATGACACAGGCGCACGCTTGGCACTACTTTGTTGATGCACGTGCGGGTACTGCGCACACAATTCACAAACACAGAAAATAATTTTTTTTTGGTTTTGACTGGAGTGTACTTTGGGGGTTACAGCACCCTTTAACGGTCAAGCCAGCCGGCCCTTTACTTATGACACAGGCGCACGCTTGGCACTACTTTGTTGATGCACGTGCGGCTACTGCGCAAACAATTCACAAACACAGAAAATAATTTTTGGGGGGTTTGGAGTGTACTTTGGGGGTTACAGCACCCTTTAACGGTCAAGCCAGCCGGCCCTTTACTTATGACACAGGCGCACGCTTGCACTACTTTGTTGATGCACGAACGGCTACTGCGCACACAATTCACAAACACAGAAAATTATTTTTTTTTTGGTTTGGACTGGAGTGTACTTTGGGGGTTACAGCACCCTTTAACAGTCAAGCCAGCCGGTCCTTTACTTATGACACAGGCGCACGCTTGGCACTACTTTGTTGATGCACGTGCGACTACAGCGCACACAATTCACAAACACAGAAAATATAATTTTTTTGGTTTGGAGTGTACTTTGGGGGTTACAGCACCCTTTAACGATCAAGCCAGCCAGCCCATTACTTATGACACAGGCGCACGCTTGGCACTACTTTGTTGATGCACGTGCGGCTACTGCGCACAGAATTCACAAACACAGAAAATAATTTTTTTTTTGGTTTGGACTGGAGTGTACTTTAGGGCTTACAGCACCCTTTAACGGTCAAGCCAGCCGGCCCTTTACTTATGACACAGGCGCACGCTTGGCACTACTTTGTTGATGCACGTGCGGGTACTGCGCACACAATTCACAAACACACAAAAAATATTATTTTTTTAGCACTTGGGGGGAGCACCCCTGATGGACAGAGCACCCCCTGGACAACACTACAGCACCCCTTTAGGACTGGGACACTGCACAGGACTTTGGAGAACTGACTGCACAACACTGTCCAGCCAGCCCCTATGGACTTTGAAGTAGTGGACACAGCCCCTATTAACAACAGCAGCACAGCACAACACAGCCAGCCCCTATGGACTTTGAAGTAGTGGACAACCGCAGCACAGCGCAGCACAGCACAGCACAACACTACTCTGCACTACACTACACAGCCCAGCCAGCCCCAACTCCCACCCTCCCTCTTCACTGTCCACAGCCGAGTGAGAAAATGGCGCCGATGCGGGTACCTTATATAGGATCCAAAACCCGTGAGACTCGGAAGGCGGGATGATGACGTTTTGCCTCGATTTCAGATCCGAGTCAGGCGGGAAAAGTCGAGCCTGACTCGGATCGGCCTCGGATCGGGGGGGCTCGGGGGGGTTCGGATTTCAGAAATCCGAACCCGCTCACCCCTAATATATATATATATATTTTATTATTATTTTTTTAAGAGCTCATTAGGTTACTTAATAATGAAAGACACTATGGAAAAGAACCTAATAATGCAAGGATTTTAGATATAGTGGTTATTATATATACCACATGGATATAGATACATACAGTTAGAGTATTTTAATATATATATATATACCAAAATGATAATATATGTAATTCTTATTGAGTGTCAGTTTTTGATATATAAATCCTAGTATGTTTTATTAGACTGTAGATATACAAAACAATACTCTGTATACTGTTATAAGCTTTGGCAGTTTTCTGGACAACCAAAGAAATTTTTTTTATATATAGAGCCACTGTCAAAATTGCAAAATTTATGGACTTGTTAATGTGAATCTATGTATTTTTGATATGTGAAAGATTATGCTTTGTTATATTTAATGGCATGGGTCATAATCTATTTCCTTGCATCTGTTTTACACCTGTATTTTTTTATACTTTATTTTAAGTTATATCCCTGATGAAGTCCCGGTGGAGGACGAAATACATTGGATGTGTGCTATCTACCCTATATAGGGATGTTAAACAGATTGATGTGTGATATTATTTTATACTAATACAACTACAAATTTTATCTGGCTGTATACTATTGATTGAAAACAATTTTATGTGTAATAAATATTTTGTATATTAATGGTGGCCTTTGGGCCTTCTTTGGGTGTATTCTTGGTGCAAGGGTATATTTTTAGATATTTATCTCCTTAAGAAGATAAGCAGTTTTTCTTCATATTAAGAAAATCCAATCGTATGGGAGAAACATCACACTAAAGTTTTTAGTATCCATAAAGTGAACAAGTCGGCTGTAGGATCCATCTCTTCCAAGAATTTATAATACTGCAAATTGGATTACGAGCTTATTATATATTGGACTTTTTTAATATATTTAATTGAAGTGAACAGTTCATTATTTGTTGTCTTTGGGGCGCATCTTCTATACTACTCTATAATATATATATATATATATATATAACAAAGAGAAAGGGGGCGCCACATCTTGCATCAAATGGATAAAATGTATTTGCAATTCAAACAAAGTCTGAGGTAGCGTGCGTACCAGAACATGCGTCTATGACCACCGCTGGAAGTATTCACCTGGCCGGTGTCCCAAACATCTCCAGGAACTCCTCTCGCAGAATAATCAAATCACCAGTTTGTCATCAGACTTCATCAGGAGGCTGGCTGGTGATCAATGGAGCTCATTTAAATAGGGCTGGTGGGCTAATAGTTTCAGATGTTCTCATTGCCCCACCTGCGGCTTTTTACTTATCATTCACATACTGTAGGTAACACAAAATGTTTACATGAAAAAGTGCTGGTGTTTGCAAATACACTGTTGCAATAATAGAGCATCATTACATTCAATAAACTACAATAAAATTTGTCTTTTGCTAGCAATACATATTAATTTACAATATACACTAGTTACTATGCTAAAAAAAATATTTAAAAGAAACAAATCCTTAAATAACAACATTTAAATGAAATTTAAATAAATGTAATGAACCAATAACTTAATTTGAGCACATTGCCGCACCTGCGGCTTTTTACGTGTATGTAACATACGTGACACACAACAAATTCTGCATAGAAAAAAAGTGCTAGTGTTTGCAGATACACTGTTGCAATAACATGACAACATTCCATTCAATAAAATGCATAAAACAAACCTATTTCTGTCGACATATTATGTCAAACTATTATACAACATAGACACTTATCAGAATCCATTAACAGGTCACAATAATAATATATGTGACCAGAGCCATAACTAGATATTTTGGTGCCCTGTGCCAGAAAAAGCATTGCGCCCCTCACCCATTATTTTTCAACTAGGGACATAAGAAATGCACCTGAAAAAGGGCCATCGCCTCATGGGGAAGGGACAGGGAAGAGATAGTGGAGGTCAGGAGATGCTGGGGATAAAAGAAGAGGAAACTACAAGTAAGAATGATAAAAAACAGAAAATTAACAGGCTCGAACAGCGCCCCCTGCCCTTCGGTACCCTGTGCCATGGCACAGGTCGCACTACCCTAGTTACGCCCCAGTATGTGACTACACAACTGTTATTAAAATCTATAATTTATGCAATAATAAAATACATATATAAAAACCATTACATTGAAATGAAAGAGGGATTCATGAAAATATAAAAAAATTAAACAGTGCTAGAATAGAGGATATCTAAATACCAAAGAAATGTAAGTAATGTTAACCCTCTACATGAAGAGATGTTGTTAACCCTTTAAAAGGGGAGTTATTTCAAACCCTTCATTTAACCCATGAGGATATAACGTATTCAGGGTAATAATCCAAAAGTCTCATGTTTAGCTAACGTATTTTCTCGATCTCTGCCCTTTTTGTCTACCTTGATAAGTTAAATTCCCATGAATTTTAAGGATGCAGGATTACTCCCTTGGTACTGCCTAAAATGTGTTGGACCACTGTTATTATCTATATTTTTTTTATATTTCGCAGATGTTCCAAGATTCTAATTTTCAATGACCATTTGGTCTTGCCAATATATAATTTTCCACAGCCACATGATAAATAAATTACAAAGGTAATGTTGCAGTTAATCAGACCTTTTACTTTAAATTCTTTCCCCTTTCACTCATAAAAGATTTTTTACCCTTTAAACCATGTGGGCAAACTTTGAAATTGCAACATGAAAAAAATCCATCTAATGTATTCATAATAAAGGAACCTCTATTATCAGTGTCTTGTACACTAGGTATTAAACTCGGTGACAGATATGATTTCAGGGTCCTAGCTCTTTTAAAAATGACCTCTGGTCTGTCTGGTACATAGGAGGATAATATCAGGTCCATTTTAATAATATGCCAATATTTCCCCAAAATCTTTTGAATCTCAGAATGGGATTTATTATATTGGGTAATAAAGGCACATTTCATTTTCTCAGTTTTTTCAGGTTCCCCTACCCCAATATCTCTCTCTTTCTGATAGGAGAGTAGCTGTTCTCTATCTAGAACTCTCGCCTTATTAATAGCAACATTAATAAGTGAAATAGAACACCCTTTTTTTTATAACCTCTTTTTATATATGTCCGATAGCTCCTCAATTTTTCAATACAGGGCGACACCTAAATATTGTTTGTTTTGAAAATGTTTTGGTGTACTACCCATTGATGTACTAAGGAATAAAAATAATCTTGCAGAAAAAGAAAATTTAATAGTAGGCAGGGAAGATTCCGCACAGAACCATAGCTAGAATTATTATGACCAACCATCTATATCCATGAATAATTTATACATCCAAATTTATGTTGGTGGTGCTCCCACAGCCTAAGTGTAACAGATTGATTAACAAAAGAAAAAGTAAGGCTATTCTTGGGGCACACTTATGTATGAATTCTTAAAAATGAAGTAAAATATAACTTTTAATAATTATGATAAAATACATCAGGTACATATAAGATCATTGGCGAAAATATTGAAGTCAATTTCTGCAAAGTACCCCACACATCCAATTATGGGTAACAATAAATGTGCTTAAGTATAAAATAGTGCAACAGATACCATAGATATTGGTATATAGGTTACACAGTGTGCAGTCCTATGATCCCCATTAAACAGTTACAATATCCATCTACAGAACCTGGTATTCCTGAGTGGTCCCCCACACCAGTACTAACCAGGCCTATCACTGTGTCGCTTCCAAGATCAGACGAGTTTGGGCATAATCAGTGAAGTAGGACTGTAGACCATCGCTACTGAAAATATATGGGGATTCACTTAAGCACACGGTCTGAGCCTATTATGGAATGTAGGACTATTCTCGAAAGATAGGTCCAATTGATAATCAGTTGCTATCAAGACAGGTGACGCATAAGCATACCTTCCTTGTGATGCAATCAATTGACTTATATGGCATAAGCATGTATAAATTGTAACCATTAGAGAACATCACATAGGTAAGTTATCACAAATTATACTCGGTTCCAAATCTGCATATTAAATAGGAACTCTACACATTGATAAAGCCTGACAAAGCACATAAAATACAATCACCACATAGACATAAGACATCAATTTTACATAGATTGAAAATATAGTAATAGTTAAGGTGGTTGCATAAAGTATGCTCATCCAAATAACTCCCCTATAATCAAGTGATCTCTATAAATAAATATACCTCATCAGGAAATGCTCAAAGATTTTCCTATTTGTGCTGCAAGTAAGCGAAATAACAGGCACCCTCAATATCCTAGTACATATTACATAAGAAAAATCACAGAGGATACATAAAAATTAGCAGCCATACATAGGAAAGGAGCTATATCACAGAAATAGGTTATGTCCAAAGTTGCCAAATAGAGAATAGGAGATAGCTATTGGAAAAGGGAAATGACAGGCTAAGACTTAATAAGTCTAACCGGCTGACCAGACATAGTAATCTGTCAGCCTATGTACGTTACCAATGTGGGGTAAAGTGGAGCCCAGTCCGTGCACTGACTGGGTTATCCTCAGCATCAGCAGAGTGTCATATGAAGAGAAAGGACGCGCATTTCGCCCGCATCAAGGCTTGATCACCTCGTGTAGTAATAGATCAAATAGTAGTCTATTTAAGCGTGTACGGAGTACACGTCATATGCACGTGACTCTGGTCGCGGCTCACCGCTGTGCCATTAGTCACAGCGCAATACAATCTCCCTTAATCTGATCTCAATTCTATTGGTTAGGGATGAGCTCATGAAAGAATAAACCTATCACATAGTCCCACTTGGATGAACTGCCTATTGGGATATGTAGTTCAATAACCGATTGGATAGAGTAGAGCTCATGATACAATGGACCAATCAAATAGTCCCAAATGAATGAAATGCCTATTGGGATATGTAGTAAAAAACCGACTAACAAATGTTGAAATAGCGCTGGTAATCAGAAATAGATGAAACAAACAAAAAATCTATTTATAATCCTGATGTATTGGGTCATACATACTCAATCCGGAAATCATAATAAATGCGTAGGATAAACCCTATTATCATGATAAGTGATAATTAATATCATAATGTACTCCTATGCAGAGAAAACAAATGGAGTGGTGCTTATAAATCCTGCTGTAATTATAAAATGAAATGAAAATATTCAATAAAACAAAATTACTGAGGAGATTGCGGACTGAAATTAAGTCATAAACTATCAACAAGTCCATAAAATATAATCACACACAGCGCCCACTAGTGTTTGTAATTACAGATAAGAGAAAATTGTAAACATATTCCAAACACTAGTATTGATTATAAATACTAATAAATAACAGTAAATACAAAATATAATCAATAGGTGGCATATATTCCATTAAAATTAATATATACACTAAAAATACAGTGAACACAATAAAAAACGTGTAAATTATTAAGATGGTACAGGACCACTATTTTGTAAGATTATTATAATAATGGGATGTACCCATATTAATAAAAGTATTATAAGTGAAATTGTGACAATCAAAATTAATAAAATAAAATAAAACTAATTGGTTGGTATTAACCATAGTGACTAAGTGAATAATAGTGAACAAAAATAGTAATAATAGTATGTGATACCAAAAATGAATTAGTGAATAGAGCAGTGTACTCATAGGTATCAAATTTGTGATAATATTATAAAGTGAATTAAAAAGGAATTAAAAGAAAATACATTAATATGCAAAAAATTATAAACATAATTACAAGAATACACTATAGTTGATATACTCATTCATTCCTCTGGGATTTAGAGCTCCTAATTTGAATGTCCAATAGCTCTCACTTTTCATTAATTGTTGCATGAGATCGCCATCGCGAATCCCCAGCAATACTTTTTCCAGACCGAAAATACGCAACTCATTGGGATTGTCCTTATGATACAGGTGAAAATTTCTCGCAACTGAAGTAAGTTTCTTAAATTTCGTAAGGTCAGATCGGGCATTCCTGATAGTCCCAATGTGTTCCAAGGTGCGTTGTCTGAAATTCCTCATTGTAATCCCTACGTATTTCATCTCACAACTGCACGTCAGGCAGTACACAACCCCCATGGTGCTACAATTAATAAAGTCTTTGATCAAAGAGGTATTACCATATTTGTCTTGGACCCTATCACATTTAACCATACACTGGCATGCTTTGCATGTCCTGCATGGAAATGAGCCATGTAATTTAGTATCCTTCTTAGGAAATTTGATATAATGGCTTTGGACAAGGTTGTCACGTAGATTCCTAGATCTCCGCCAACCCATTGCAACTTTCGTGCCTAATACTTAAGAAGAAAATTGTAATGTGTTATTTTTTGGACCACCCTACTGCTATACACCACATGCAGTGGCAAGGATAGGCTCAGACCATGACCTTTATATATGAGTTGTAGTCCTGTGAACAAGAAGTTGATAAAATTGAGGAGGAGGATATTCTTTTTGTCAAAGTGGTTAGCAACCAGTGGCAGAAGTTCTTGCCAATTATAAGAAGAAGAAGGCCACTGTCTTTTGGTGGGGGGGGACCTAGTGTGGCCTCAATTTTACATGGGTTCCAGACTTCAACCTTTGATTCTTTATTGAAATTGGGTCTATAACCTCAGATTTGCCCTGGACTGTTGAATATAGTTTTCCCAACATTTGATAACAACATTGAATCTGGAGACCCATTTTTCAGTTAAGCCTGTAAAGTCACAAATGTTTATGACTGTGCTCAGCCATCTTTGGGCATGATAATTTGGAAGGATATTTATCCTCTCCTGTGAGTATTAAGGCATGTGAACTGGCCTTCTAGTCCCAGATCTGCTAGCTGTTGCTGTGGATAGAGTTCTTCTGTTTTCCTGATGTGGCCCATGGTGCTTCCAGTGTTAGATGCCCTACGGTTCCTCTGTTTCTGCTGGCTGGTGTTTCCTGGACTCTGGACTGCCTCTTGCTGTCCTGGTGGTTGGAGGGGTGCTTGCTGCACAGATGTCCCAGTGACCACGTTGTGGCTTCTGTCTCTGGTCCCCTAGCTGCTGTGTCCATTTGTCACCTCTCTTGGAATTAGAGAATCAGAGCGCCAGTTATACCTGCTGCAGTTTGTCCTCCTTTGGCTCTCCTTGCATACTGGGTCTGTTCAGTGGCTGGTGACTGCTGCTTTCCAGGCATTGGGTGCCCTCAGTATACCCCTGAATTGCTCTTGCCTCACTGACTGATAGATGCTGTTGAGAGAGGCAATATCACCTGAACTTTCTCCAGTCTCAAGGTATCCCTCACATAGTTGGTGGCACAGTGGGTCTGGGTCAACTATGCAGCCACAGTGAATCTTATTGCACTATTGACGACTACCCTTGTTTTCTCAATAGTTAGCTATTATCAATCATTGGGGACATTTGAGGTGTTTTCATTTTCATTTGTGGGGTTGTTCAGTGTTCCTGTCTTATTCAGGCTGGCCAGCTTGCAAGCCAAGGACACTGCATCAGTTGATGCAGTCCCTGGCCTTGCCACTCCTGTAAAAGGCAAACGCATTTCTGGGAACACCGGCTGCCCCCGCCCTGCCCTTTAAAAGCCTCTGCCTGTCAATCAGGAACAGGCACAGAAGGTGCTGCGTGCGACTACACAAGACCCATTCTGCACACTCACAGAATGGGTCCTGCATACGCGCAGATTCCAGTGCACTTGCATACACTGCTGAATCAGCCCCACAGTCTGCTAAAAAACGGACAGTGGAAATACACACAGACTACAACTCCTAGAGCTCTTTGAGGCTGTGACATAGAAGCAGCACTCAGCCAGTCACAGCTTGAGCTTAGTCTAAGCTGTAATCAGTACCAGATCTAGTAAGCACCCTCATGCCAAAGCACTGTGGGCAATAGCCCTGCCATCCCATCCATTGAGGGTTTCAGTTTTGTTTCCCTCCTAATTATTCTGCCTTTCTTCCACTATAGTCATTTTACTATGCACAATTTTCTTATATGTTTACTTTTTATTTTAATTACCAATATACCTTTTTTCCAATATTAGTTACAATTAAATCATTTGCATAAATTATGTATTATTACCATTTATTGGGATTATTTCATGTTGCTTTCCTTGTTATTTGACATTGTTTAATATTATACTGTATGAATATGTACATGTTTTGTATGTGTACAGGGCCGCCATCAGGGGGGGACCGCCGGGCCTCGAGTCCTGGGCCCGGAGGAAGGGGAGAGAGAGGGGGGCCCAGCGGGTAGCAGTGCCACTGCAGCAGCAGCAAGTGACAGCAGGGAGGAATATACAAGCAGGGTGGCCGCAAGCCAGCCTGAGATCACGGAACGGCAGCCAATCAGGAGCGGCCGTAGCGGCCACTCCTGATTGGCTGCCCGGTCCACGAGCTGTGATTGGCTCTGCAAACGTCGGCTTCCTATTCTCTCTCTGCAGTCCTGGCTGCCGCTGCAGCACAGATGCCACCTGCCGGGCCCCCCTCCCTCTCCATATTTAAGCAGCAGGGCGGATTCTACCTGGCTGGCTGCACCAGCGCAGCCAGCTGAATGCACCGCTGAGCAGGTACACCCTGATCTTGACATGCTACCCTCCCTAGTTCAGCCACTCTTCCCTCTCCACCCACCTGTTCCTGTGCCCTATGCCTCCCCCCCTTGCCTTCTCTGCACTGCCCCCTTTCCTGTTACAGCCTTATCTGCCCTGTACCTCCCCCCATTGTTCAGCCAGTCTTCCCTGTCCACCCCCTCCAGTACAGCCAGCCTTCCCTGTCCACCCCCCTGTACAGCCAGCCTTACCTGTCCACCCACCAGTACAGCCAGCCTTCCCTGTCCACCCCCCCAGTACAGCCAGCCTTCCCTGCCCTGTCCCCCCCAGTCCAGTCAGCCTTCTCTACCCTGTGCCTCCCCCCTATTTCAGCCAGCCTTTCTTGTCCCCCCTAGTCCCACCAGCATTCCATGCCTTGTTCCTCTCCCTTGTCCAGCCAGTCCTTCCCTGCCCTGTGCCGTACACTTCTACACTTAACCCTTCCTTCTAGCTTTGTATGTGGATCCAGCCTTTTTAGTGTATTTTTATGTGGGTGTGATATACACACACATAAATACAGTCAGGTCCATAAATATTGGGACATTGACAGAATTTTCATATTTTGTCCTCTATTCACCACCACAATGGCTTTGAAATGAAACAAACAAGATGTGATTTAACTGCAGACTTTCAGATTTAATTTGAGGGTAATTACATCCAAATCAGGTGAACGGTGTAGGAATTACAACGGTTTCTATATTTGCCTCCCACTTTTTAAGGGGCCAAAAGTAATGGGACATACTAAACAATCCTAAATCTAACTTTCACTTTTTAATACTTTGTTGCAAATCCTTTGCAGGCAATTACAACCTGAAGTCTGGAACGCATAGACATCACCAGACGCTGGGTTTCATCCCTGGTGATGCTCTGCCAGGCCTCTACTGCAAATATCTCCAGTTCCTGCTTGTTCTTGGGGCATTTTCCCTTCAGTTTTGTCTTTATCAAGTGAAATGCATGCTCAATCGGATTCAGGTCAGGGGATTGACTTAGCCATTGCATAACATTCCACTTTTTAGCCTTAAAAAACTCTTTGGTTGCTTTTGCAGTATGCTTCGGGTCATTGTCCATCTGCACTGTGAAGCACCGTCCAATGAGTTCTGAAGCATTTGACTGAATATGAGCATATAATATTGCCCGAAACACTTCAGAATTCATTCTGCTGCTTTTGTCAGCAGTCACATCATCAATAAATACAAGGGAACCAGTTCCATTGGCAGCCATACATGCCCATGCCACGACACTACCACCACCATACTTCACTGATGATGTGGTATGTTTTGGATCATGAGCAGTTCCTTTCCTTCTCTTCTCTTCCCATCACTCTGGTACAAGTTGATCTTTGTCTCATCCGTCCATAGGATGTTGTTCCAGAACTGTAATGGCTTTTTTAGATGTTGTTTGGCAAACTCTAATCTGGTCTTCCTGTTTTTGTGGCTCACCAATGGTTTGCATCTTGTGGTGAACCCTCTATATTCACTCTTGTGAAGTCTTCTCTTGATTGTTGACTTTGACACATATACATCTACCTCCTGGAGAGTGTTCTTGATTTGGCCAACTGTTGTGAAGGGGTTTTTCTTCACCAGGGAAATAATTCTTCTGTCATCCACCACAGTTATTTTCCGTGGTCTTCCGGGTCTTTTGGTGTTGCTGAGCTCTCCAGTGCGTTCTTTCTTTTTAAGAATGTTCCAAACAGTTGATTTGGCCACACCTAATGTTTTTGCAATCTCTCTGATGGGTTTGTTTTGATTTTTCAGCCTAATTATGACTTGCTTCACTGATAGTGACAGCTCGTTGTATCTCATATTGAGAGTTGACAGCAACTGATTCCAAATGCAAATGTCACACCTAGAATCAACTCCAGACCTTTTACCTGCTTAATTGATAATGAAATAACGAGGGAATAGCCCACACCTGTCCATGAAATAGCTTTTGAGTTGATAGTCCCATTACTTTTGGCTCCTTAAAAAGTGCGAGGCACATATTGAAACTGTTGTAATTCCTACACCGTTCACCCGATTAGGATGTAATTACCCTCAAATTAAATCTGAAAGTCTGCAGTTAATGCATATCTTGTTTGTTTACTTTCAAAAACATTGTGGTGGTGAATGGAGGCCAAAATCTGAAAATTCTGTCAATGTCCCAATATTTATGGACCTGACTGTATATATATGTATATATATATATATATATATATATATACACACACATACATTAATATATATATACATATATATATTAGAATCAATGTCGATTTCCATATATATATATATATATATATATATATTATATATATGATGTGTGTGTGTGTGTGAGTTTTACAGCAGTTGTTGAACTGGTTTACTTACCAATTGATGCCACCCCCCCCCGCCGTCAACTCTGCTCCATCCATCCCGGGAGGGAGGGGGGCCCTGCCTATTTTGCCAGTACCAGCCCCAGGATTTCTGATGGCAGCCCTGTATGTGTATGTGTAACTTTAGTTACATGTTCCCTAAAAGACATTTGAGAACAATAATTGATATTGTGTGAGACAAACAGTAGCAGTTCCTGGTAAAATAAAATTGCCAGTGGTTTCCTTGCAGGCAGATGTGCCCTTTTGTGTGTCATGATAAAAGCGTCCGAAACTGACCTCTAGCGTCTGAATTTAAGGGATGCTCCCATTGTAAGATTTGTTGTTTTCTGAGTTTTATTTTACTTTATGAGCTTCTGTCATTTAGATGATGGTACTAAAATATTTAAGTGTAAGAAAATAATGGGACATACTGCAGCAACATCAAAATAGGGAGGAGATAGTAAAGAGTTGCCAACAAACGGATCATGTGCCATTATGAGAAATACTTATTGTGATAATTGTGTGAAGTATGTGACTAAATGGTGTGCAATGATGCATGATTGTCTGCAGTCTTTTTCAACAAATGATACATTTAACTGTGATATTTTGCAAAATGCTGAAGAGAAGATTTTACAGTTACATACAGTCAAAAATAGATAGAAACAATTACAATGTTTAATTTGTAAAAGAAAGAATCTGCAAGGTAGAAAGTAAAAATCGAACATAGGAACCAGCCTACAGCACCTGCTATTATGCCGCATCCTAATGAGAATAAACACATGCAGCAAAAGCAGAGTAGAAAGCAGACTTTAAGGGCAGACTCGATGGGCCAAGTGGTTCTTATCTGCCATCAAATTCTATGTTTCTATGTAAAAGCTGTCTGTGTACCCCATACTTTGCAAGAAATTTAGTGATGATTTCTTGGAAGATGATGATGCAAACATGGTTGCAGTGGTAGCGAAACCTACATGGCAGTTCTTCAGTGGTCTGCAGAGAACATCAGACTGCCACAGGTTACTCTGATACATCCTTGCCAGACTCTGCTCCCACCCAGATAGCTGACCAGACTATCTGGGTGGGGTTGGGTATGAAATGCCGGCTGTCCGGTATTCTGACCAGCGGCATCCAGACAGCAAGAATACAGACACCTATAGGGAAGACTGGTAAGTATTTTTCTAATCCCTACCCTAACCCTAACCCTCCCTCCCCGGTGCCTAACCGTACCCTCCCCACCTAGTGGCTAAACCTAACCTCCCCCTCCCTGCACCCTAAACCTAACACCTCCTCCCCTGTGTCTAAATCTAACATCCCCCTAGTGCCTAAACCTAAACTCCCCCCCGCATCCTAATCCTAACACTCCCTACCCACTGCCTAACCATAACCCTCCCCCTAATGCCTAACCCTAACCCCTCTACCTAACCCTAACCTCCCCCTAACACCCCGATACTCAGAGGCGGGCTGGGCTGGGAGGCAGGGTGCCAACTGCCTCCTGGGCCGGTATACTGTTAGGCATTTGAGGCCGCTCAAGCAAGAAGGCAGGCAGAGATTGCTCCCTGGCTCAATCGGAATGCTTGACCAGTATTCTCTGCCTGCCTCCCGGCCGCTGTTGTGACTCCTGTCCATTCTCCACTGGTCACTGCATGGTCCTAGAAGTGTTGATTGGTGGATGGTGCTGGCCATCCACCAATCACCGTTGTGGGAGAATCTAACACTGATTGGTGGATGGCCGGAGCTGTTCACCAATCAGGGAAAACTGCAGTGAAGTGCGCTTGCACAGAGAGCTGCGGCGCTGCCAGAGAATTTACACTGAAGTGAGTTTACAGTAGGGATGGACATCGGAAGCCCACCATCATATGATGGCAGTGCTTCCATCATTCAATCTTTCGATGCAATGGTAACTAACCATTGCATCAAAATCATTCAAAGATAAAAACTATTCATATGAATAGTAAAGGAGCAGGATTAGGGGAGGGGCTCAGACACGAAGCAACAACAAAGAAAAAAAACAGCTCAGGCAAGGCAGGCAGAGCTGACCGAGGACTAGGATGAGAATAAGACATACTGTCACTGCCATGCTGCTGCTGCTGCTGCTGTGGGCACTTTAAGCAACAAGAAAGTGAAGTGTAAAAACATGTTTAAAATATACTTATAACACAATGAAAAGGAACCTCTTACAGCACCAGCAGAGAAATCAATCTCCATCTCTGCTGGTGTAAATGTTGTTATCTGTCACCCTGTGTGTCTGTGAGTGACAGCTGCTGGAAGGCCAGGGCTGCACACTGATTGACTGTCTCAGAGAGCCAATCAGAGCTAGCAGAGAGGGGAGGGAGGGCCAGGTCTGAGGCAGTGAAAGGCAGCCTCAACGACCCCAGCAGCATGAGCCAGGAAGGTTATCAGAGGAAGAGACACAGGCCCTGATTCAGAGCCGGACGCTCTGACAGAGTGCTCGCTCTGAATCAGGGCCGTCCTTTTTAATTTTTAGAGCGGCCTCCTGGCCGCTTGTATAGCTGTGGGTGACCACCCACAGCTATAGCGAGCGGCCAGAAAGATGGTCGCGATGGTCAAGACCATCATGAACATCGGGCTTGCGACGAGACCCTTGTGGTAGGGTCTCATTGCCGCAAGCCCTGAGTGCTTTTGGCTCTATCAGAGCCGAGAACACTCCCACTGACATAACTTGTGATGTCAGTGGGGCCGGCCCCAAACGGTAGGCGTTCCCATGGGAACTCCTCCATCTGGGCAGCCACGCCCCCGGCACGCCCACCAAAGGGGGCATGCTGTCACTCACCATCGACAGCACGCCCCCTTTGGTATGAGACCCGGAGTGACGGCTTGCTCGTCGCTATCCAGGTCTCGCGCATGCGCACAATGGAGCCGACTCCATCGTGCGCATGTGCACTGGGCCAACATTGACCCGCTTGCGAGCTCAGCGCTCAGCGCTCGCGAACGGGTCTGAATCAGGCCCACAGCACACAGCAGCCAGGGGAGGCAGAGCTTTTAATAGTTAAAGAAAGGAAGCCACCATCGCAACACCATTCAATGATTACCATTCGATGGCAGCAAACATTGGAATGCTCCCATCGAATGGTAAAAACACTAACATCGGAAGAAAAACATCAATGGTTGGCAAACATCGACCAACAATGTGCATCCCTAGTTTACAGTGCAGCCAGTAGGGATGGGACATCAAAAGAAAACATTGGAAGTGCTGATGTATTTAACATTGAATACAAAACATTATTTAGATATAAACATTGGTTCTCTGGAACCGATGTTTACTGATGTTTTTTTTTTTTTAAAGCAAACTGTATTTAATCATTTAATAGACTAATAAACTTTTAAAATAAGCTTGTCCTAGGGCTATCTTCATTGAGACAAACAGTATATATACAGTATTATCTTTCCTATCAAAGTGTTTCCACAAATGACTTTTGGGTGGTGCCATGTTGTTTTTATTGTCAGTACTCACAACTAGTGACAGACAGTGTTGCAGAAGCGCTGCAATTTTGTGATAGTAATGAAAAATTGAATCAAAAACATTGCAGGGTTAAACATCAAACATCGAAACCATTTGACCGATGTTTCCAATGTAACACCAAATTATTCCCATCCCTAGCAGCCAGCACTGTAGACTCACTTCAGTGTTCAGTCTCTGCCAGGGGTGCAGCGCAGGCCGAGCAGATGGAGCTCCAGAGCCGGTTTCGTTAGGGACATTATATAACAGACAGCCGGGATCGTGATGAGGGCATTGTCGGGTCTCGGGAGCTCACGTGCACTGTGCATATCTGGCCCTGCTTTATTACCATAGGGGACGCAGCCCTTCCTGTACACAGGCTGGGCCCCCTGACCTCTGCATCACTGGTTGCATTAGTACTGGAAGCACGGTACGCTTCCAGCACCTTCCTCCCTGCTGTATTCATAGTGATGCTCTGTGTAGTGTCACTGTTTTTAGTGTTATTTATTACCATGTCGGTCTCTCATCTTAGTGTTATTGCCTTGAGTTCTGTTATGTTTTATTGTGTTAGTGCATTCAGGGCTCCCACATCCATACACTGCCCCTACACTGCTACCCCATCAAATAGTTCCCCAAAACTGTTCCAACATCTCATACTATCTCAACAATATACCATTCCTCATATTGTCCCAAACTGTTCCCTCTCCACTTAAAGACCAAAACACTGCTCCCACTCCTCATAATGTCCAAAATACTGATTCCACTCCTCATACTGCTCCAACAGTGCTCTCACTCCACATATTGCCCTAACACTGCCCTCCATTCACACTACTCCCACGATATTGCTCCCCCTCCAAATACTGCACACCTTCAAAGTAATGCCCCCAAAACTGCCTGCCCCCTCCAAATACTGCTCTAACACTGCACCCTCCTCCAAACACAGCCCCATTTCACAATGGTAATGGACATATACTTTTCTGTTTCTGTACCATGACGTCATCAGTTACTGTCCAGCTTTATTCCCTACCATCCACGTGGGCATTGTGGGGGAATACAATCTTGTGGCGAGCGCAGCAAGCCACTGAACCCGAAGCGTGGCAAGCAAAGCCAGGGGACAACTGTCTTTTGATAGACTGTATGGGCAGGAATCTGCACTTCCGCCCCTCACTGCACATCACTTCCAGGCACAGAAACAGATGGAGATTTATCCACTACAATTTCACAATTCAGCCCACTTAACCCTCAGGCAAAGTGTTGCCCCCTCAGTCTACCCACATAGCACCTTCAGGGTAATGTCTCACCTGTTAGAAGTGAACATCCCCCAGTGGGCCCCTAATGCCCCAGTCTGACACTGCCTCTGCTAAATTTCTGTCACCTCAACTTGCCCCCACATGTTGTTTATGGTGTTATGGGGGGCGCCATAGCATGCGCTTGCTCCAGACACCACAGCTCTTCGCTACACCTCTGAGTGCAGACGCTATCCCAGTGGTGCAGTCATTGATTTTGTGTGTGTGTGCTGGTCCATATAGAAGCAAAAGAGCTGTCATAGCAGCAGGCATGGAAAGGGTACTCCTATGCCATAGGCTAATAAGGACCTACTCTGCCATAGGTATATTGTGTCATCATAGTTACTTGTACAAAGGTGGACTGGCACATGGTGCACTATAACTTAGTAATATGGACAATAAACCACTATCTAAGCTTTATAGGTTTGTAAAGTTTATAAAAGTGTTCTTTTAAATGAGCATTTTGCTACAATATTTGTTGCATATAAGAAGCAAAAGTTTTGACCTCTCTCCTCACCCAGATTTGTAACAATGACAATGGGCCTGATTCATAGATGTACACTATGCCGATATTTATGCAGTTGAGTGATTATCGGTTGACTGTGCATGTGCCAAGACACCTCTGTGATGCCACTCACAGTGAGGTCTCCTTCAAGTAATCGACAGTCAGGGACCGTTTGGGGGATGTAATGGGGAATGGCGGCAAAAAATAAATTCATTTGGGGGGTATGTCATAGTGTGCATATGCGATCCTGTATGCAGATAAAGTTGTTTTGACAGCTCACTCCAGGTGACGATATGGCTACTCAGATGGCTGATTTTATTGAATGATCTGCAACGACTACAGTATTAGCATATTTTCAGATAGGAGCTGCGTGCAGGATTGTAGCTGCAAAAGCATTAGCGTACATACCTGAATCAGGCCCACAGTTAGCAGCAGTAGGGCTTTGTGTACTATAAAGGTAAAGCACTATAAACAGCATTACACAATACCAATCTGATTATTACTTTTTAGGGGGTTACCAGCTTTTTATTTATTATTTCAGGGTTTTTTTGTGTGTGTAAAACCAAGCATCAATAACAGAAAAAAACTCATATTTAAGCCCTGTTGTCACCCATATGAGCATCCCCTTGTCACGTCACACCCTAGCGTGTGATCAAAATCATGGTAGGTCAGTGATTTCACTATTACATGTAAAGCAGAAAACCTCTCTGACCTGCAATAGGTTCAAAAAGAACATATGGCCAGTGGGGCCCCACATAACTGCTTACAAATGCGTGCTGGGTCAAATGACAGGGTGCCATCTATACTTGCCAGGGCTGCTTGCATCAGTTTGCCCCCCAAGGCTAAAAGTTGCCAGCCAGCCCCTGCCTATACTTACCTTTGCAATGCCAGCAGTCAGGATACTGGTGCCAGGATTCCGACCTGTTGGGATTTTCGGCGCTGGTATTCATACCATTGGCATTCCGCACACCGGGATACTAACTACATCCCTCCGGGTGCCTGTAACTATTAAATGTGTGAGAGAAATAAGAATAATCAAGTATGTTTTTAACGTACAGTATTCTCTCCAGATGAACCTGTAACTGCAGTAGGGGAACAGCGCAAAATGAGAGATCATGTTAGCCCTGACTGCTTTGTCCCCATTTACTGTCACTATAGACACTTACTATCCCAGGGCATCCTACACAAGGGGTACCTGAGACCTCAGTAGTTGTGTCCACACCATGGTCTAGAGGAAAGCTCCATTTATTACTAACTGATTTTCTTGATCTTAGACAAGATTTAGATGACTGTTAGAAATTTATGAGCATGCACAAGATCCCACTTGTGAGACTTGGAGATTCTTTTTTGGGGCAGTTTTATTTGTTTCTATTAATGGAGATACCACATTTCAAGACGTGAATTTACGTGGATTCCCAGATAACACCATAGCAAGTTTTCTCTAATGCTCAAAATATTTGTCCTGACTTAACTACAGTCTTTACTCTTGAAATTGACTGTCGGAAACTCTTTACCAATAGACATGAATCTCATGAATCAGGGTGGTTATTGAGATTAAACACTTCACAGGTATAGAAGACATTAACATTGATGCTTCACATCAAACTCTCATAACCAGCATTCTAGTGTGGGGGGGGGGATTAATCAATCCAATGAAAACCAGGTTGCAAACACAGCTCTCTACTTGGAGAACTACAGTAGTACCATAGCTAAGGTCATTGAGACAGCTATATTACACTAACATCAACAGTCAATTAGATCTACAGAAGTCAAAACTATTACACATGCAGATAAAAACACTCCATTTACAAAAACAACAGATGCAGGCTAGTGAGCTTGAGTCTCCACTGGACATTTTATGCAGTAAATATTGTAACACTGCACAGCACATAACACAGAAAGAGTCTCAACTTGCAATTCCAGGAATACAGCAATCTGTTATAACTACAGAAAACAGGACCACATATCCCGATAATGTTATACACAGCCAAGGGGAAGAGCTTCATATGGTGGACCCTGAAGGCAATTGATCAATGTTATGAACCACAGGTACCCGGAAACTAATCCACATGATCATGTCTGGAATTCAGCCAATATTTGTATCATGAGATAATATACTAAAATTAACACTGGCTTTGAACCTAAACCCTTTTCACTCTTTTGTAATGAAGCACTTACTACAGCAATAGGAGTACTCACACAGACGCATTGAAATTCACAGAGCCAATGGAATACCACAGATGTGGGCTTCATACTGTTGGTATTGCTTTGCCTACCTGTCTCAGGGCAGTTGTAGCTGCTGCAGCCTTAGTGAGAAAGGTTCAGGACACTGTCATACAGCACCCATTAACCATGTATTTCGCTCATGCCATTGCCTTACTTTCAAACTATTCTCAAATATGCCATGTCACCAATGTTCATTTCACAAAATGGGAGCTAGCACTTCTGGTACCGCCTTACTTGACCAGTCACGTGCTTCATGTTGAATCCTGCTACTCTTCTTTCTGATGTGTCTGACCAGTCACAGAGGGTTGATGCTGCTTTGATCCATAGTCAGAATGATACAGGTGTAATGTGTACTCGATATGCAGTTGTTTCAGACATGGAAATCATTGAGGTTGGGCCACAGGGTACCCCTCCCTTGGCACAAGTTACAGAATTTATAGCTATAGCTGACATATTGCTGAAGCTGCAACAACCAATATTTACACAGACTCTAGATATATATTCAGTATCATGGAACAATTTTGAGGCTACATGGGAGAAAAAAAGGTACTGTATCTGACAGTCTCTGTCTCCCCCATATAGAATGCTAAACAGAAACAGACAAAATCTCAGGTGCACAACTCCAAATCATCAATAATATATATAAATGCAATAAAATTTTGCAATCAATAGAGGTTTTTAGCATAATCATGGCCAAGGTTATGGGCCTACCCACCATATCCAGGTAACCTCTTTCGGGTAGGTCCCTAACATACTAAGGTTCAAATCCAGAGCACAGGACCCCCCAAAACCAGCCAGGCTAAGCCGCCCCAGGGCACCACCATAGTAAGAAAAGTGCAGTGTAAAGAGATAGTTAGGAGCAGCTGCTGCTGCATATAAAGAATGAAAATAAAAAAGTGAAGTACATATATATTAGACACACAGTGAAGGGTTAAAATGTGTTATAAAGGAACATGTGTTATAATGCGGTGCCCTGAGACAGACCAACCAACGCAATCCAGGGGGACCCACGCCCCAAAAATTAACCAAAATTGCACTACAGTATACAACTTGTAGGACTTACCTAGAATTGTGCCTAATACAGTGTGCATATACATTACCAAACTCCATGCTTTTAAACCAATAAGGAAGGGTGCCAGTCCAGAATGAGGGCGTCTCCTTTCCCTCAGATGTGCAACAAAGCACATTAAATGGAGTATATGGAAAAGATTTCTGGACTGCACAACCTGACTATATATATAATGGGAGGTGCTACCTGATGAGACTAATTGCAGGCACAGAAACAGACAAAATCACAGGTGCACAACTCCAAATCATCAATAATATATATAAATGCAATAACATTTTGCAATCAATAGAGGTTTTTAGCATAATCATGGCCAAGCTTATGGGCCTACCCACCATATCCAGGTAACCTCTTTCGGGTAGGTCCCTAAGGTTCAAATCCAGAGCGCAGGACCTTAGAAAGTGTAGAAATCACAACCTGATCCAGACTCAGGACCTTATTCAGAGTTGGTCGCAAGCGCCGATGCGCTCGTAACCGACTCGATGGTTAGTCCTGTGCATGCGCTACCAAAGGGGCGGCTGTCGATGTTGATCGACAGCTAACCCCTTTTGGTAGGCGGGCAGGGGGGGTGGTTTCCAAAATGGAGGCGTTCCTTAACGAACGCCTACCATTTTGTGGGCGGCCGCACTGACATCATCAGTGATGTCAGTGGGGAGCTTCCTGCTCCATCAGAGCAGAAAGCTCCCTGGGGCTTACGAGTGCCCAGACCCAACCTTAGGGTCTGGTCATAAGCCCTGATGGTCGCGATGGTGTTCACCATCGCGACCATCAACCTGATCGGCTGTTAAGCTGTGGGTGGAATTCCACAGCTTACCGATCGACAAGGAGACTGCCGTTCGAGGATGCAAGCGGCTGCCCTGATTCAGTAACGACCACCTCTGAATGAGGTCCTCAGTCCTGGGAACATAAAGTCTTTTATCATGTGATGTGAATATAGAAGGGAAAATAGGTGGTTACCAGGCTCAAAGTGATAGTGGTATGCTTCTTAAGGGATGTTTGTCAGAGGATCCTTAGTGAAGAACTGAGGCATTACCCTATGCTCCCTCTGTAACCAGGTCCAAAACACAGACAAAGCTGCCCAATTGTATGTTCTACTTAGCTGAAGATTGGATCCTGCATTGTGGGTTTTGATATTAGGTTCTGGTTTCCTGGAATTACTCTTAGGGCCTGATTCCCTACAGATTGCAACCGTGATTATGCATGCTAATGGCCGATTGTTGCTTCTGTGCATGTGTATGTATTGCAGATAGTACACAGACCCATCGCAGAGTGATTGACAGGAAGTGCCATTTGTAGTTGGTGACGGGTGGGTAGATGGTGTAATGCAGGTGTGACAGTGACTTCGATCACTGTTGCAGGGGTGTGCATGAATTATCCACTGTGATGCCATACGCAGCTTGAGTGCTCAGTGCATGCGATGAGGTTAGTTTACAGATGTAAGTGGCTGGTGCTATGTTCCCTGTGAAGTCTAAAGATAGACCCAGAATGTAGCCAAGAACAGCAGGAGCTTTCAACAAGGCCCCTCAAAAGGATAATTGTATTGTGAAGTGGTTCCAACACTTCCAGTGATCTACATGTGGGAGGAATTGAAGACCTCACCTTAAAGGCCAGCGTTGCATTTTGCAACCACCACAGGACCACGGTGAAAATTGGGTCCAACGTCTACAACTTACTTCTAAAGGGTGAGTTTATATCAACCTTTCACGATTTATAAAACATTGTTACAGTTTTACACTATATATTTTCTTTTTCTTTTTCATATACTTTTTGGAGAAAAATACCAAAAAGAAAAGATTTTCATTAGATCACAGGAAGCGACAGAACCACTTCACAATACATAGCAAGTAGTAGTGACTTTGAAAATGTTACACAAAGTAAATTTACATATAGAATAAATGTAATACATTTTGAGAAATTACACTGTCTCTAGATCACTTTATGTGATTATAACTTCAACAGCCACTGCTTCCATGTGTCTGGAGTGTTATAGATTAATGACTATTTAAATAAAAAATGTATCTCAGAAAAAAAAAAACATAACTGTACCATGTTAAAAAGTGTATTTATTAGTGGTAATTCAATAAAAAAAATAGTTACTATTTACATGTAATGTCATCAGTTTAACTGATATGATAATCTTAGATATTAGAATATAATTTCTTAATTACATTCTTATTACAATACATAGTACAGGCTGTTTGTGTGCCAGGTGTGGGTATGTATGAGGTTTGCTACAAGTCCTCTTGAACCTTACTTTGAGAGGAGCAAAAAGAACTTTATAGAATGTATTTAGCATGTCTGAAGGTGTCATTTTCATAATGGCACCTGATAAGAAGTCATTATGATCAACCAAAATGTAACAATAAAACAGATTTGGCATAAACAAAAAATGAGATGATGGGCTGGCATTTCTAAGTAGGACAAAGAGCGAAATCCAATTATATTTGAACTGTCTCACATAATGAACTTTGAAAGGAATCACAATTTGTTAAGAGATGGAATCTGCCATTTTCTATGAATTTAGGTCATTGTGCCATGCATAATAATCAATATTCATGAGCTTGTGTAATGTAAAAAGGATAAATATTGAATGTGTATTATATGTGTTAAGGTTTTTGAATTGAAAGCCACGCTGTGTCACAGTAAGGCTGGTTGCTGTTTTGTTGTTATTCCTTTGATAAAACTTAAAGTAAACTTTTTAACTACAGTACTTTAATCAATCTGTGTGGACAATCAGTTATTCAAATATAATAGCATGCATCCACGTCCCACTGCACATGCATCCAAAAGCTACATAACAAATTTAGATGCAGAGAGAGGTGATTAAAGTAGGTGTTCCTGAGTGGTAACAGAGGAGTGGCTAGCCTGATGTGGGCATGTTGCTGGCATATTGTAGTCAGCAACTACCAAAGCTGCACTGATTTTGGCGGACATGTTCAGATGAACATTCTACACCTCCATAGGGCTGGTGCAATGTTTGATGGTGCGATTGATGAGTGTCTCCGTACAAATCCCATCTGCTGCGGTATTAGCGTAAAGACACAGTTGCTGTGCGGAAAAAGATGCAGTTGTGTCTGCATTATTATATACCTCTGAATCAGGCCCAATGTGTCTGCTGTACAAGACCCATACAGGATCTCCACAGCAGCATAAAACATATGGTAAGAATTAGTTCACAATCTAAATATTACTTAGATTTGTGATTTAATCTGCAGAGAGGGTTCTTGGCCTGTACTACTGCAATCACATGTAAAGCACCAAAAGATGTCAAAGAGAATTTTAAGTTCTCATCCAAATTTTATTTAATCCACCAAGCACTTACTAAATATGCACAGAAAAGGAGTGTGTTTTGCAATTCAGGATAATATTTATTGTACTGATATCAAATTTAATATTGAGAGTTTTTAAAGTCATTTATATAATTATTTTTAGTATGAAGTTTTATAAGCACAGTAACTAAAATAACTTTAACTTGTTTAGAAACCAAAAACAGTGTAATACAGAATTAATCATTTACTTGGCACATTTAACTAAAAGAAGATTTTTAACTAATCCCATCATCCAGTTGGATTGTGGCCAAGTTTTAGTGGGGTTAGGGTCCTGGTTGGACCTCAGGTTGGTGTATGCTGGGTAGAAATTTGACCCAGGGAGCCTGTCCTGAGCCTTCCACTAGATGGATTTTGACAAAAACTTCACAGAGTGGTAACATTGGAACACAGAAGACATACTAGGGGTTTGAGCTCCTGGTTAGACCTCCCACTGGTGTACGCTGGGCAGAGATTTGACCTGGGGAGCCTGTTCTGGGCCTTCCACTGAAAGGATATTGATGAAAACTTCACAGAGGGGTGGCAATTGTCTGGGATGACTAATGGAGTGGTTGGGCCTCACAGGGGACCTCACAGCGGAGTGCGCCAGGAAGAACTTTCCTCATGGATGTGTTGGAAGAGCTGCTAAACTGCTAATTATTTTTGAAATTTTGACAGTTACATACAACTCATTGATAACTTAATAACTTGAAGATTTAAACCCGAGCAATGCCAAGTGCTTCAGCTAGCTGTCTGTAAAATTCAAATTGAAAATGGCCAAAGGTGTATAGTTGAATGGTGTCAGAAAAAAACACTGATGAAGATTCAGTACCACAGAAAAGTAGATGCAAATTGTTATTCCTGAACAGAGTGTTTGGTAGAAGGTGTAGCAGTGGAGGAAAAAAACCTTTCATTGTTTACAGCTGTCTATACATAGATGGCAAGTACCTGTTCTCAACCCTGTTTAGGGACTGCATCTGATGCTACTGCAGGTGCTGCCCAGATGACACCATAGGTGAAAGGAAAATTAATCACCTTGGAGGAAAGGGAGCCCAGTGGTTGCATCAGATTGTGTGTGCTTTGGTGAGGGACACTGCAATGTGAGCTCACAGTAAACCAATGTTCCAATGTAGAGAGCCGCAATGAAAGTTCTCAGTGGGGCAGCTGTCAGTCAGTGAGGAGTAGTTTGAGGTAGAATTTTCTGGATGGCCAAACAACACAGATGGGCAGGACACCTATGCGTTTCAACGGCCTCTGGTGTCTTTGTCACGTGGTACATGTAATGAACAGTGATTTTTTTTGCTGCAGAATTTTAATAGTTATTGTATTTTACCTTTAATAAAATTGACCATTTAAATACCACTGCAAAAAATCACAGAAAATCAGCTCATCTGACATTATATGTCATCTTTAGACTCCCCAGCTGGTACAGTATAGAGACTTTACTTGCATATGTATTCACTGTTTAAACTGCCTTTAATTGTTACTGCTGTAGTTATTCAGTTAACAGCTTTTTTACAAAAAAAAACCTTACATTATAATTCGTTCCACTGAAATCCACCAATTACACCTACAGATCTTATAATACCACAAACTCCACACACTTAATAACCATTTTAATTTTTAAATACAGAAACTTATTATGGAATGAAAGCCATGTATGCTAAACCATGTGGCACATTCTCAACATTGTTAGGTGGGGGCCTTGGTGGTTATAATGAATATTTCATGACATGAGTACTAAAGAGGCTTGAAACAAACTTCCTGCAGATGTTGATAAAATAACTGTTTATTAATTTAACGTGCTAGGGGTTAGCACTGTTCTGTCCTTAGAATGCATTGTTCAGATAAAATATAAGCAAACAACAGTTGGCCAACTGACATCCTATGTTTCTCTAAATATCCTAAATAAGAATCATGATATTTGTCGACTTAATGTTACTACTTTAGTAGTATGAAAAATCTTCTTCTGAAACTAACTCAAGCAAATTTTTTTCTGGTTTCCTTTTGCTTAACTCTAAGTTCAAGAGAACATTTTCTGAATGTATTTTTCAAGCCACAGTTACACATACTGTACCAGATTTATGTTCAGAGACTATTACGCACATGGGTATTTGCCTTTCCCGTCACTCTGTTTACTGTGTCTTGATTCTGACAGTGTCGGTCACTTCACGAGTAGCTGAACGATAGATGTGTTGACTGCACCAATGAAATATTAATGTGTTATGAATGATTCACAGCAAATTTGTGTAAGAGCAAGAACATTTTATTTATGTAGACAAGACTGAAATAGTGTCAGAAAACAATTTTTTGAACTGTACTTAAGTATTATATTGATAAAGCTAAAGCAAATTTGTTCAGGTGAGTTCATTTCACCAAAATTGACTATGAACTATGAAGTGTTAGATCATTTTAAATTGCCAAAATGATTGCCTTCATATCCTTATTTAGTATGAAAGAAACACTTCTACTGAAGATTGTGGTCTCTTTGCTCTTTAAATGTAATATATAAGATAGACTATACATTGTTATTATAAACACAAAGAATGTCTAGGAATGCCCAATAAAATAATTTGTGCAATGAGTACTCACTAATACAGTATATTATGTTATATATATTATATTGATTACTGTTTTATTTATGTGTTTATCAATAGCTGGATCATTTTCAATATATCCATAGACTAAATCACAATTTTTATTGCTATAGTTATAGCAGATTTTGCATTAATTACAGCAAGAACTATGGGCAACTCTTTCCTGAACTATGCAAATGTCAAACATATTTTTACAGATAATTAAAATGTAATAATGGAATGAGAAAAACCAATTGCTTAAAAGTTGGTGTTTATTAAAATGCATGTAAATGAATGACACTAGAAAACCAAGCTTATATTGTATATTGTCAGCATACTGTCACACTCAGGACTATTAAACCACTTTCTTATCTCTCCGGTGCCTGTCCAGGATAGCACAGAGGTCTACTCACACTGCACACCACTCCTGGCTCGTGCTGAGGTCTGTCTGTGCTGTTCCTACTCCATATGCTCAATCTGCTGTTACTGAGTATGGCGATGGCTCTCTGCAGTACCTTGCTCACCGAGCATCTTCCAAACATGATGGCACACAGGCTGCACACAAGAGTTCCCTCCTAAACAACAGTATTGGAGCAGCAAAGTTGGACTCTGTCATCTGACGCTCTTCCTCTACTACTGTGAGTAAATATCTCTATCAATATTTTGTTTTATTTCCTTCTCATATATATTCTTTTTTCAGAGAATAGGTAAGATTGCTTTATTATTAGGTTTAAATCAAATTGATGGATGGCTTTCTACTTTGTTTGACCCAAGTAACCACCAGTGTAACCACTTGATTAAGTAAATATGGGTATTTAAGAGACCATCGGCCTCCCATTCAAACACACTCCTGATAAAGTTGAGTGCCACCTTACTCAGCAAAACGCATTGAGGCAATACCTCTGAACTGGACTTTTATTTGGACTTCTACTTAAACTCTCTAGGACTGACGGCGGCATTCAGGCTTCAGGTGGACTACATACAGCCTATTCAATTGCTTTATGGATCCTTAGGACTGTGTTGAAATCTTCTTTGTCCACCATATGGTAATTCCCTACTGCTCAAAAATTTTCACCTCTGGAAACAGTGGAGAGAGTCCTAGGTCTGGTGTGAATACACAGGAACTGAGTTGTTTGCTAATTTCCATTTATTGGATTTTTATCTTGACATATTTATGTTACTAATGCTGCTAGTACTTTAAAATATTTATCTTGCACAAAGTGCATAATTTTAAAATTTAACAAATATATTCTGATTGATTAATTGTAGACCATCCATCTATTTGTATAGCTTTAAGAACTAGTATTCTTGTTTTTTCTACATTCTGTACTCCTTGTGGTGATTGACTACCCCTATACTACTGTAGATGCTTTGTGACAGTGCTTCCAATTAGAACTTCCTTTCTCTCTGTTCCACATCAACCATGGTCACATCTGTTGATGGACTTCATTACCAACCTCCCGGTTTCAAACAAGTTCAACACAATCTGGGTGGTAGTTGACTGGTTCACCAAGATGGCTCACATTCATATAAGAAATCTTCAGACTCCATGAACTACCTCTGGAAATGTTACAAGTACAATGTTGCTTCTTGCTGAAGTTACAGCTTAGTGCTGAGCTCCCAGGTAGTCTGTATCTGAACTGTCCCAGTCCGTTATATCCAGTTCCTATATCTGGTAAACAAGTCTCCTATACCATCTTACACACCAGCCTGGTTTTTACCACTGAGGCTTGTTCTTACAGTCACCATCGGTTCCAGCCGATGCCTCCAACCATTGGTCTTATCCGATGCTTCCAACATTGGACTCATCAATTAAGTTCTTCAATTCATCAATATTGGACCCCAGCCAATCAAGTTCATCAATGCTTCAACGACGGATTAAAATCCATCATGTTCTTCAAATCATCAACATCGGCCCCAATCAGATTCTGCTCATTCATTCAGTATTATCTCCAGTTCTCATTCCAGCCTGCTGTTTAATAAAGACATTCTATTTCTGTCCTTGCCTTTGTGCTCATCATCCACTGGCACATCTCTATCTCCCCTTCGGCCTCCCACGCCTGTTCCTACCCAAACCAACCCTCAGGCATGCTGCTCTCCTTCTCTGGATTTGTGATCACAGCTCTCCATCCACACTCCATGCTGACAGCGGTCCTTAACCCATTGCAACTGAAGACCATTGTGGTTGCATGGGACCGGCGGCCTGCGGGAGACACAATCGGACTGCAATACAGAGCATTCCTAAGATGCGGGTGAGCCACCTCGCCAATGCCGCCTGAAGCTGCTGATAAGAGGCAATAATCAGCATTGGACTACTAGCTCCATGCAATTGAGATGCTCCATATGTATAATTGACATCCTTTCACATTGACTGTGTGAGTAATGTGCAAATACATGTTTTCCTTTTGAAGTGGATCGTATGCACCATTTCTATATGCTTTGTGGAGAGCTGAGTTGCTGTTTTGAATACATATGATAATAATCACTGGATATATAAAACAGTGTTTTTCTAGAAGAACAAGCTTATAATCTTTCTTATTTGCCTGAGTACACAGATGTGGTAATAAAAACTGCCAATATTTGGGTCTTTTTTGACTCATTTTGGACATTTCAGGCTGTGGATACTTTTCCCTTTTTTAGAAAGCTATATATTTTAACCGTTAGAGTCTGATCAACTCTTTCTAACTATTTTTCATAAAAATGTTCTCTTGTTCCTAGGAATAGAATATTTGTTTTTTTATTATTAAGGCTTATGTGCAATGAATTGTATTTTTTATTGATAATAATGTGGTTATTATATTAATAAAACCTAGAGAAATTTCTATATTGACTGTATTAGTGTCTCAGTAGGGGTACCCAAGTGCAGTATACGGTACCATTTCTTTAGTTTGCTGCTTGGGAGGTTGGCAAATACCTCTTATTACTGCTGCATGTGCATCTGATTCCTTGATTGGGGTAAGAGGTGTTATTTTATTTATACAACCCTCAGGCATGACAGTTTGTACTGGCACTATAGAACCAGCCGAGAATCAGGCACAAGCTGCTGGGTTTACACCAGATCTTGTTGCTCACCTAGAACACCAAGAGGTGCTGCAGGATCAGGTGATGCAATTCCTTCAAGAACTGACAAACCAGCAGGATAATATCCAATCCACTCTGAGAGGCTCAGGAGCTGCCACTTTGTCTATTCCGATTTCTCTGGTTCCAGTTTCCTCAGTGGCACCTCATTTGCACATTCCTATTATTGCAAAATTTTATGGAAAACCCCAAAAATTGCAGGTTTTTCCTAAATCAATGTGAAACACAGTTTGAGCTCCAACCTAACAATTTTCCTACAGACTGTACCTGTGTGGCATATATCATCTCCCTTTTATCTGGATCCCCCCCTTAGACTGGGCTTCACCCTTATAAGGAAGATCGGATCCAAGCCCTGATTCAGACCCACCCGCTGCTGCAGGCAGCTCGCAGGGTCTGTGGGTGTTTTTTTTTCTCCAGGCCTCTTGCAAAGCTGTGGGTGATTACAACCATTGGTCTTGCGACAAGACCCTGGGGTAGGGTCTCGGCTGCCGCAAGCCCGAGACTCCTTGCTCTAATAGAGCAGGAAGTCCACTACTGACATCACTTGTGATGTCAGTAGGTCCTCCCACAAACACCAGGCATTCCTAAGGGAATGCCTGCATTTGTGTAGCCACACCCCCCTACCCACCTACAAAATGGGGCAAGCTGTCATTCACCATTGACAGCCGCCCCATCTTGTAGCAAGCCCCACAGCGACTGAAGCTCATTCGCTCTTCAGGGCTCAAGCGTGTGCACCTGGATGCGGCGCATGCACAGGGCCCAAACATTGAGCAACTTGCGAGCGCTGTGCGCTTGCAAGTGGCTCTGAATTAGGCCCCCCATTCTAACAGCTTACAAGAAATTTGTTACAGCATTTCCCTTAATCTTCGCCGAACCTGGGAGAGTGTCATCTGCATCTTCAGACAATCTACGTCTATGTCAGGATTCATATTCTGTAAGCCAGTATCTGGTGCAGTTTTAAATACTGGTATCAGAACTTTTTTAGAATGATTGAGCATTCTATGCAGCCTTCTGGAACGGCTTATCTGACAAAATTAAAGATGTTCTTGTTACTTGTGATCTCCCGGACAAGTTAGAGGACTTGATCTCCTTGTGCACCAAGGCGCACTTACATTTTAAAAAATGTGCTATTGAGAGAGCAAGATTCATTCATCCTAAACCTCGAGTGTCAGTCCTGCCTCAGTCAGTTTCTTCTCCTAAAGAGGAACCAATGCAAATCAATCGTTCTTGCCTATCAAAGTAACGCAGAAGGCGCCAGTCTGAGAATCTCTGTCTATAATGTGCTGCTCCTTCTCATCAGCTCAACAATTGTCCCAAGTGTCCGGGAAACTCCCACTCCTATCTCGGCAAGGAGAGGTTAAGTTAGGAGTAGTTCATTCCTCTCCAAAGAATCCCGATTTCATTCTCTCAGCTTCTCTTCAAGTGGCCAAGCTCTTCAAGTAAGTCTGCTCTGTTGGATATAGGTGCTACTGGCTACTTCATCAAATCTGAATTAGTCCAGTGGTGTGCATTACCAACCGAGAGTCTGCTTCATTCTATCTATCTAGCAGCGGTTGATGGAAGTTGCATCCTAGGAGGTACAATTACCCTTCAGACTCAACCTTTGTGAGTCAAGATTAGTGCTCTGCACTTCTTATCCCAAACATGGGGTCTCTTAACCCATTGTACACAGTCCAGTCCTTTGTCTCCATCTTTTTTTCCTTCATCCTTCCCCTTTTTTTCCTTCATCCTTTTTACCCATTAACACACGCACACATATATATGTGTGCATATGTGTTTATATGTATGTGTATATGTGCATATGTATGTGTATATTTATTGTGATATGATCGGGGTAGGGGTCCTTCTCCTGGGGTAGATGGACACTTCCTTACACACAGCAGCCAGGAAACAGCACTCCAGTCGTGGGTTTTTGTGCAAGCTGGTCAGCACCAGTTTTTATTGTGCAACACCAATAATCAAATAAACAAAACATAAAATAAATCCTAAACTGTCTGGGCTCTAACCTGACAGTAAATTCCCTCACAAACTGAACACTAAACAAGCTCACATCCACAGTACCTTCTGGATTGTAGCAAACAGTGGGCCTGATTCAGAGCTGGACGCTATTTGCGCTCGCTCGTTCAGAAAAAGGGTCCGGCTATTTAAATTGAGCACTTGATCTTTGCGGTCTGTTGATGCCTCTATGTCTGAGCGAGCGAACGAAACATGCGCTCGCTATTTTGTAAAGACGCCCCCTGGCCGCTCACATCCTATGTCATCTCCGCTATTTATTTGATTAATCGAGTACATCGAAAGGCGTCTGAACTGCTCGCAGTGCTTGTGGTAGGATTTTACTACCGCAATCATGCGAACAGTTCAGGCTAAGAAACAACCAAGTGACGTTGTCGATGACGCTGCTTTGTTAATTATGCACACTCTTAAAACACCCGTTTTGACCGTTTGGCACGCCTGTGTTTGGATCTCCACTCCCCATTTTCAAGCACCTTCCCCCGTTACCACCCACAAATGCCTCATCCTGTCACTCAAATTAGCAGGCACTCGCTATTTGGCGAGCGCTCGAATTCCGTCGCACTGACTGGTTGGCGCATGCGCATTATGACCCATACGCTTGCGCAGATGTGCAAACATCGCTTGGAGCGAACGAGCGGCCACTTACGAGCGGCTCTGAATTGGGCCCAGTGTCTCAGAGCTAGCTAACCTGTGGACCTGCTTTCCCAAGTATGAGACACTGCATTAAAAAACCTCTTACACAGCTATATTGAGCCACTTCCAGGTGCAATCCCTAATTAGACTGCTCACAGGCTGAAAGGCCTAACACCTGAAACGGCCCTGTGGATGGAACCCTTCCTTCTCTCTCACATCCACACCCCCAGGACCCATTCTCCAGCTTTTATCAAATGCCGACACTCAGTTCTGTTTGTAAAACAGACTTCCTGGGGGTTAAAACACATATCACAGGAATCTGGAACACTTATAAACGCCATCCCTAACTTCTCCAGTGCTTCTATCACAATATATTATATATATATATATATATATATATATATATGAATACTCAGGGTGTCTTGTCCCCACGGATGCTGACCCGTGTGACCAAAGGTGCTGTGTCTGCACTGTGTGGGTGAGTTCCCGCTTATGTATGTAGATGTGTGTATATGTAGAGAATACTATCCTTAATCATGTTATATGATGCCTGGTGATAGCAAAACACATTTTTTGTGCATGTATGTATATATGCACATGCAGGAGAATTTTTGAAGTCTCATATCCTCATTTATAATTCATCACATTCTAGGAATAATTTTTTTTCATTTTATTAATATATCATAATTTTTTGTACTATTTGCTTTATGTCAAATAAGCCTTCTTCACTAAAATAGAGAAATACGAATAGATAAATGGATAATCTAGATATTATTATGCACACAAACTGACGGTGATGTCTGCACGTGTGTGCACATACATGCACGCACTTTTGTGTGTGTGCACGTATGGGTGCACGCATGTATATGTAGATTGTATTTATGTACATGTTTTATTCATTTTATTACTAACATTTTTTACTAACATTTTTGATTAACAATTTTATTAATATTCTTCTTTATTATTATTCTTGTACTATTTGTCTTACATCAAACTTCTTTACTTCTTTACTAAAATAGAGAAATACAAATATAAAAATTTAAATTAAAAATTAAAAACAAAACCCGTGTGTGCATGTATGGGTGTACGCATGTGCATGTAAATTTTTTCAAACCCAGTAACTTCAATCCAATAATATCTCACCCTGATGGGTTAAACAACACACATGTGTTTTCTAATTGAACTGAGTATTTAGAGGGAGAACTGACCCTCTGTTGAACACACCCCTCTGAAGAAATCCCTATGGGAAGAAACACATTAGAGAACCTAATATTTATTGGTTTTTGATCACTGAAGTGAGATCCATTCCACGTCCCTGCAGTGCTGTCTGGCGAATGAGCTTATTCCACGTTGTCCATCCTGGAAGCAGTTTTACTGACACCGCTCTATCCCTAAGCTGAGGACGCAGCCTGGTCACACACGGCAGGTGTCTCATACTAATATGATTGAGGACGTGGAGGGAGCAGATAACCATCGCTATATATGGGAGACTAGACCCTTTATGCATTGCCTCATCATTGAGACTAAATGAGAGTAGGCAGTCACTGCCACACCAGGAGACGGGATACCCCGTACTTCACCGCTTTCACTGGGGACAAGGTGAGAATAAATATCTCCGGCCAGATCAGGAGCTCCCAGCCGTTAAAGGTGATGACTGTAACAATTTTTAAACTGCTGCAGTGGTGATTGCAAAGGTTTTTTTACTTCCCAATATCCCACTAGCCCGCAGTGAAAGTGCGGAGTATAGTGATTGTTACTATACAGTATCAAACATATTACATCATTGCACCTGTTGATACATCTGAGGGCTGCACATTTCTAAGCATCTCTTCAGGCATTACCTGATTTTGATCGGGACGCAAACCTTAGTGTCTCCCAGTTTTTTATCTCCTGCTTTATGCAGACTAGAATGGAATAAAAACAATTGGACACGGACCGTTCATTTTGTCAGAACCATTTTTCATTAATTGTGGTGTTTTAATATTGAAACACTTTTTATTGATTTCACATCAGTGTTATTATTTTTCATGTTTATTAATTTTTTATATGCATTGCAATTGATTATATGTAATTAATAAATTGACATATTTATTATCATTATCATATGGCACAATTGTTTTTTTATATTTATTTACATATATATTAATATAATTTATTAATATGATTATTATAGAATATCTATATATATTTTTTAATATCTTTATTATTTATTCCATTGTGATAACTACTTAATTATTGATTTGGGTTGTCCACAGCGCTGTTACTTTTTCCTTTGTTTCTCACTCTTGGTTTGCAACCTTCTAACAGCAGTGTGGAACATTACCCTTGTCCTTACACTTGTGTATAGTAGATATCCTAAGTTTCAGTGCCTGTGACTATCTTTTTTCTTGTTGGACACTTTGAACTTTTACCCAGGGTTTTGCACTTGATAGTTCTGGGCTTGACCTTTCTCCGTCTGCATAATCCTCAAATTGACTGGAGAACCTCACGAATCACTGCTTGGGGATCTTCCTGCTTTAGTTCTTGCCTCCAAAAGTTCTTCCAGTATGCCCTGCAGTACCATCTAATTCAGATACTGCTTCTTCTCCTTATGAAGAATTCACTGATGTTTTCAGTAAAGCTAGTGCTGATATTCTTCCTCCTTGCCATGAATGGGATTGTCCAATTGAATTAATCTCTGGGAAATCTCCTCTCAGTGGGTGAACTTATCCTCTATCGCTCCCAGAAAAAAAGGCCATGACTGACCATTTCCAAGAGAATTTGGAAAAAGGGTTCATCCGCCCTTCCACCTCTCCTGCTGGTGCGGCTTCTTTTTCCTAAAAAAAAAAAAAGGATTGTTTTCTGCGCCGGTGCATCAACTACAGGGAACTGAATGGCATTACCATTAATATCCGCTATTCTCTCTGTCTGATTACAGAGCTTTTTGGCCGAGTCAGAGGAGCCACCATCTTCACCAAATTGAACTTGCGAGGAGCATATAATCTCATACAAATTCAGGAAGGAGACGAGTGGAAGACTGCATTTAACACCTGCGACTGTCACTATGAGTACCTCATTATGCACTTTGGTCTCAGCAATGCTCCTGCAGTATTCCAGCTCTATGTCAATAAGATATTCCACGAGCTGTTGTACAAACATGTTGTTGTCTAGCTTGATGATATTCTTATATTCACCAATGATTTGGAAGAACATTGCCAGTAAGTAAAGGAGTTCTGACATGTCTCCGTTCCAATCATCTCTACTGCAAATTAGAGAAGTGTGTCTTTGAGGTCAAGTCTATTCCATCCCTGGGATATATAATTCCAGGTGCTGGTCTCACAATGGACCTAGAAAAGCTCCAAGCAATTCAGGAGCGGCCACTTCCTAATAGTCTCAGGACTGTTCAGCACTTCCTAGGGTTTGTGAACTACTACTGCAAATTCATAAAGAACTTTTCCGCCATCATCACACCTATTACCACTCTAACTAGGAAATGTGCCAATCCATCCCAATGGTCAGAGGAAGCAAAGGAAGCCTTCCAAAAAATCAGAAGTTAATTTCAGCTCCTGTTCTTCGTCAACCTGATGTCACACAGCCATTCATCTTGTAGGTTGATGCTTTTTCCGTAGGAGTCGGAGCTGTGCTCTCTCAATGCATGCTTTATGGTCTTCTCTACCCCTGTGGATTTTTCTCCAGATAATTCACTCCTGCAGAGTGCAACTACTCAATTGGGGATCAAGAACTTCTCACTATTAAGTTAGTCTTGGAGGAGTGACACTATCTTTTGGAAGGTGCTGTACATTTCCATTTTCACAGACCAAAATAGACACTTATCTCTTAAGACAGCCCATTGTCTGAATCTGAGGCACGCTCTATTCTTCTCACAATTTAATTTCAAATTGTCTTTTTGCCCAAGGATCCAGAAACAAAAGGCTGGTGCCCTCTCTCGCTGCACGGAGCAAGAAAATAAGACTACATCTGTTGAGAAGAATCTCATCATTGATCTAGGTGCTTTCCCTGCAGTCGGAGTAGAATCCTCACCACCTTTTGGGAAAACTCTTGGTAAGGCTGCATTATCCAAGAAACTGCTACATTGGTCTCATGCTTCCTGCTTCGAGGTCATGCAGGCATACAAAAGGCCTTCAAGTTCATTTCCAGGTCTTACTGGACTTTATTGCCTTTATATCATGGTAATTCTCTGCTGCTCAAAATGTATTTGTCACTTCTATAAACAGTGGAGAGAGTCCTAGGTCCAGAGTTGTGTGCTAATTTCCATTTATTGGATTTTTATCTTTACATTTTTATGTTACTCATGCTGCTAGTACTTTAAAATATTTATCTTGCACAAAGTGCATAATTGTAGAATTCAATAAATATATTCTGATTGATTAATTGTAAACCATCCATCTATTTGTATTTCTTTAAGAACTAGTATTCTTCTTTTTCTATATCATTTACTTATTATGGGGATTGACTACCCCTTATACTACAGTAGACGGTTTGTGACAGTGCATCCAATTAGAACTTCCTCTCTCTCTGTTCCACATCAACCATGGTCACATCTATTGATGGACTTCATTACCAACCTCCCGGTTTCAAACAAGTTCAACACCATCTGGGTGGTAGTTGACCAGTTCACCAAGATGGCTCACTTCATACCCCTTACTGGTCAAACGTCAGCTCCCAAGTTGGCTCAGTTATTCATATAAGAAATCTTCAGACTCCATGGACATCATATCTGACCAGGCAGTGCAGTTTGATGCCAGGTTTTGGTATTCAATGTGCTCTTCAGTCTAATGGCCAGATAGAAAGAGTCAACCAAGATCTGGAGTCTTTTCTTCATTTATACGCATCCTCCTCTCAGGACAACTGGGCTGAACTGCTTCTTTGGGCAGAATTTGTCACAACAATCAGTACCATTCTTCATCTGGGTCCACGTCCTTTAATGTCACTTATGGCCTCCATTCTCGAGTTCCTGAGTTTCATCCACTTCCTGCCTCACAGGATCCAGCTGCTGACCACACCTTGCAGCACTTCTCCAAGATTTTGAAAGAGATCTGCTCCTTCCTTTTGAAGGCTTCTGAGTGGTTAAGAAGAAGCTTGCTGACAGGAAGAGGAGAGCAGTTAACAGTCTCAAGGAAGGTGATTGAGTTTGTCTCTACACAAAATCTTTATTTGAGAGTGCCATCCATGAAATTTGTGCCCTGATACATTGGGCCATTCGCCATTGCACATGTAATCAACCAGTTTCATTCAAACTCAAGCTTTCTCCTTTTCTGAGGATACCAAATTCCTTCCATATTTCTTTATTGAAACCACCCATGCTCAACCAGTTTCATTCTGCACTTCCAAAGGCACCCAAAGTCCAGACTCATGTTGAGTTGAGTATGAAGTGGCAAAGATTCGGGACTCTCAAATCCAGTAAGGATGTCTTCAATACTTAATCGGCTGGAAGGGCTATGGCCCAGAAGAACTTTCCTGGACTTTTGCCTCTGATGTCCATGCTCCCCAGTTGATCCGAGCATTCCATGCCAAGTTTCCACAAAAGCCTAAGAGGGGTCCTGGGGCCATCTATCAAGGGGGGGTTGCTGTCATGCTCTGGACTATTACTGTAAATAAAGCATGTGTTTAGTATATCTCAGGTTTGTTCATACCATATTTCATCTGTGAGTGACTGGCACAGTAAGTCACAAACATATATTCAGTATATCCCAGGTAGACTGTCTGTAACAGATAATGCATGTTTGCAGTATTTCCTACCAGGAGAGTAGCCTATAATTAGGATCTATTTCTTATACAGTGATGCTTAATCACTGTACTGAACATCCATTTGTTAATACACATAGAAAACTTATCACATTTAATAGTGTACTAGTGCTTAGCAGATCACATGCTTAGCCTTCTGTCAAAGTAGTGGTTTAGGTAAAAGAGTGGAGCACTTATAAGTTGCTGCCTCTGCTATTCCCTGTTATACAAAATGGTGAACCGACAAAGAGTGCAGGCAGAATGGCTCTCATAAAATAGATAGAAACAGCATCTGCTCTTAGAGTAAACCAAATGTCTGTCTGCCCTGTTGCTACTGCAGTGCATGATAGTGCAATGCAGGCACAACTAATGAGAGTGATGCTGAGGGAATACCTGTGAAACCAAGACTCAGAGTGGTGATGTGTGTGAGGGACTCTCTGTGCTCAAAGGGAGCTCCCAGAACACTGTATGACCATTGCACCAATAGCATGATCAATCTATTGTTCCCAGTGGAATCCAATATTGGGTTAGATAAGCATTCCTTGGTGACCTATTGTTATGGGGCCACTTATTATTATTAATTAACTCATGCCTCCCTGATGTAGTACTTACCTTACCCCATTCCCAGCATATTGCTCCTCTAGCGAAGGTTCCACTTTAGCTGGTCAGTCTGGGTTGTCCCATCAGTGGGAGCTGTTGGGGGTGCACAGGACACAGACGGGACAGCTTATGGCATATATTAGAAATGTCAGAAACATATCATATTAAGTATATATGTATTTGATTATTTGGTTTTCAGATATTTAGTGACTCTCTCATCACCTGTTCAGGGCAAAGAGACAACCATATGTATGTTAGAGCTGCTTAGATCATGCTGTGCGCGCACATTGCAGCATTGATGAGGGCAGCTAGATCTGTAGTAAAAGGGGAAATCATTATTAGCACATGAAATGGATTGCTGGATTACCTTTGATAAATAGTAATAAAATCCAGATTACTGACATTGCAGGGACATATACTGTACAGGAGGAGGCTGGGACCACTGGCTCAGAAATAATGGAGTCAGTGAGATGAGGTGGGAGGGCTTTAGAAAGGCTGTAAATCAGTACATGTGCCTCAATTAGTATCTCAGGGTCTGAGTTCTATGCTATTGCCACTGCAGCAACAATCCCATATGAAGCTGCTGTATCAAATATGCAAACATTACAGCTACAGGGATGTGTATTGAGATGCCCACTGGCGTCTTTGCAAATCTGAACATCTGCATACAAAGACACAGCATCGGTCACAGATCATTCAATGTTAGCAGTGCTGAGTGAGTCTGTGGTCACACAGAATGGCAGTGGGAATTGAGCCATGTTTACTACATACAGGATTGTAGATACAGGATGTGACATGCCCCCGAAACGGTCGCGACACACCTGCATTTTTAGCTGACACTCCCTGTTACCATTCCTAAATGCTCCCTGACTATCAATCACACTGTAAATAAATACTCAATGTGAGTGACTACGATAATGTACCTTGAAACAAGTGCAGTGTGACTCAAATGGATGTGCATGGCTGTATAATCACTAAACTGCAAAAACATCAGAATAGAGTACAACTCTGAATCAGGTCCTCAGTCAGTTTGATTATCCTATATGTGCATATGCATGGATATCCTTAAAACCTGGACTGTTAGAGTGCAGGTGCCCTGTGGGTGGATCTGGCCACCACCACCATGATCTGTAAGTGCCCCCACTTCTTAACACCCAATGCAATCCATATTTGTAGCAGTGCATTCAGCTCCTTCACTGCAGGGCACACCACTATTAATATACATTGGAGTGGGCAGTGACTGTCTTCTGCACTCCATCTCCTGAGGTGTCTGCAAGGAGAGATGGAGAGACATCATGACGTCATGTCTCTTCAGAAGAGGGGCTGCAGACCAACAGGTGGGTAGCCAGAGGAAGGTAAGTGTTGGGTGCTGGAAGAGACACAGACACTGGGCTGGGAGAGATGCTGGGACTGGAAGAGCCACTGGGGGCTGGGTCTTGCAGTGTCACTGGGGCTGGGACTGGAAGTGTCATTGGGGTCTGGGACTGGAATTAATGAAATCATGATTTACTAATAGAGGCATAGGGAGCGGATTGGGGGTGATAGTTTGTGGCATACTGTGTAAAAGGCATTACTCTAGCATAATGTGTATAAGGGCATTACTAATGTGTGGCATAATGTGTAATTAAATAATGTGTAAGGGGCATTACTGTGTGGCATAATTTGTGAGGGGTATTACTGTGTGGTATAATGTGTAAAGGGCATATCTGTGTGGTATGTGTAAGGGGCACTACTGTGTGGCATAATGTGTGAGGGGCACTACTGTGTGGCATAATGTGTGAGGGGCATAACTGTTTGGCATAATGTGTAAGGGGCAATATTGTGAGGCATAATGTGTAAGGGAATAATGTGTAAGGGGCATTACTGTGTGGCATAATGTGTAAGGGGCACTACTGTGTGGCATAATGTGTGAGGGGCATTACTGTGTGGCATAATGTGTAAGGGGCATTATTGTGTGGCATAATGTGTAAGGGAATAATGTGTAAGGGGCATTACTGTGTGGCATAATGTGTAAGGGGCACTACTGTGTGACATACTCTGCATGAGGGCTCAACTGTGTGGTGTAATGTGTAAGGGGCACTACTGTATGACATAATGCACCTGAATCAGAGTTGAACACTATGCCAATTTTCAAGAGGCTGAGCAATTGATCGATCGGTGGTGTGCACATGTGTCACAACTACATTGTGCATGTGAGTGAATGAATTGCGATCAAGCTCGCTGTGAGGATTCACTCACAATTAATTGACAGGAAGAGACCATTTTGTGGGTGGTTACAGAGAGTTCCATCCAAAATGGAGTGTGTGTCGGGGCCATTTCCTGGGCATGTACTAGCCAGTGTCTGTGAACGGGCACAAGCAACACAAAGCTCCAACATTTCAGTAACCACAGCCATTCTGAGTGGCCATAGATTCATTTGAGGAATCCATGTTTTCAGGATCTGCATCCAATGCTGCGTTTTGTGTACACAGCTGTGAGAACTCCGGTGGGCGTCTCAATACAAATTCTGCCTGCTAATGAATTAGCATAGTTTAGCAGTTGCTAAACAGCAAAAATCGCAAATGCATTTGTATTACCGTATAACTATTAATCAGGCCCAATGCGTATCAGGGGCTCTACTGTGTGGCCTAAAGTGAATAAGGGACACTACTGTGTGGAGCAATGTAAATAATTTGCACTACTTTATTGCATAATTTGAATTGGGATACTATTGTGGGACCATGCCCCTTCCCCACAAAACCTTGGCCCTTTTTTGGGTGCGTGCTGTCCCTATTTAAAATATGGGGGGAAAGGACACTAATGCTCTTTCTGCCACAAGGCACCAAAATGTCTGGTTACGGCTCTTCCCTGGCCTATGGAGTTCACTTTTCCAATCTATACTTTGAATGTTAAAAAAAATTATACAAAATTGATAAGAACATACAGTATTTGGTGTGCTGTTAAAAAAAACAAATAGTTTGTCTATTCTTGAAGATCAGATTACATTTTATGACCAATTTATGCAGAAATCCAGGTAATTCCAGAGTATCCACATCTTTTTTTAATGTCACTGTGTCAGGGGTGTATCTATAATGGGTGCAAGGTGTGCGGTGCCCACAGGACCCTACATCCAGGGGGGCCCAAACCACATCCCCTGCACCCATACTTTCTAATACTTACCTCTCCGAAGTCCCACGTCGGCTGGAGAGGTGCTACACAGAATGCCTGAAAAATGTCTGCCGCTGCCATTTTCCCGGCGTTCTGCACATGTGCAGTAGGGAAATCACAAGGAAAATGGCTGCACATGTGCAGTAGACTCCGGTAACAGATTAGTGCTCGGAGTCTACTGAACCTGTCAGTGTGCCGCGGCTGCCGGAGAGAGAGGAGGGGGCCCCAGATGGTGAGTGAACACTAAATATGCCCCTGCACTATGTACATATTATAGTCTTGAATGGCTGTACTGTCTCTGTCATGTGCAGTGAGAGCCGTAGCTCTTCATAGGCTCCCACTGCTATGACGGGACACGGAACAAAAAAAATGAGATATCCGCTCAGCAGTCCGGGACCAGTGAATAAGATGCTGCAGCTGGGTGTTTTCCTGTAAGTGCCACACAGAGGAGGCTGGATGAGAGAGATCCATGAATGACAGGGATGTGATATTAATGGTTGTTGTAGAGAACACATTTTAAGTCTGCAGTAAGATAAGAGACAAGCTGAAGATATGTTACACTGACTCTGGCTTAAGACTACTATTTCCAGAAAGGAGATATTCAGAGACCAGTGGGAAAAGACAGTGTCCTGGCTCCAGCAGAAATGAGACATGCAGAGACTGTAGAGAAGTATTGCACTAACACCATCAGAGATTACCTCCATATATCACAAGGACAGCTTGGTGAGAAATTGGGGGTTAACAATTGTTGCAGTCTCTGGGCAGTATTCAATTGTTTTATTGCACCCGATGTCCCATCTAAAGTGACAGGAGATCACGGGGCGATATTCAATTGGTGCCAATTATCATGCTGATCATGCCTATAGAGGTCGGGTTTAGCCGTGTAAAACAGCTACCCGACTAAAGTGCTGGGCGTGATCATGAAAAGTGCCATTTGGGCGCCCAAACAGGTCATTTTTTGCCCATCTGATCACGCCCCACAGGAGCAACAATTGAATAGCTCCATCGGGGAGGAAGGGGGGTAGAAACAATTGAGTACCACCCCCTGGCTCCAGTCAGTGTGAGAGAGAGAGAAAAAAATATATAAATAGCTTGAGACAGATGGGAGTGAAAAAAAAACCCTCAACCCATATCACTCGATCTTCTGTCCTGGATGATGCTAACATACTGTATGAGTCTGAACATTGTAACATTAATACTTAAGATCCCCAAATATTAAAATCAATAGAGGCAAATTGTAAAGAGGTAATTTAGAATATGATGACTACCAGCGCTTAATGACACAGTAAAACTGGAGAGAAATACAATAAACAGATTCACTCAGTTTAGCACAGTGATTTGTAAATTAGACTATTCTTTCTCTTACAGCCACATGATTTCTTTAGTGCAGTAATAATTAATTTATATCTAACAAGCTCATACAAAAGCAATTGAGTGCTGTCTTCAGTTTTACTCTTCTAACAAGCCATTCTTTTCCTACTCAATGCTGTACATTTGTGTAGAGATGTAGCACCATCTAGTGCCTACTGCAATATGTTGCTTCAGATTGTGATTTCAAAATTTTGACATTTAAAAAACCTATAAATATATTTGAAAAGAAACATATAATATCATTTGTATGCAAATGTTTTTAAGAATACATGAATACAACAAAACAAGAAAAATTAAGTATATACGTAAACTTTGTATCACTACTCATAATGATACTATGAAGCTTTCAAGTATTTGTACAATTGTTTTCACCCAGAGGGCAAATCAGCCTGTCTCCCCGGAACTTTTCACTGCTCCTTTTGGAGCAGTGTAACTAGTGTCCCTCCGTGACCTGCTGCTGCTGCAGACCCTGCAGGCTCTCAACTACTTGATAGCTGCTCCAGAGTCCGACTTCAGGGCGCCCTCTGGCAACTAAGGCGCCTGGATCTCACACTCCAGTGGCACCGCCCTCCCTACGCCCCTGGGAGCAAGCACTGCTGTGGCTGTGTCAGACTGTAAACGGCCATAGGGTGCAGCACTGTGAGGCACTGTGGGCCTGATTCAGAGCCGCTTGTTCTGACAGAGCGCTCGCTCTGAATCAGGGCCGGGCTTATTTTTTTTGGAGCGGCCTCCCAGCTATAGTGAGTGGCCATGATGATGGTCGCGATGGTTAAGACCATCAGGACCATTGGGCTTGTGATGAGACCCTTGTGGTAGGGTCTCGTTCATCGCAAGCCCCAGAGTGCTTTTGGCTTTAACAGAGCCAGAAGCTCTCCGCTGACATCACTTGTGATATCAGTGGGGCAGCTCCAAATGGCAGGCGTTCTCATGTTTGGGCAGCCACCCCCCCGGCCCGCCCACAAAGTGGGGTGAGCCGTCAGTCAACATCAACAGCTCGCCCCCTTTGGTGCGAGACCCGCGGAGTGCCTGTCGCTAGCCAGGTCTCGCACATGCGCACGACGGAGCCGGCTCCATCGTGCGCATGCGCAGTGGGCCACCATCAACCCAGTTGCGAGCACACAGCACTTGCGACCGAGTCTGAATCAGGCCCTGAGTTCAGTGCAGGCACCATGTTAAAAAAATCTAAAATAAAACTCAAATAATAACTTTCTGTAGGTGCCATGCCACCATTAATATATTTGTTTTGAGTTGCAGTGTGAATTTGTGTCATTTGTTATAAAAAAAGCTAACTTTTTGTTCTAAAACTTGTCTCTTCAGGCAGTGCACTGTGTTAAAAAAGAAAGTTCAATAGGTGCCGTGCCATCGTTATTATAAGCGATGTCAGTCGCAGTGTGAACTTGTGTCATTTGTTAAAAAAAAAATTGTTAAAAATTTTGTGTGTTCAGGCAGAGCACTCTGTTAAACAATAATATTCAGTAGGTGTCATTCCACAAATAATATAAGCACTGTGAGTCGCAATGTGAACTTGTGTCATTTGCTAAAAGAAAGAAACATTTTTTGTTCTAAAACTTATGTGCGATCAGGTGCACTGTGTAAAAAAATAACATTCAGTAGGTGCCATGCCACTATTAATATAAGCGCTGTTAAGCAGTGTGAACTTGTATAATTTGTTTAAAAAAAAGAAAACTTCATTTTGTTCTAAAACTTGTGTGTCTATGTTTAGACAATGCACTGGGTTAAAAAAATATTGTACAATAGGTGTCGTGCCACCGGTAACATAAGCGCTTTGAGTCACAGTGTGAAGTTGTGTCATTTGTTAAAAAAATATTTTTTTCTTCTAAAACGTGTGTGTGTTCAAGCAGTGTAATGTGTTAATCAATGACATTCAGTAGGTGCAGTGCCACCTTTACTAGAAGCACTGTGAGTTGATATGGATCACAATCAGTCTATAGAAGAGCAGGAGCAGCAACCAAGTACCACTGGGTTAGTCCCCACAGTGTCCAGCAGCCACCCTGCACTTACCTACCCCCGCTGCCGTGATCAGACCTCAGCTCCGATCGGGTAGCTCTACAACATATGCAGCATGCGCAAACCCTGCTGGCTAAAGATAAAGGCTGACGGGGGTGCTGCTGACTTCTCCCACAAGCCTTTGCGGAGTTGGTCAGTCACCACTGATGGCTCCGCCTCCATCCAGCCCCTCTGAGGCCCGGCCCGACTCCCAGCCTTACTTCCAAGAAGACAGCAGTCCGAACGCAGTGACGTTGTCACCAAGACAAGAGCAGCGGAGCTACAAGTAAGTGGTCATGATGGTGGCAGTGGCTGCACAACAAAGGGGGGGGCTTGGTGGGTGACACACACAGGGGCTGGTGGAAATGAGGTGAGGCTGTCGTACATTGGGGGGGAAGGTTGAGACACATAGGGGCTGGTGGGAATGGGCCTTGGATACACGGGCTGCTGGTAGTAATGAGGCTGACATACATTGGGGCTGGTCCAGCTGGGGTATGCAGGGGCTGCTGAGACACACAGTGGATGGTGAGAATGAGGCTGACATACACTTGGGCTGGGGTACACAGGGGCTACTGAGAAACACAGGGGCTGGTGAGAATGAGGCTGACATACACTTGGGCTGGGGTGCACAGGGGCTGCTGAGATACACAGGAGCTGGTGAGAATGAGGCTGACATATACTGGGACTGGGGTACACAGGGGCTGCTGAGACACACAGGGGCTGGTGAGAATGAGGCTGACATACACTGGGACTGGGGTACACAGGGGCTGCTGAGACAGGGGCTGGTGGGAATGAGGCTGACATAGATTGGTGCTGGGATACACAGGGGCTGCTGAGACACACAAACTCGGGGGAATGAGGCTGACACACACAGGGCTGAGACACACACAGGGGCTGGGAGGAATAAGGCTCACACATGCTGGGGCTTGGGAATGGGGTTGTGACATACACACTGGGGCTGGAAAAAATGAGGCTGAAACACATTGGGGCTTGGCAATGGGATTGAGACACACACTGGGGTTGAGACACACTGGGTATCAGGGTAATGGATCTGAGAGACATACACTTGGTCTGAGGGAATGGGTATAAGAGACACACTGGGTCTGGGGGAATGGGGCTGAGACACACTGGGTCTGAGAAATGAGACTGAGGCACACTGGGGTTGGGGGAATGAGGCTGAGAGCTACAGGTGGGCCTGAGTATGGAGAGATGCAGGGGTCCTGGAGAGACATATGCGGTCCTGGAGAGAGAAATGGAGGCCTGGAGATGGAGAGACACAAGCAGCCTGGAGAACCAGGGGCCTGAGGATGAAGAGACGTAAGGGTGTCTGGATTAACACAGGGGCCTGGAAAGACACAGAAATTGTTTGATCAGGGAAATTCACATTTTGCCCTGCACAAAAACTTGTTACTAAAAATTATCTGGTTATGATGATGACATTGGTTATATTTCTACGTAAACAGGCATCTTTCAGACAGTGTGAACAACAAGAATAGTGAATACCAGCTGAAAACACTGCCCAGTGAGATTAAAATTCTTTAGAGGTTCCCCGTTGCAGAGAAACCACCATATAGGAAAGAGAAAAGACTGACTGCTGACTGGTCTGTACCTAATGCAGAGGGATGGGGGTCCCTAAAAAGAGTGTATCATTCACCGAGAATTCTGTTGCCATCCCTGCTCCCCTCAGTGGCTTGCAAAAGCCCCGAGATGCCCTAAGACAACTGAGTATCCTGCCCTCCTCCACAGACCCCGCCCCCCCAACAGACCCGCCCCCATAAGGACTGCTTCCAGAAATTTCCCAGGCTGGTTTTCCATCCCAATCCGCCCCTGCACCACACACAGTAGCAAGGAAAGGCTCAGGCCTTGGCCTTTATTTGTGAGTGGTGGTTCTAAAACTGCTGTCACTCAGGCATTTTCTTCTGTATAGAAGAACCCCTCCCTTTCAAGGGGATGTAGTTATGTGAACGGCAGCTGCAAGGCTGGCGGTCACAATCCTGACAGCAGAATGCCAGCTAGGGATTTATGATAGGCATCGAAATATCGACGCCTATCATAATCCAGATGCTGGTATCCAGGACAACACGTGCCCCAATGAGGTATGTCTGGGGTGCCCATCCTGTTAGCTTGAGGGGAAAGGGTTAGGTTTAGGGCAGTTAGTGGGGTTAGCATTAGGTTTTGGGGGTGTGTTTAGGGTTCGGCACCCCTAGGGGGGAGGGTTAGGGTTAGGCACCACCACGGAGAGGTCAGGGTTAGGCACCTCCATGGGAGGGTTAGGTTTAGGGAGCAGTAAGGGGGGATAGAGCTAGGCACCCCTGGGGGGAGGTTAGGGTTAGGCATTAGGGGGGGAGGTTAGGGCCAGGCACCACTAAGAGAGGGTTAGGGGGGGCAGGGGAGGTTAGCAAACTTACCTGCCTCTGTCTGGATTTTCATCCTGTCAGGCAGCCGCTGTCGGGATTTGAAGCGGTGGCTAAACCATCAGCATTTCAATCCCATTCTCTTTCAAGCACCTGAGTGATGTTACTAAAGTGATTGAGCAGCTACCAATATGTACTGATCTTCTTCTGTAACCTCACATGATGATGCAACACCTTCTTATTCATAGTCCAAGAGGTGTCAAATGTAAAACAGGCAAATCATTGCAGAAAAAACCTACTAAGGCTGAAGAACAAACTGTGTGTTCAGAAACTTCAGAAATCCCTATCGAGAGTCTTTGGGTATCCATCATTTCTGCATCCTCTGTAAATGTGGGGATGAGCAGCACAATTAAAGATGCTGACCAAAAATTGAGGAGGCTACAGTGCAACAAGATGAGAGAGATATTTGTATAGCTGATGCTGCTAATGAGGATGTGTTAGGGCACATGCGTGACTCTTTGGAGTATAGTCCAGCTACAGCATTGAGGCCCGGAATTCTTGGCTGGATGTGGCCATACAACAGTTTTGAGAGCTGGAGGAAGACTTGTCTTGTTGGGCCTAAAGGCCATATATGATGAAGCAACCTTTGGGCCATGCCGCAGTCTTGAGGGCTGGTAATACTTGGCTAGTTGCGGCCAGTGGGCCGTGCATCAGCCTTGAGGGCTAGTGTACCTTGGCTGGATGCAGCCAGTGGGATGAAGAACATGATGTGGCCTCTGGGCCGTGTGGCAGCCTTGAGGGCTGGTATAACGTGGCTGCATGCAGCCTGTGGGCTGGAGAATATGAAGCAGCCTCTGGGCCATGCAGCAGCCTTGGGGCTGGTATAACTTGGCTGGATGCAGCCCATGGGCTGGAGATTATGATGTGGCCTCTGGGCCGTGCAGCAGCTTTGGGGGCTGGCATAACTTGGTCAGAGGCAGCCAGCGGGCTGTTGATTATGAAGCAGCCATTTGGCTGTATAGCAGCCTTGAGAGCCGAAGCAACTTGGCTAGATGCGGCAGAAGCTGGAAATAACAGAAGTAAAATCACTTGTGTAGGAGCGTGGGACTGCGCACTGATTTTGCTGCAGTGCAGCCTGTGTCGCCAAGTTGACACAGACAGCTGATGCTGCAGTGCGGCCTGTGCCGCCAGGTTGACACAAGCAGCTGATGCTGCAGTGTGACCTGTGCCGCCGGGTTGACACAAGCAGCTGATGCTGTAGTGCAGGCTGTGCCACCGGGTTAACACAAGCAGCTGACGGTGTAGTGCGGCCTGTACCGCCGGGTTTACACAAGCAGCTGACACAGCAGTGTGACCTGTGCTGCCAGGTTGACACAAGCCGCTGACACTGCAGTGCAACCTGTGCCGCTGGTTTGACACAAGCAGCTGACACTGTAGTGCGGCCTGGGCCACCTGGAGGACAAAAACAGCAGGTAAATGGTATGCAGGACTGTGCTGCCTGGATGACACAAAAGGCAGAACAACAATATACTATTGGAGGCAGGAAAACTGGGGCTCAGTCGGAAGACAGGAGACAAATCCAGAACTGGAAACACGAAAACTCTATCACAGGCATCAGAGCAACGTTAGTGCCAGCAGAATATAGATGCAGGAGCCAATCTGTAGTGATCCACAGAATGATGGACAGGAGGTAGGAGAAGATTCAGTGAACACTTGCCCTGCGTACAGTGCACAGAGGGCCTGATTCAGAGCCAGATGCTCTGACCAGAGTGCTCGCTCTGAATCAGGGCCCTCCTACCTAAACTTGGAGCGGCCTCTTGGATGCTCGCATAGCTGTTGGTTACCACCCACAGCTTATGCGAGCGTCCATGATGATGGTCACGATGGTCAAGACCATTGCGACCATCGGGCTTGCGACGAGACCCTGCGGTAGGGTCTCGGTGACTGCAAGCCCTGGAGTGATTTTGGCTCTATCAGAGCCAAAATCACTCCCACTGACATCACTAGTGATGTCAATGGGGCCGGACCCAGACGGTAGGTGTTGCCATGGGAACGACTCCGTCTGGCAGCCACGCCCCCGGCACGCCCACCAAAGGAGGCGTGCTGTCAATCAACATCGACAGCTTGCCCCCTTTGGTGCGAGACCTGGAGCGATGGCTTCCCCGTCGCTCCCCGGGTCTCGCGCATGCACACGATGGAGCTCCCTCCATCGTGTGCATGCGCACTAGGGCACCATCGACCCGCTTGCGAGCGCTCAGCGCTCGTGAGCGGGTATGAATCAGGCCCAGTACTGTGGCTTGTGACAGGATGTAGATGATGAGGATGTTGTTTGTGCAAGTCACATTAACTAGAAAAGAAAAAATAATCTGTATATGGCGCACAACAACTGAATAAAATATAATAACATATTTGGTGTATAAAAAGTAGCAAAATATAAAAGATACTAATATAGAAATTGTGAATAAAGTATCATATGTGAAATAAAAAATGCTACATGCCCATTATTGATCTTCAAAATTTGTGTCCTGTCTTCAATTACTGAGCATTCTAATATGGAAAATTATGAATAGGCTGAGATTATCTAAAATTTTTGTATTGATCTATTTATCTCATGAGAATCATATATATGGAATATATGGGGTACAGATACTCTGTGAGATTATCCTTAATAGGATTTGTATATATAGGTCTCTTATTGTTGGTATAAGTGTCCCCTATATCATAGGCTATATTGCCTTATATGTTCACCTATATCACCACAGTATCCTTAGTCATTAATATTCTAAGGATACTTCCTTTGAACCTCTATATACCCCTGCCTATACCATCTAATATCCTACCTATAAACCTCTAAGGATGACGCTAATTTGCGTACGCAGTCATACAGTAAATAAAGACTCCAGACCTATAATCTGTGGTTCCAAAGCACAAAGTATTATTCAAGTAAAAGTACAGCAGTTACACACTATGATCCTCATATAATCTTAGCGCAAAGAGATTATACAGACCCAAGTACAATTATACATACGCAGCGCTCTCTGGTCCAGATGTTAGGCATCAGCAAGAAACCCCTCGTCAATCAGCATTCAGCACTAAAGACTAAGAACCCAGGGTCAGAGCACATATTTATACCCCCCAGAAATAAACAACACAATAGAGAAGTTTGTTGCTAATACCATTGGTCCTAAAGGAGAGGGCATATGTTACAAGGCATTTAACAGGTTGATTCAAATAGACACAACCCAGCCTCTAACAACTGGGGGTCTCAGGTTTCCTGCCTCATGCAACATCCTAACAGTTGTTCATATTATGTACATTTTGTTGCTTGAAGTCTCTGCGGTCCATAAATTGAGAATGCATGATGAGATCTCCACACCGATGGTACAGGAATACTGTTGAAAGAGTATGCATCAGTACAATTCCAAACATGGCTTACTTATCACATATAAAACCTTAGTTACAAAATAACCTTTATTTCATAGCAATTATAGTAAATGTGCATACTTGAATCTTATACCTTAAAGCTTATTAAACCTTTTATGTGAATATGTAATGTGTAAGTATGCGGGGTGCGATGTAAAGACGCTAGTTAGCTTGGGGCAGATGTGTGCACATGAAGCTAATAAACAGCATTTTCATACAGGATCTTATGCATTTGCTAATATGCGATTAGTTAACAGCGCAATTGTGCGTATTAATGTGTGTATGAGAAATGGTGCACTTAAACCTCACTTAAACTAAGTGAACATCTAGCAGTGTGGAATGCTGAGCATTATAATTCCACACGTCCCCCTCTCTCAGCAGCCCCCACCCTTCCCAGGCTCAAAAGTACAGTCCTTTGTTCTCCAAGGTTCTTGTGTAAATGCAAATTAGCACAGCTACGAGACCCAAACCTCAGATAACACTCTTGGCTTTGAAGGTATTTTCTTGTAGGAAGCCTGCTAATGTAAGGTGCTACAAACGACCCTCTTGCTGTATTCGAGCAGGGCCACCTGGAGTGAGAGCAGACGTCATGTCCGGGAAGCTTGTCTACACAGGCTAGTTGTCACCTGGCCATTTGCTCTGTTTAGCTAATGCAATCCAATTTTGACATACTGTACAGTCATTTCTGAAATATATCCTTTAGGGGAATTATAATAATATACATTTTATCCAGAGCACCCAAACTACGTAAAATCATGAAATGGGCTTTTGGTGAATCGCCATAACTTATGGCGATGGTCACAGATGCAATCACCTGATGCTAATAGTAATATCGCCACATTTACAAAAGTGTGAGTTTATCTAAAATGGCGCTTAGGCGGCCATTCGCAAAATGGCGTCTTGCGATTTCATTTCCAAGATGGCGTCTTGCGGCCAGTCGCAAGATGGTGTAGATGCGATTCAATTTTAAACTGATCTTGTCTCAGCCAATAATCCAGCTTTGACAGTCCACCCTTTGATAGCGAACAACATGCTATCACAATCTGATTTTAAAATATAATTTAGGCTTACATATATATACTATTTAGTGTTATTATGGGATGGCACAAGGTGGTTCTTAATCCATCAATAATGTGTCTCTGAGTGGGGACATAAAACTACTATTATACGCACACCGCGGATCTTGGAAGATCATGTGAAAGGTGTGGGGATACACCAGTCCTATAAAGGCAGTCTTGAAGGGGAATTGAGACTTTACATTATCTGAGGTGTTTTTAAAAATAACTTTTCAATAATACATTCTATGCATGTCTAAATATAATACATTCAATGATGGTATTTCCTAGTTCAGGGTTGTAATGCAGTTCTGTATTTACCTCTGTATTAATACACATAATTCATACACATAATTGCGTTCTTTCGTTTTACTCTATTTTTACATTTTCCACACTTCAACATAATAGGAACACACCGGACACATATGACAATTATTATGATGACAATCAGTATAAGGATTAAGAATTTGCCTATACTGGCAATCATTTTCTGAACCCATTCCCCTAGACCTGAGAACCATTTCACTGGGTTCAGCCATGAAATCCATCCTTCTATCTTCTCCCTTACTTCAGCCACTGAAGCGTTATGGTTCTTACGAAACTCCCATTTTAGCTGCAGAATTTCATCCATCTTCCGGTCTATCACCTCCTTGGGGTCGCTGGTATCATTGGTGACATAGGTGCAACATTTTACTCCAAATTTGGTGGCCAACATTACGCAATACCCTCCAGTAACAGCAGTTAAATAATTTAACACTAGCCTGTGTTGCACTAGTTCTTTCTTGTACGCTTGCAATTCTCTCCCTGTATACCTGAATGTGTCATCGTACATCTCAGTGATATTATCTATCAATTTAGCAAGTTCCTCAATATATCTAAAGTTTAATGTACCCCGAGCGATCCTGGTGGGGTCCAATGCGACTAAAACTTGAAAGCCAGTTGTCTCACTAATTAACTGAGTGGCTTTGTGCACGTCACCAGGTATCATATTTCGTTTGCCTCTGTGTTCATTTTGTGTGTGAAGATATGGTGACGGTGTGTTTTTATGTATACCAAGCATTTCAACGTGTGTGAGGGTCATAACTTCTGGGACTACTATTCCCAGGTAACACAAAGCTTCGGAACTCGGGGAGAGCCACTTATATGCTTTTCTTCCACATATAAAATATACATTATCAGGGAGAACATAAGGAATGGTATGCATCATTATCATTAAGCACATTTCCCTTGCAAACAATCCTATTTCTGGGTCTTCCATCTGGTACATTCAAGTTTCTGGCAGTATTATTTTAGCACAATAACCATCTGGCACCTTATCAATAATTTCTTTGGTGGAACTCAATGTATACCGATACCTAAAATCTTTCCCTCTAGATTTAATTGAGCATAACAGATCATGGTTTATGGACTCATTATCAGCTCTTTGTGTGAAGGTCATTGTCTGATTATTCCACGTCACTTCCCAACTCCCGGATTTATTTGAGTTGGTTATGTTTAAACACAATAGTGATCTATCTACTTGGAATTGATATAGTTTGAAATGAGGTGGTTTGGATGAGAGAAATTTTCCATCCAATGTTTTCCCTTTTTGTAATTCTAATATTTCCGTGATATTCAGCGGAAATGTCACCAACTCTACATTATTATGCTGTCCTTGTGGCACATGTGAACACACCCAGCAATCAGTTTGATTTAACACTTTGCCTACCATGCTATGATAATCCTATAAAGGATACCCACCCCAGTACGGGTTATATTTAGGTTGGCACTGTTGGATACTGTTCTCATCAACTAGGGACCCACAAAGCTCACAAATACAGGAATCTTCAGATGATAAACCTCCACACCGTCCCCGAGTATCCAGAATGGCAGCTCTCTTAACAATAACAGTACTAAGATTGGTCAGACACTCCCCTGATTGGCATTGCACTCCTCCTGACTCCACTCCATCAGTACTGCCTTCAACTCCCATTTCCTCAATCGGTCTCCCATCACAGAAACTGGATATTCCCAAACCGACCAGGATGGTGAACACTCTAAAAGAGAATACGAAAATGAACACAGCAGTCCTGTCCATTGTCACAACAAGACCTGCAAATTTCTCTTAGTTCAGGTATCTCACTACAACTTTTTCAATCCTCCAGGAACAAGCTCGCGAGCGAAAGGTCCACACTATCAGCCTTGTCTCTGACTTGTTTCTCCACTGGTTTATTGACCTTTTTGCAGTGAGTGTAATGGACCCAGGTATCTCTCTCAGCCACCTTCAAGGATGTAGTACTTGTCAGCAGCACCTGGTATGGGCCTTCCCACCAATCAGACAAACAATTTGAACGCAAGAAATTTCTGATCATAACATATTCTCCTGGTTCAACATCATGACAGTTAGTTAGTCAGTTAGTTAGTTTCAGGCATATCATGGGACAACAATTTCAGTTTCTGCTGCTGTTGCTTTAACTGCTTACTGATATAAGATACTTTACAGTTACCTCGTTGTTACCCTTCAAGTCTTCCTGTGGACTTATAATCAAATGAGGTTGTCTATTGAACAGTATTTCAAATGGGGACAGATTTAGAGGGGGTCTAGGAGTGGTCCTTATGCTATATAGGACCAAAGGTAACGCTTCTGGCCATCCTAGTCCAGTCTCTGCCATAATTTTACTTAACTTATTTTTAATAGTCCCATTCATCCTCTCTACATTGGCACTGGCTTGCGGTCGGTAGGGGGTGTGAAGTCGGCTATTAATACCCATCAGCATACACATATTTTGAAAAACATCACCTGTGAAATGAGTACCCCTGTCACTCTCAATGATTTTAGGGATACCGTACCAGCATACCAATTCCTGAACTATTTTATTGGCAGTAAACACAGCAGTATTAATGGCCACTGGGTAGGCCTCAACCCAATTAGAAAATACATCAGTGCACACTAATACATACTTAAGATTCCTGCAGGGTGGTAATTGGATGAAATCAATTTGTATCACCTGGAAAGGTCCATCAGTCGGTGGAATGTGGGATGGTTCGGTAGGGATCGCTTTCCCTATGTTCTTCCTCAAGCAGGTCAGACAGGACATTGCTATCTTTTCTGCTTGTGAAGAAAAACCTGGTGCGCACCAGTATGCTCTCACCAACTTGCACATACCTTGTTTTCCCAGATGAGTCAGACCATGTGCTGCCTCAGCCAGGCTGGGGTAATATGCCTTGGGGGCTACTGGTTTACCTTGTCCGTCCCTCCAGAGCCCGGTGGACTCTTGCCCACATCCCTTGGACTTCCAAATGGACTTTTTCTGAATTGAACACAAATTTTGCATCTCAATTAATTTCAGCATATCAATTGTTTGGAAAGACATAATTTTTTCAGTGGGAGAAAACCTTTTTAACCCTGCTACCCATTTTGCAGCTTCATCGGCTCTGTTGTTGCCAGTGACACCGGATCATCCTCACATGTATGGGCTTTACATTTAATTACTGCCACTGCTTTGGGCAGTTGGATTGCTTCTTAAAGATGTCATAAAATTTCTCAGACGCCATAGAGCCCCAAAATCGTGCCCCACCCTGAACATGTACCTCGAGTCAGTGTAAATGTTAGCAGATTTACCTGCTGCCAGTTCACATGCTCTAGTTAGTGCTACTAACTCTGCCACCTGGGCTGAGTGAGGAGGACCAAGAGGTTCAGCTTCTATGATGTCTGTGTCATTTACAAAAGCATAACCTGTACATAATTCACCTGTGTCTGTTTGTCTATGACAACTCCCATCCGTATAAAAAGTCACATCCACATTCTCTAAAGGTGTGTCGTGTATGTCAGGTTTAGCAGTAAAGGTCTGATTCAGATATTCCATACAATTGTGCGTATCATTATGTCCGCTGAACTCACCTCCCGCCAGCAACTCGCCTCCTTCCACCTTTTGTACATCATGTTGTACATATGGTAAATACATTGCTGGATTCAGCGTGCTGCAATGTTTAACAGTGATGTTTGCGGGTGCGATTAGAGCTAGTTCCCATTTGGTAAACCTAGCTGAAGAGACGTGTCTGGTTTGAGCTGAGTTCAACAGAGCAGATACAGCATGGGGAGTGTAGACAATTATATCATGACCCAATACTACGTCCTCACTTTTACTCACCAATAAAGCGGTAGCTGCTACACTTCTGAAACAAGTGGGGAGTGATCTTGCCACAGTGTCCAATTGGGCACTGTAGTATGCTACGGGCCTACTGGAATCACCATGTTTTTGTGTATGGCCACCTGCAGCACAACCATCGGCTTCTGTACAATACAAATCAAAAGGTTTTTCATAATCGGGTATTCCCAATGCAGGAGCTTTTGTCAGACTATCCTTAAGATTAAGAAAAGCCTGCTCTGTTTCCTCTGTGTGTATGACACAATTGGGCTTTGAGGAAGAGACTAATTCCTGTAAAGGCAAGGCCAAAATAGAAAAACCTGGTATCCACATTCTACAGTATCCACACCTTCCCTAGAAGGTACGAATTTGCTGTTGATTCTGTGGCAGTGTCATGTTCTGTATGGCCTGGATTCTATAATTTGTAAGATGTCATAACCCCTGGGTTAGGCAGTGTCCCAAATATTTTACTCTGGATTGGCACGGCTGTAGTTTGTCCTTAGCCACCTTGTGTCCTGTATGCGAGAGATGAAGCAGCAAAAGTTTAGTATCATTCAAACATGACATAAACGAGTCAGAACATAGCAATAAATCATCCACATATTGATTTAGAACAGATCCATTGGCAGGTTGAAAAGATTGTAAACAGTCGTACAATGCCTGGGAGAAGATACTGGGGCTGTCTATGAAACCTTGGGGCAACCGTGTCCATGTGTATTGTACTGTATGTATTGTACACCTCTGTATGTAAATGTGAATAGATACTGACAGGGTGGAGAGGCACAGAGAAGAAAGCAGAACAGAGGTCAATGACAGTGAAATGGGTTGCATTTGGTGGGATCTGCATCAGGATGACAGCTGGATTTGGCACTACAGGGAATTGGCTCTCTACTACCTTATTAACACCTCTAAGATCTTGTACCAGCCTATAACCCCTCCAACCACTCTTCTTCACTGGGAAGATGGGACTGTTGGCTACACTAGCTGTATGAACTAAAATTCCCTGTTGCAATAATCGCTCAATTATTGGAAAAACCCCTAATTCTACCTCCTGTTTTAGTGGGTACTGGGGAATTTTTGGAGCTTTCTACCGCTTTTTAATTCACCATTACAGGGCTTACGTTTGCCATTAATCCAGTGTCCTGTCCATCCTTAGTCCAAAGGGAATCTGGAATTTGGGACATTTCATCTACCTGAGATGGATTTTCATTTAAACTTGTAGAGTGATACATTATCCTTTGGGGAGTGTCCAACATATCCCACACCTCGTGTGCAACTCTCTTCGGAATATCTAAAAATACACCATCAGGGGATATAACACATCCCATCTTACATAACAAATCTCTACCCAGCAGGTTAATAGGAGTCACAGCAGCTAGAAGGAAAGAATGCCTGGTATGCAACGGCCCAATAGTAACCTCTGTGGACTTTGTTAAAGGATAATGTTCGACTTTACCTGTTACACCCATTGTTGGTACTGTCTCGTTGGTCACCTGTAAATTAATGGGAGATTTTATCACTGACCTGGTCGCCCCTGTGTCTACAAGAAAGGGATATTCAGTACCAGCTACATCAACCATCATGACCGGTTCTTCCCTAGTACTTCCCCTTAACCTGACTATCTGTAGACTACAGGTATGACCTGACCCCTAGCATTGGCTACCATTCTCCAATAAAGCATTTATGGCCACAGCTGATGCCTGCTGGACATTTGCTGGTCTCTGTGCATATCCGTTATGGGGATGTCCAGGTCTTCCCTGATTTGGGATTCCTACTCTTTTTACTGTACAGTTTCTACTTAAGTGTCCTGTTTGTTTACAATTAAAACATGTTCGTGGATCGGGTGAAGAAATGTGTTGTTGTGAGGTTTGAGCAGAGGGTAAAGGTGGTGGATATGGGTAAGGATAGGGAGGGTAAGGGTATTGTGGGGGATATGAGGTTTGTGAGTAGTATGGGACCTGTGGTTGTATAAGGTTTGTGGAATAGAGCTGTGTTTGTTGTTGTGTGGGGTTAGTGAGGGCATATAACTGTTCAGGTGTAAGTGTGTGTGCAGATGCGAGTGTGTCTGTTGGCTGTGATATTACCATCATTCCCTCCAGAGCTTGTATACTGACAGTCATTAGTTTTTTGCTCTGGGTCTCTCTCTTCTTTTAGATGTTTTTATCATGTTCTATGGAAGATTCTATGAGGGTATCTATTGTGACTCCCCTCCAGCCAGGTTGTGAGGTCTGAACCCGAGTCTTTAAATTCTCTTTCAGACCATCCATGAGTACCGTGACTATCATTCCCCTGTGGTGAGTGCTATCTTTAATATCTTCTAACCCAGTGTAATGAGTGATAGCCTGCAGAGCCCAGTCGCAATAATCTTCTGCAGATTCACTCTCCTTTTACTTAATGGTGAAAATTTTGTTCCAGTTAACTACTACCGGAAAATATATACCCAATTGAGTTACAATGCGGGCAATGTTACCTTGGTTTACTTGGTCTGTTAAGAACGTCACCATCCAATACACAATCCGTGATAAATTTTGTCACATCGGTATTGCATGGTAGACAGGCCCTTAACTCCACACGCCAATCTTTATTAGTTGGTTCATGAGAACTACCCAAATTTTTCAAAAATCTTTGACATTTGGCTAGTTCATTTTTGGGATCAGGGAAATCATTTATGATGGAATTGAGTTCTGCTCTTGTTCAGGGACAATGCATTACTACTTCCCTCGTGGGCACTACACGTTCGCATCTGCATTTCCATTCAGAATGGTTATTGTCCGAATGGGATGCAGACCAGCAGCGCTGCTACCTTTGACCTTGTTACCTGGCTGGGGGTTTAATCTGTTGCTGCTACGTATGGTATTAACAACTTCCGCTACAAGTGCAGAGGGTGTTAGCACTTCCCTTGCTGTTACCGATGAAGATGGCGGCAACACTCGTGATTGTGGTGATGCAGCATCTATCATTTGCACAGCATGGGAAATGGCAGACATTACAATAGGCTCATCATCCACATCATAAACATTTTCTTTATGGTTGCTTAGGAGAGGATACAAATTGCTTGTTACATTTTTATAGGTATTTTGGGTAACTGTACTTGCACCTCCATCCACATAAGGTGGGGGTGGTGAGCGTGAACTGCTGGCAATACTCTCCACAATGCTACCTTACTGCACGTGCACGCCATTTTGCGGCTCGCCCGTATTGCAATTTAGCGTCGCGGATGTATTCTCTGGCAATGCGCTCGCAATGCTAGTTTGCGTCGCTTGCACATTTTTAAGCCACGCATCCCCTTCATGCTGCCACAACTTTGAACATTCATAATATTTTACCTTTTTCTCTCGGGAGCGCATCAGACTGATGTGATCCCGGACATTATCTAGTACATTTTTATCAAAACTACCAATTCTGGGAAACGGTCTAACACTCTTCATCGTCATTTTAAACCATACATCACAATACCTTATCACATAAGTACCGTACTTAGTATGCATAATACGATGGGCTGATCCAAACGGTGCTTCCATTAGCAGCACATCATTGTCTAACATCTCTATTGTTTGCATGGCCCCCATTCTGAGACAACTCCTATGCTTTTCAATAAAGATTTAAACTGGTGAAAGACAATCAAGATACTTTCACTTACCTGTGGACGATTTAAACGACAGCTCCCACACACCTGGATAAGATTTCAAAAAGGCAACTTCCACACCCGGATAAGATTTAGTAAGGCAACTTCCACACCTATGGAAGTTTAAGTAGGCTACTTCCACGCACCTCTCTACAACAAAGACAACATGTACGCCTGCTACTGTGTATAGAATGGTAAGCTGCTTACCGAGCGACTAGCACTTAGCCCTTAAAGGTCATACGGTACCTCTAACTGTAGGGAACAAGTTACCCCTACCAACAAATACTCACTGTTACACACTTTTTCCTGTGCAGAAAATACACGTTAACCCAGATATTGATAACAATTGAAAAATGTAAACCTCAACGGCTTTATTTAAACACGTGGCTGCACAACCGGAAGTATGTATACACTATTGTGCGACCAGTCACATAATGCGACTACCACACAACCGTATGACAACTTTTTAGCTGCGTACGCAAAAGTGTATCTTTACTGTGCCCAAAACTGTGACTCTGCCGGGGGCCCAATACTGCGGCAACCCTTTAAACGTTAGGTTCTATCAACAAAGGAAAACAAACTTTTTCCTCTCTTGTTCCTGGATTCTAGTCAGCTTCCTTGGCTCACACGAAAATGCATAGCGATCTTTCAGCACAAAGCGGTTGCAGGTAAACCCTGCTTGTGGCCACTCCACCCTTTGCTGAGACATCAATAACCGTATGTGCTGTGTGAGTAGGTAAGTGACTTCACTATGAGCCCCCAACTAAGGATACTTCCTTTGAACCTCTATATACCCCTGTCTATACCTTCTATTATCCTACCTATAAACCTCTAAGGATGACGCTAATTTGTGTACGCAGTCATACAGTAAATAAAGACTCCAAACCTATAATCTGTGGTTCCAAAGCACAAAGTATTATACAAGTAAAATTACAGCAGTTACACGCTATGATCCTCATATAAATCTTAGCGCAAAGAGATTATACAGACCCAAGTACAATTATACATATGCAGCACTCTCTTGTCCAGATGTTAGGCATCAGCAAGAAACCCCTCGTCAATCAGCATTCAGCACTAAAGACTAGGAACCCAGGGTCAGAGCACATATTTATACCCCCCAGAAATAAACAACACAATAGAGAAGTTTGTTGCTAATACCATTGGTCCTAAAGGAGAGGGCATATGTTACAAGGCATTTAACTGGTTGATTCAAATAGACACAACCCAGCCTCTAACAACTGGGGGTCTCTGGTTTCCTGCCTCATGCAACATCCTAACAGTTGTTCATATTATGTACATTTTGTTGCTTGAAGTCTCTGCGGTCCATAAGTTGAGAATGTATGATGCGATCTCCACACTGATGGTACCGGAACACTGTTGAGAGAGTACACATCAGTACAATTCCAAACATGGCTTACTTATCACATATAAAACCTTAGTTATGAAATAACCTTTATTTCCTAGCAATTATAGTAAATGTGCATACTTGAATCCTATACCTTAAAGCTTATTAAACCTTTTATGTGAATATGTAATGTGTAAGAATGCGGGGTGTCATGTAAAGATGCTAGTTAACTTGGGGCAGATGCGTGCGCATGAAGCTTATAAACAGTGTTTTCATACAGGATTTTCATACAGGATCTTATGCATTCGCTAATATGCGATTAGTTAACAGTGCAATTGTGCATATTAATGTGTGTATGAGAAATGGTGCACTTAAACCTCACTTAAACTAAGTGAACACCTAGCAGTGTGGAATGCTGAGCATTATAGTTCCAAACGCCCCCCTCTCTCAGCAGCCCCCACCCTTCCCAGGCTCAAAACTACAGTCCTTTGCTCTCCCAGATTTTTGTGTAAATGCAAATTAGCACAGCTACAAGACCCAAACCTCAGATAACACTCTTGGCTTTGAAGGCATTTTATTGTAGGAAGCCTGCTAATGTAAGGTGCTACAAACGACCCTCTTGCTGTATTCGAGCAGGGCCACCTGGAGTGAGAGCAGACGTCATGTCCGGGAAGCTTGTCTACACAGGCTAGTTGTCACCTGGCCATTTGCTCTGTTTAGCTAATGCAATCCAATTTTGACATACTGTACAGCCATTTCTGAAATATATCCTTTAGGGGAATTATAATAATATACACTTTATCCAGAGCACCCAAACTACGTAAAGTCATGAAATGGGCTTTTGGTGAATCGCCATAACTTATGGCGATGGTCACAGATGCAATCGCCTGATGCTAATAGTAATATCGCCACATGTACTAAAGTGTGAGTTTATCTAAAATGGCGCTTAGGCGGCCATTCGCAAAATGGCGTCTTGCGATCTCATTTCCAAGACGGCGTCTTGCGGCCAGTCGCAAGATGGTGTAGCTGCGATTCAATTTTAAACTGATCTTGTCTCAGCCAATAATCCAGCTTCGACAATTCATATGCATTCCCCACTGGGAATGAGTACATCTATATTTTCACATTCCTTAATATCTCTTTTTTTATGAAAACATAACATTTTCACGTTAATGTATCTTACTATATATTTTTCAGCTACAACATCAGTTATTGTCTTTATTGGTACATACATATGTATTTATGTATATACCAATTTCAAAAAACTGGCACTCTGCTGGCAGCTGACACCAATCTGTAACTGGCTTGGGTACCTTCCTCCAGGAACCAAAAGCCCCTATGATATCCAGAAAAAATAAGCAGGTGGCACTCCAAGACTTGTAATAAATTTTTGGTTGTATTTCAAATCGATGTTTCAAGGTCTTTCACCCCTTCATCAGGACACACAGTATATATACAATAGTGTGCAAAAGTTTTATACAGGTGTGGAAAAAATGCTGCAAAGTTAGAATGCTTTCAAAAATAGAAGTTTTAATAGTTTATTTTTATCAATTAAAATAATGCAAAGTGACTGAACAGAGTAGAAATCTAAATCAAATCAATATTTGGTGTGACAAACCTTTGCCTTAAAAGCAGAATACATTTTTCTAGGTACACTTACACAAAGTCAGGGATTTTGTAGGATTAAAGTCATGTTTCTGATTAACCAACCATACCAAACAGGTGGTAATGAAACCAAGCACTTCAGCCACAACAGTGACAGTATCTATTGCGGAAGTACTTGGTTTGTTAAATTTTGCATGTCTTTTTTAATTTACAACATAAAGGGAGGTAATCAAATATATGAATAGAAATCTTTTAGTCATTGTGCAGTAAACCAGGAATCTGCAGCAGCTATAATCACATACAAGTAAACATCAATACTCTTACAATGGCAAACGTTAATATGAGTGATAATAAAATTGTGCTGATATCTGGAAAGATTAATCAAATTTATTGTATTTATTAAAAAACACTAAAATACAGAAAGTAAAATGTCACAGTGCATCACTTTATGTAGACATAATAGGTAGAAGATGCAAAAAATTTGAAGCTTATCTTTGATCTACAAGCTTGAAAGCATTTATTTTGACTGCTATAAACAATTTCCATAGTGCATAGTACTGAATAATACCAAATATGCTCCATAATTCTGTACTATTTTTAATTTTTTGTTTTTTTTATCTTAAATATTCTTTTAATCATTAAAAAAATTAAATGACCTAACTAATCAATCCTTCCTTTACCTGCCTTTCACTACATACATACTCCACCTCCATTTCCCTCTACTGACTTTGGGTCTCTGATCTAGTTCTTGATTAATTAAAACAATCTTGGTTTCTATGGAGTCATATAGTTTATTAAATTGCCATACTGTCTGACACTGCTGTGTGGCAATGCTTCATACATGTGCTAGATTCTTTTAAACTGCTGTGTGTTTGTGCTGCTGCTCTGTTGCTAAGTTAAGCCAGCAAGCCTTTAGCCAATATTGGTAAACTATATTGTGGGCTGTGAGGTGGTCAAAATTGACTGGAAATTTATGTTATTGAGGTTGATAATACTGAAACAAAAACAAACCTAAATTACATGATTTTAGCTGCCAAAACCAAAACATGACAAGGAATTAGAACCAAAACCAAAACATGGGTGTCCACATACATCTCTAGTTTAAAGAGTACAAGAACCTTGTAGAAAACCAAACAGATCTGAAACTAAAGATACCGAGATCTGACAATGGTGGAGAATACAAAAACAAAGAACAAAGATCTAGCCAATTATCTCAAAGAAAATATCATACAGTATCAGCTAACTATAGCCTATACATCCATGCAGAATGGAGTAAGTGAAAGAGCAAATAGATTGTAAGAACTCGAACTATGCCAAATGATGCAAGACATGACAAAAGATTTTGGGTCAAAGCAGTATAAACCTCACATATCAATCACCTACAGTGGCAGTCAAGGACAACGCACCATTAGAGATGTGGACTGGTAAAAGACCAAACATCAGTCATTTACTTATATTTAGAAGTAGAGCTTATGCTCACGTACCTAAAGTGAGAAAAGAAAAACTTGATCCTAAATCCATCAAGTGCATCATGCTAGGGTACTGTAAATAGAGCAAAGGTTACCTTCTGTGGGCCATTAAAAACAAAAACTCATACTTTCATTTTCATACTACATTATTTAAAGACAACCAGAGAAATGTACAGCCACAGAGACTTGTGATGTTACATATGCCTGAAGCTGAAAGTATGTCAGAGTGAGACAATAAATGTACAATAAATAACCATTTGTGTTCCATGAGGAGCAACAGAGGGAAACCTCCTAGTGAATACTTCAAGAAGTTGCTGGGATTTTTTGCTTTGTACCTCAGAAACTTCATTATCCAAAACCAGTTTATGATTGGCAAGAGTGGAAATCTACTATAAGTTCAAAACAAGTATCCAAGAATTGTGAAAACATCTAAAGTTGTGTGTCCATTTGCAATGGAAGAAGTTGAATAAATACTTGCAGTTATCCTACCTACAGTTGGGAATAAGGACCTCATTCAGAGTCAGTCGAAGTGGCCGCACGGTCGTACGGGAAAAGGGGCCGGATATTGAAATGATTCCCTCGCAAGTTGCGTCCCTAAGTTCGGATCGGTAGTTGGCCGACCAAGAGGAGGAAGCGGTCGGAAGACAAAAAAATACGCCCCCTTCTTGTACGCATTGCATGTCATCTCTGGGCATATAAGGATTAATCGAGACCATCGGGAACCATCGGAACTGGTCGTAGAGCTTAAGGTTGACCATACCCTCTCTTAAGCTCTACGATCATGTCAGTGTGAAAACCTCCCATGTCACATGTGCCATGACGCTACTTTGTTAATTATGCACTCCCATAATCCGTATGCACTCCCATAAAACGCTGTTCGCATAATGAGGCACGCCTGCGTTCGGATCTCCACACCCCCGTTTTCAAGCACCTGCCCCTGTTACCACCCACAAACGCCTCCATCTGTCACTCAAACTACCAACCTGGCTGTGTTCAAGGAGAGAGAAATTTCTGATCGTAGCGGCTAGTTTGCGCACGCGCATTGCGAACTTTATGCATGCGCAGTATAGTGAACATCGGTTGCGTACGACCGTGCGGCCGCTTCGACAGACTCTGAATGAGGTCCTAAGCATTTATAGAACATCTTTAGATAGGAGAAGGCTATCAATATTGCTGGAAAACTTTACTTTGTCAAGGATGAGATGATGGTTGCTTTAATTAATGTGTTTCATTTTTCAAGTGAAAACAGCATTGCCGACATAAATGATACATAAATGTTACAATGATAAATGTTTACTTTCTCATGTCTTGAATGTTTTCTTGCAGGAATGTGAACTGGAACATATGTTATGGTGCATACACACGTAGCGATAAAAATGTACAATTTTAATGGTAACGATATCGATCATATCGTTATCATTCATATTGTGCATTTTTCGGTCCCAACCAACTCACCTATGACCAGCGATGTGCGGCCACATATGGACGATAGCAATATTGTACATCGGCCGTGCATGCATGCAAACTTGCTCGATATTGAGCAGTTTACTATAGGGACCTGCGATCATTGCTCATGGGTCACTATAGTCGATGGTGAGTTGATGGTGCACTGGATGATCGATATCGATCATCCAGCACACTAGGGAGGGTGCAGGATGATCAGCCACTGATATCGAAACGCTGGCTGATCGCTACATGTATACGCACCATAAGTATTGATATTTTTCTTGCTGAGTAATGTTATGTTTGCTTAACCCTCCTTGTTTCTCATTAGAGGTGAGACATCAAAAGTGTTATGCTCACATTAAGTCATGTGATGAGAGGCAGTGTTGAGTGATGGGAGTTGTTAGATGAGGAGTGCTGTATCCATTCATGCTCTATCCAGGTAACTGAGTCTGTGGTCTCTAGGACCTCCCGGAGCTCAGCAGGAGGCCTGACCTCTGACATGGGCTACTACGCATGCCCTGCTATATCTTTCCTCCCCAGAGTTTCATGTTAATGGCCTTTAAGACTCCTATTACTACAGAGCTAAACAGAGTCTGCAGAGTACCACAAGTGTACACTATTTTCCAATGCTACCATAGAGTGGCATAGCCCGACTAACCTCCAAGGTGTTTGTCATCATACCGCACAGCAATATCCTCACACTACAGGCTGCTCTATGCAACTACTAAACCTGTACATCCCTGTGTCTCTATGCTAAATGTTGCTTCTACCTCATTAAATAAACCTAAGTCTTGGTTAAGGTGTAGCATGTGTGGACTAACCACCACAAGCACCAATGTACTGCTCAACACACTTAACAACACCATTGTTCATTCTGGCCAAGTGCATTGTTTTCAACTTGACAAATATAATAGCACCCAGTATGCTGAACCCAGACATGTCTTCCTCTGTGAAATATTGCTAACATACTACAGATGCTATTCAGCAGCCACAAGCTAATAGGTTGCGGCCTCCAATGTACTAACTCTGCTGTGCAATAATCTGCTAAATATTGTGACCACTCAGAATGGGCAATATGAGAGACAGGAGGAAAAAAAAATGGTTCCTCATTTTCCTCCTGGTTCCATCTCCTGCTCCTCCTCCTTTGCTCTGTATGGCACACAAAATACACAAGCAAGATGAGTATAGCAGGTTGCAATACCAATACAAATAAATGTAAAAAGTTACTGAATTGCAAGTTAAAATATATAAATTAGTAATAATAATTATGTATACAGAAAGTGTGTGGGCTGTTGGTACAGACGAAATAGAGTAGTAAGGAATACAGGATAGAAACTGTGAGCTCTCAAAATGAGTTAGGGAGGAGTGGGTACTATTTAACCAGGCCAGTTGGAAGGGCCCGGTGGTTGCCTTAGTCTGCGACCACCCCCCACTGCTATGCCCACTACCACTGTGGCAGAGCCTTTATACTGTAGCAGCGCACTATGTGGCTGCGCTGCTATACAGATACAGAGGTAGTGGGCAGTGAGAAGTGTCCCTTGCTGAGGCAATCACCTCTCCTCGTGACACTGTGCACAGTAGCTGAATTGGATGTTCTCAGAGAAGGACATAAGTCCAGAGAAACCATGTTGACACAACTGCAAACTACAGACAGTTGGGCAGAAACATAAATATGCATGTTTGCAGGCATATCTATCGCCCAAAGCATAGGCTGGTGCAAGTTCATCCTGATGTTGATCATGGCTTTGAAATGAAGGACAGTTCACCTGTATATTGGTGAAAATACTCATTTATTTTCCATGCATGCATTTTGATAGCAATCGTGGCCAACTTGTTTTTAAGTCTGTATCAGGTCTTTGGAGGTATCTGCATATTTCTTCCTATATTTATTATTATATTGCTATTGATTGTCTTTATATATACAGGTGTAGCAAATGTTATTATGAGAAGCAGTACCTCATAAAGTTAACACATCACCCATTCTAAAGTTATTATAGCACTGTTATAACGTAACCAGCGATATAAGTGGGAATAATGGTATCTTGGGAAGGCCCTGCCATCTCCTTCCCCATTATTTGGTTTTCTCTGCTACAGTACCTTGTTCTTTTTTGTCTTCTGGTTAGTTCTGTCAGATCCTTTACACTGCCAGTGCCACAATATAATGACCTTATGTGCCTTTGAAAGCAAAAGAAGAAAGCTGGATACAGGCACCCTACAAGCTTTGCAGAGATTCTGTCAGGTACCATGCATACAGTACCAGCACCTTGGACGCTGGGTGGTGGCATCAGACACACAGGGTTAAATTTACTAAGAATCGAGTTTGGTCGAGTTTTTAGTTTTTAAACTCACTTTACTTCACCAAAACTTGGGTGAGTTTTCCCTTTAAAAACTCGCAAATTTACTAAGAAGTGAGTTTAGCTGAAAGTGAGTTTTCCGATGGTGAAGCAGAATGAGTTTTTTCCCCAAAATTGCGAGTTTAGATGAGAGTTTAGATGAGATTACTTACCTAAGATTGCAGTGTTTTTGCTCTGCAAAACTCACCCAGGCAAGTAGACTGCACATATCAGTGAGATATGTGTACGCTGCTTGTGTGGTCTACCTGTAAAAAACACAGGCTAAATGTTTTGTTTTTTTTATTTGACAAAGGGTGCTCACCCCCAAAAGCCAAACCAGCCCCAGAATTGCCAGCCAGTCCTGGTTCCTAAAATTACGGGGAACAAAATGAGTGGGGTTCCACCGTAATTTAGGAACCAGCACCTGGCTGCAGGGCCAATGCTGGTTTTATTTATAGGAGGAAAAAATTGTGTAGGGGTCCCCATATAATTAAAACCAGCACCGGACCCAAAACAGCCGGGCTGTAATGCCACAGCACGGAGACCCTATTACCGGGGCTCTGTGGCCAAAGCATTATCAGCCCAAGCTGCTCCGGCCAAGCCGCGGATCTCATGGGAAGTGGGGACACCCCAAAAAATGGGTCCCCCCTCTCCCGAACCTTAGGCTTGGTCTGAAGGCCGGGGCTCTTCCACAAGTGCCAAAGTGCAGGCATGCTGGCACCTGTAGTCCCACTGTAAAATACAATAGTTTACATCTATTCTTCACTTTATTACCCTCGTACCCACAGCCCAGGGGTGCAGGGAAGAATCCAGCCTTCATACCAAGCCTGGGGTTCAGGAGAGGGGGGACCCCTTTTTGGGGGGGTCCCCACTTCACCTGAGATCCCTGGCTTGGCCTGAGTGGCTTGGCCCTGCAGCCAGGTGCTGGTTCCTAAATTACAGTGGAATCCTACTCATTTGTTCCCCATAATTTTAAGAACCAGGACTGGCTGGCAAGTCCAGGCTGGTTAGGCTTTTGGGGGGGACCCTACATATTTTTTTTTAAACAAAAAACACTTTATATTAGGTATACAGGCAGAAACATACTCAAATCACACCGATCTGTGTATGTTTCTGCCAAACTCGCAGCTCAGGAGGTGAGTGTTTAAAACTGCTATTTCACAGTGAGTTTGCTCACACAAGATTGGTAACTCGATTCTTAGTAAATTTGCGGGTTGCATCTTTTTCATGTAAAGTGCTTCCTAATTTGGTCGATGGTGAGTTTTTTCGAGTTTGCAATCTCACTTGAGTTTTAACAGTGAAAAGAGAGAACTCACTTCCAAACTCACTCGAGTTTGTCTTTAGTAAATTTGCGAGATGAAAAACATGCCTAAACTCATATAAACTCACCCAAACTCGAAGCTTAGTAAATTTACCCCACAGTCCTTATTATACCATGATTCTACTTTAACTCTCTTAATTCAGGTTTAATATTTTGCATGCAGCACCAGTAGTGACTGCTTGAGGGACTCTTACTTCATGATACTGAGGATTGGGTCACATGTGGCTTTGGACCCATGAGAGGGTTTGACCTTGGTAAACTTATTCTTAGTCCACCATCACTTTCAAAATATACATGCTATTGGGCTGTAATTATACCTAAAACTGCTATAAAGCCAGACTATAAGGACATAGAGTTACAACATTTACAGCTTTTAAAGCACTATTTTCGTTTTTCCTAACAATTAAATTAATTTAAATGTCTTTCCACATTTGTCAGTCTGTGCTCCCTTGAAAAACTTATTTCAGGTATTCCTATATTACAGAACAGGGTTGTGGATGAGCTGTGGGTGGGTTATGGGAGTCACAGACTGGAAAGGAGACCTCTTTTTAAGAGTTTTATTACATATTCTAATGTGTGTTTTTCTTTTATCAGCACCTTCATTAACCAACCTTGTGCAGACAAAGGTCATCTGGAAAGCAAAACTTTCCAGAGCTTGAACCCGATAGGCAACGCCATCTATAGATGGTGTTGCCTAATAGAAGCCTTTGAGGCTTCTCTGTGCTGTATTCCCTGAGAGGGATCCAATAGGATCTCTCTCAGTGTGCTCTATGGCTTGTGAATGTGCTGATCGACAGCCGCTTGTGCACAGAAGGACTTCATAAACACTGAATTCCTCACACCGTAAATAAGAGCTGTCCTTTGCATGCAATCAGTTGCAGAAAGTATCGCATTTAAAATATGATTGAAGCGTCCCACCCATCAGAGAGAGAAACCACCTTACAATGTTAAGATTGTATAGCATTCATGAGTGTAGTCAGAGATTAAGTGGGAATGCAGTATGTATTACCTGCCGAGTAATTTGATATATGTAGTATTTTTTCTCTGGGGTTTCTTGAAGAGTTACTGTAAGGGAATAAACATTTCTGAAAAATGGCTCTAATTATTTTTAAATCATTTTGTTGATAAAACCGGTTAATTATCTCATGGGAATGTGCCACGATAACAAAATGCAAAATGTGTCCAATTTAAAACATATTTTTTTTTTACATTCAAATAATAAAAATCCTCTTGTCTTTTGCATTTTTCTACATGTAATGCCAGGATGGCAAACATCAGCTCCCCAGCTGTTGCATTATGGGAGCTATTGTTACAAGACAGCTGGTATGCTGTATGTTTCACATCCCTGATACAATTCATCTCCTCTGTATAAAATGAACAGCATTATCTAGAATGATTCCAAACACTCAGAGTAGAGATCAGTTGAGGCATTGAATGCACCTAAATTATATGCCGGATCATGAGCGGTTTAATTAGTAACCATAGAATGCTGCTGTCAGTCATGCCTCAGGCAAAATGGAATTAAAAAAAACTATGTTTATTGCCTCAGGCACTAAATGCAATGGCCCTGAAATGATTGGCATTTTTCTTTAATGAGTCGAGGCAAATCATGGCATTAAGGCAAATGTGGATTATTTTTACTTTAACAGATATTGTACAAACCATATGCAAACTAAACTTATTTTGGCTCTGCAACATCATCAAACAATGAAAGTAGGACCGATTCACAAACTTGTGAGCCGCTACGCTATTTCTAATAGTCAAAGAAAAGATGCCAGTTTCTAAAAATATATTAGACTCATGGAGCTCATGTAGAATTAGTTGTATTTGACGTAAATGATTCAGGAAAAAATGCGGTTTAAAAAAAGAAGCGATTGCGCATTTACGAGTGCTGGAACTCAGATGCACCCAGCTCTGGAACAGTCGCAAATGTGACAGGTTTAAGCCTGGAGTAACAAAAGCATAAAGATGTGGCTGCAGAATGTTAGCAGAAAATCCTGAAGTTACTGTACATCATTTGCATACTATCTAATATGCTAATGAGGAATCTAGACAGTTTTATTAATAAATATGAAAATCTAATTGATGTGTAAAATGCAGGTGAATACAAACAAAAATGCTAATTTGTTAATGCAAATGTATTTGTGAGACATTATATAATATAGCAGCCATTCTATTGATTAATAGACTCACTATAGTTGTAGACTCAGTGCCTGATTTAGCTTTGGGAATAGAGTGAGAAACAGCATGTAACTGATCATCTTGGTGAAACCATGCAGCACTGCAGGTGGGGCAGATGTAAGATGTGCAGAGAGATTTAGATTTGGGAGGAGTGTGTCCAAACTGACATCTAAATTGCAGTGTAAAAATAAAGCTGTACAGTGGGCTACATGCAGGGGCGTATCTACCCATTGGCCAGGATGGCACTCGCCAGGGGCACCGACCAAAGGGGGGGCGCCGCCCGGCAGTGACACCAGTAGCCAAGGGGTGGAGAAGTCCCCCGGCCCCACAAGTGTAGGGCAGACCGCAGTGATAGCGGACTGCCCTACACCATTTACAAACACACAGCCGCCAGCAGCGGACAGACTCTCATTTGCTGCTGTGTCGTCCGCAGAGGGACCCGGCTGGAGCTCACGAATCCCGCAGCATGTGATGGGACAGACGTCATAAGTCATGACATCTCTCCCATCCAGGAGAAGAGCGGCTGGGACTCAGAGCGGACAGCGGTGGTTGCGTCAGGAGCGGGAATCAGGTAAGTTGAATTTTTTTTTGTTCTTTGTGTGTGTAAGCCTGGCACTACAGGTGGGGGCACTGAAATAAGGGGTGGACGCTACTGGGGGCTCTTTATGGGGGGGTGCCCGCTACTGGGGGGCACTGTATAGGAGTGGCCACTACGGGGGCAATTTATGAGGGTGGCAACTACTGGGAGCACTGTATAGGGGTGGCCACTACTGTGGGCAATTTTGGGGGTGGCCACTACTGGGGGTACTGTATAGGGGGGACTACTACTGGGATCCACTACTGGGGGGCACTGTATAGGGAGGGCTACTACTGGGGGAACTGCATAGGGGGGCTACTACTGGGGGCAATGCAGCATAGGGGGATTACTACTGGGGGATTACTATTGGGGGCACTGCATAGGGTGGGCACCAGTCCATTACATTGCCAGGGGCACTTGGATCACTATATACACCCTTGGCTACATGCAAAAGCAGACAGTATTTACCTTACATGCTAAATAAAATGTATGTATTTGCACCCCTTACATTGCAACATGGTTTGTCCTGGTTCACAGTTACATGTTCTTTCTCACTCTGGGCCTCATTCAGAGGCGGTCGGAGGATGCAAGCAGTCGCTCAGAAACTGGGCGGCCACTTGCATCCTGACCGCCCGCCTCTGTTTCGGTCGTTAGGCTGTGGGTTTACACCCACAGCTCTAACGACCACTCGGGTAATGGTCACGATGGTCATTGACCATCGCGACCATCGGGGCTTACGACGAGATACTAGGGTAGGGTCTCACTTGTCGTAAGCCCCAGAGAGCTTCTGGCTCTGTCAGAGCTGGAAGCTCTCCACTGACATCACTAGTGATGTCAGTGGGGCCTCCCCCAAATGGTAGGCGTTCCCATGGGAACACCTCCGTTTGGGCTGCCACCCCCCCAGCCCGCCTTCCAAACGGGGCGAGCTGTCAATCAACATCAACATCTCGCCCTCTTTGGAAAGAGACACGCTACGTCCGGCGCTGTCGGTCGTAGCGGGTCTCACGCATGCGCACGAGGGAGCCGGCTCCCTCGTGCGCATGCACACTGGGCAAACATCGAGGCAGCCGTGCGGTCGTAGACAGTACAGCCGCCTCTGAATAAGGTCCTCTATTCCCAAAACTGAATCAGGCCCTCAAATCAGTCAATGAAATGCGGCTGTCAATCATCATCATCTTCAGTCTATATTTTCCACTACAGGTCGAGCACCTGCAAGCATACTTCACCTCTGAAAGAGTAGGTACTTCCCCCGCATCTTCCTAGTGAAATGGGCAGAATGGGGAGAAATATACCGGGAATCCGCTCTCCGTGAGGAGAGGGTGGGGCATATTGACATGATTCCTAAAGGCGCCCACCTTCAATTCCTCTTCGGGCTTCTCCTGGAGAGGAAACTGCAAAAGTTGGCAAGTATGCCTACAAGAGATACTTTTCCTGGCTCATATGTGTCTGTGTCCAGGTCTACCTCAATCACATTTGCATACACACACCATTATTTTAGCTGACTTATGCTTGCCCAGTCCATTTCACTTTTCTATACGTAGTGAGCCATAAGCATAAGCATACAGTATGCAAGTCATTAGCATATGCTGTGACCAAATATGCATACCCACACAAATTAAAGTTTTCTTGTGTGCATGAACTATATGGAAATGCATATTTTATGCAAAAAGCATGCAAACTCTACATGAGCCCAATAATCAATAAAAGTAAAAGTAAAATGAAAAAGACATACTATAGATATAAAGTCCCTAAACACAAAAGGCCCCTAAGTAGTATCAGATAAATAATCAACAAAGAAACTTGAGAGCAAATCTAAAATATATGTATATAATTCCAATAGACTGTATAGCTAATCCACAAAAAGCAGAGAGCAAATCTTCTAAGAAAAACAACAACAAGAATAGTGTGGAGCCAATGAAGTCACAAGTTAGTGCTTGGTAGCCCATATCACTGACATCCGTACTAGCCACTGGGATTCAGAAGAAGAAATCAATGTAAAACCGGAGAAATGCATTAAAACTGTATAGGATAGGCAACATGTATCCACTGGACATTTCCTGAACCTCATTTAGCTACTGAGAGATCAAGGAGCTGTTGTTGATTTTGTGTGCCGAGACATACCCAGCTCTGCCGCACTATGGAATCCAAGGGCTGGTATGAACCTCAAACTGCTCTTAGTGGAAATGACTAAACAGAACACAGTTCCCCTTCCACTTTTAGTACCATCTCCTTCAAAAATTGAAAATGCCTTTTCATATACATGAGCTCTACTCATGCTGATTTCTGTTGTAAATTATTTTCTCAGGATTGGATAACTGGACAGCTAGAAATGCACTTTCTGCAAAAGTGTAACTGGAAGGTGTAATTGTATTTGATTATAAGTACAGTATAAGAACTAATATCTGGTACCTAAAATTATTTTGCATGAACAATGAACAATAGTACTGTTTGGCCTAATAAAAAACATGGAGCACCCCTGCAAATGTGTCCCATCCAACCATTCTTTAATTTAACTAATCCTGTCCTCCAATAAAATAATTTTTCTAGGTTGGCCCTGATTCAGCATTGTACGTCAGTGCACTGCTGAACGCAGATTCTCGATGGTCAGGAATCTGCTCAGGTGCTGGATCCATACTGCGAATGTGCAGTACGAGACCTGCATGATCACATACAGAACTGCTAGAGACTGTCAGTTATTGACAGTCTGCTGCCATTTTTGGGCAGGGAGGGGGCTGTGACAGCATCCGTTTCCCAAAACGGAGGTGTGTCACCGCCATTGTGGGGGAGTGGTGCAGCCAGTATCTCTGTCAGCTGACAGAGATTTCCTGGCCTCTTTGCTGTACCTGTGGCAGCTGGCTAGCGTGACCCCATTGGTCCCTCAGCAGGCCGATGGGATTGCAGATTATCCAATGCTGAATCCTTAGACACAGCTCGGATAAGTAATGCAATCAGGAGGCGTTACACCTTCTGCTACATTACCATATTACATCTATCGCAGCTGCTAGCATGTTAGCAGCTGCGATAGCTCCTGTGTACTTTGCTGAATCACCACCTTAGTAGGCAAAGACCTAGATCTGACCAAGTACTCCCATTGGATGTGCAAACATTTGCATCTGGCAACAGTGCCCATCTTGGACTTTAAATACATACACTTTTTCATAAATCTGGGTGTAAACCCAATGACATGCAAATTAAATGATACATTTATTTAAAAAATCCATGCTAATTACATTGGCGGTTGTTTTGGTATGGGATATGATTACCATACCATGCAACATCTTTTTCCAATTGTAAAGAAATACATTTTGAAAATTGTTTACTTAAATTATATAACATTTCCCATAGTAATTTGACACTTAAACACATACAAAACAATCTGCTATCATTCTTTATTTTTTGTATTAAACTCAACCTCATAATATATACTACTGTACATAATATATTTTTAACACTTTTTGTTATTTTGTCTTTTTTGTTGTTAGTCAAGTTATTCCAATTTAATAACCGAATCAAGCTAAACTGTTTCCTACTAAAGGAGAAATCTGTGCGTATGTAAATTAACTCAACAAATTGTAATATAAAAACATGCAATTGTATCCCAATCAGAAAGCTGAATACTAATTTTTACCAGATTTTCAAAATGTGCTCCCCTGTCAATCCAGTTTCTTGCGCTTCATGCTTAAATAAACGTCTCCAATCAGAAAGAATTGGAACAAATTGACTGTTATTTATATGGTATTGTTTATACCATGGAATTAAATGGTTCTCCCTAATAATTACTCAAGAAGCAGATTTCCTGTGAACAAAGTATATGACAGAGAAAATACAAGTGTTTAAGGATTTTCAGAATAATGATTTGAATGCTTCCTAATGTACATAAACAAGAGCTTGCACAAAAATTGCACCATTTGTTTTAATGATGACAAGCTAATTGTAGCTCATGAAGAACATCTATATTACATCTTCTTTACGACTAATGAGATGACTAGTTTATTTCAGTGGATTCCTGGGCCGCAAATTGGCTTGTATGACCTTGACAGAAAATAACTGATCTGTGGTATTAGTGAATCTGCTGTAATGGTTAGAAGGTTAAACTGTAATTCTATGGTTTCTTTTATTTATCATTTTGATGCTGATTTGTAAGAGGTAAACAAATTTACTTCCAACACCAAGTAATGATAATGCAGGAAAAAGTACATATTTATTACTTAATTTCAATATAACTCTTGTTCTAGTTGGATTGGGTTCATCAGCGTTCTGGAGTGGGCCCCAACCTCGAAAGGTTCAAAAGCGCATTATGGCCTTAGGTATTCAAAAACTTTTTCTAAAAACATGCAGGTGCAGAACTGTATTATACATGTGCTTGTGCCTTCACTAGGCAGATATCTATGAGAAAAAATAGACTAGTTTAATTTTCTATATATAATTTAATGTATATGATGTACAGTATATCATTTGAAGCATTAATCTTGTTTTTCTTAAAATTATCTGAGCAGGTTGTAAGTATAATAACACCACATGCTTTTTTTTCAGATAATGTAATAAAGTCCTAATATTCTTTATTTCCAATGATTTATTTAATACATAAATGAGGCTGGACTTAACTATAATGTAGGAGAAAAGAATACAAACTTTAAATAAATGAAGACAGTGGGCTAAATGTAATAGCTTGCGAACTTCCAATGCCGTGGAGATTTATGTGAGTCTCCCCGTATTTTTAAAGTGGCAATCATTTTAAAGCCTAAATCAAGCAGGTTTAGCATTTACAATAATTGACACTTAAAAATACGGGGTGACTTGCATAAATCCCTTCTGCATCAGAAGTTCGCAAGCTATTACATTTAGCCCAGTGTCTTAGAAATGGCATTAGGCATAAACCCCTTAATGGTTGATGATAAATGTTATATGGTTTAACTGTAATAAGCTTCAAGCCATCATCAGATATTCTGTGGCTAAGTTAAAGTAGTTGACCCTAATAGTAGCAATATGATTTATTTGTTGTTTGAGTTTTACAGCAGGTCATGTTTGGCTAATGTGATGGCAGTGTAGAAGGGGTTAGGGTTTATGTATCTTTTTATTACAGTGGTTTAGCTTCTTTGCAACTGATCTTCCCACGATCCTTCCCTTGATTGGTTCCTTGGTGTTTTGCAGTCTTTTGTAGGTGGGTAAGAGTGGCTGACCAGAGACATAATTGTGCATTAATTGGGTACACTCGTATTCCAATATGGGCAAAGCTGATAGGAGTCAGTCACATCACCCATCCTGGTGGCATACTATTCATGTTATTTTATTATTATCCTTTTTTATAAAGGCACAACAAAGTTTATGCTTTGCCATACAGAGTAGACATACAAAATACTTTTGGAGTGTCAGAGCATAAATACACAAAGGCAGACCATAGCACTAGTACAAAACATTAATAAAACACTACAGACTGCTTGGACAGATTGACTGGAGCAAGGATATGGAAAGTCGCTGAAGCTACAGATGCGTCCGCTTACATCATTGCTGATGGCACTACAAACATGCACGTGCATCACACCATGCAGCGGCATACTCTATGGTACGCTATGTTCACGGGTGTGCGACTTGTGCCATGAGTGGCGCGATTTGCCACGTGAGCAGCAAGGATGTAATTGGGCATATCTCTAGCAGGAGTAAGTAGAGTCAAGTTGATTTGGATCTCAGTGAACTTGTATCCAATGAATGAGCATTTACTTTTCAGCCCCATAAATTTCTGAAATTCCAACTGCTGGCAGCAATTCAAAACCAGAAGCAGAATTAATGACAGACCAAATGAGCCTATAAGATGACCATATGCTCACTAACAAACGAAAGTCCAGAACTATAGATTGCTGCAGGTCAACGTATGTCCTCTAACTGTGGTTGTTGTCCCCCAAATGTAAAACTGGCATGCTAAGCAGACCAAAACTCATGGCAGCCTCCCATAATCTAATCAGTAAACTGTCTGAACATAGGCCCCAGAATCCCAACCACCAGCTCCTGAAAGAATATAGATGTGTGGGACTTAGATGCCAAGTACACAATATAATGGCCTACAACCCAAACAGGTAAAGACTCCTATTTTCATGAAAAGTGAAAGTAAGAAACAAGTCAGGACATATATAAAAATCAAGTCAAATCAAGTACTAAACAAGATTGAGGCTTTACAGACAGAAGATAAATGAGGGGATAGGCAATTTGATCAGAGGTAAAAACCCAGACAAAACCATCTTGAGCACCAACATCCAATAAGGTCATCAAGGTATGTAAAAACATGCAAAATCCCCTGAGGGCCCCCACCATGAAAGATGACAAGAAGCTGTAGCATCTGTTTGTTTAATTTGTGGAGTGAGTACACAATTTTCTGGGTCAGATATAGTGCTTATACTTTAGCAATCCCACTTACATCGGCCTAAAGCCTAAATATCTTGAATAGATAACATAAATCATCTAAAAGGTCATAGCAGCGCTGATCTCTAAACAATGGGTACCTTACTCACTGGGGCAAGAGACCCAGCACCAGTTACAACATTTAAAGGGTAACTCAATTGAAACTTAATCAAGGGGTTGCCATCCTGATCTATGAGAAAAGTATCCTCAATCCAAGGTTATGCACCAGATAAGAGGCAGACAGAGACTAGGTAGATCTGATTGTCCTGACAGGAATTGGGTGAGAGACATCTACCCAACCATATTGGTCTCTCTTTGAACTGTGAAGTTTAAACAATATTGAAGAGGGGCCTACCACAATGTTGCAAAATGCAGAGCAGAATCTACAACCTTAGACAGTACCAACAACTCAAACATGCATAGTCACATGAAATGCCAGCACAAAAGCTAAGATCAACAATAAACTTGCAAATGGAAATGCTTGCAACCTTGCTTATAATGGCCATTAAATAGCCCAACAAATCAATGACTATGAGGTTCCTAATGTCAGTGGAAAGCAGACAGCTCCTAGCCAAGTCCATTAAAAAATCACTAAGCACCCCTAGATCTTGCTTAATCTCTGCAAATAAGCAGGTGCAGCAGTAGTGAGTCATGTCACATCAACAGTAGCCTGCTTCCTACAGAAGACTCTCCCCATGTTGCATCATTATTTTGCTGACTGCTTTTGCAGAAGCAATAGCCATGGGACATTAGCAACAGTAATCCAGAGTATTCACTTTGACACTGAGATATGACATAGTAGCCAGGTTTTCTGGCTTGTCATGTGCAATGGGGACACCAAATGTCACAAACAAAACCTGCACCAAAAAAAGGAGATTGATGCAGTAGGGGAGCTGGCTGGTGCTACAGTACTGAACTTCTCAAAGTGACCCAGGATATCCAGCAAACCATAGGCAAATATTTATCTACTGTATGTAGAAGCCCTCCTTCAAGCAGAAACTCATTAATCTAAATGAAACAGGATGCAGGGGAAAAATATCAAATACAGATTCAACACCAATATTACCCATTAAAGTACTCTGGCCTATCGACTTGACAATAATGGGGCAATGACCACCATTAAATGTATAGCAGAACTCTTTAGTAGAAGTGGTCTATGCAGATCTAGATAGCACAGGAAAGCACAACAAGCAGGATGGGTTGGAAGATGCATAGGCAGAGCTGGATTACCGACAAGGCGGTACAGGAGGGTGGCTAAGGACCGATTCTTAATGCAATAAATTAATAGCAGCCCACTCGCCGGCATCGGGGTGGAGGAGTTTAATCTAAGATTGTGGAGAAATAGGGGGAATGGCACCCTTCAACCAATCCTGATGTGCACAGGAGATAGTAACTAGAGCACTAGAAAGGCAGAGGTGGAGGTTCAGACTAAAAATTGCAAAAGAGGTTAGGATGTCAGTGCCAGTGCTATCCTAGTCTGAAACCTGTTTTGCCTTTTTAGTCTGAACCTCTCTGATGGAACCAGTCACTGGCGTGTGGGTTATTCCAATCTCTAACTCCATCAATCACATGTGTCTGAGCACTAGGGGTAAGAGGAGTGTATGCTGAGACCTTATTGGAGGAGACCAACACATGCAAGGTGAATTTCATGACTTCGAGTCACACCTTCACATCCTTTCACGTAAAGTCAATAACTAAAACAACATCCTGTTTCTGAATAAGATCCTCATTGTAGGTATGACACACTGAGAGGAAGAGGCCATGGACCAAATGAAGATATGGAGCATAGTAACATGCTCTGAATAACTGAAGATAATAGGTGACAAACAAATTCAGCATATACAACCTAACCACATCTAAAATAAGACTCTAGTACAGTACACATCCTCATAGTTACCGCTCTTTGCTTTTGTAACAAACATCACAGTGTACTACACTTTCCTGATTTTTTTATGTGAAAAGTTATTAAAGGGCCAATCATCAAACAATAAAACTCTTATCCTGTAGCATGAATGTTGTTATGCCATAAGTACCAATACATACTGTACGTGTAAGCTACGTCTTGGGAAGTCAAGATGGTGGCTTCTGCACAGTCACAAATGTTTTTTTCTTTTGAGGGTAAGATCAGGCATTAACAAATACACAATACTAGCAGCAAAACTAGATCTGCATTCATAGATATCTACTTCTATAGAAAAGTGATATTCATGATATAAGGAGCATGTGGTGCATTTCTATGCTAAATGGAAATCATATATAAAATAGGGGTGTGCACCGGCCACTTTTCGTGTTTTGTGTTTTGGTTTTGGATCTGGATCTTTCTTCGTGTTTTGGATCTGGATTGGTTTTGCCAAAACCACCCTTCCGTGTTTTTGGTTCTGGGTTTTGTGTTTTGGATCTGTATTTTTTTTAAAAAAAACATAAAAACAGCTAAAATCACAGAATTTGTGGGTTTTTCTGCTCCTATGCTATTATTAACCTCAATAACCTTAATTTCCACTCATTTCCAGTCTATTCTGAACACCTCACACCTCACAATAGTGTTTTTATGTCCAAAAGGTTGCACCGAGGAAGCTGGATGACTATGCTAAGAGATACGAGTGGGCGGCACAAACACATGGTCCATCTAGGAGTGGCACTGCAGTGGCAGACAGGATGGCATTGAAAAACTAGGCCCCAAACTATACATAATGCAAAGAAAAAAAAGAGGTGCAAGATGGAATTGTCCTTGGGCCCTCCCACCCACCCTTATGTTGTATAAACAGGACATGCACACTTTAACAAACCAAACATTTCAGCGCCAGGGTCTGCCCCCACAAAACAAGCTGGCAATTAATCTGTCCCTGCACAAACTGGCTCTATGGAGGCAAGATGTCGTCCTCATCCTCCTCATCCACCCATTCCTCACCCTCTTCAGTGTTGTGTACATCCTCATCCTCACAGAGTATTAATTTGTCCCCGCTGGAATCCACAACCACAGGTCCCTCTGTACGTTCTGGAGGCTGGTCTCCCTGGAAGAGTTGATAATTCATTTTATGAACATCATCTTCTCCACATTTTGTGGAAGCAACCTCCTACGCCTTTCGCTGACAAGGTTCCCGGCTGCACTAAACACTCTTTCGGAGTACACACTGGAGGGGGGGCAACTCAGGTAAAATAGAGCCAGTTTGTACAGGGACCTCCAAATTGCTTCTTTTTCCTGCCAGTACAGGTACGGACTGTCTGACATGCCTACTTGGATGCTGTCACCGATGTAATCCTTTAACAGACAGACGCACGCTTGTCACTGCTGCATTGAGGATGCAAGTGCGGCTACATCGCACACAAGTCACAAACACATTAAAAAAATAGTTTTTTATTTTTTGGAGCACTTTGAGAGTTACACCACCCTTTAACAGACAGACGCACGCTTGTCACTGCTGCTTTGAGGATGCAGGTGCGGCTACAGCCCACACAATTCACAAAGACAGAAAAAAAAGAACAATATTTTTATTGTTTGTGTAGCACACTTTGAGGGTGTCACCACCCTTTAACAGACAGACGCACGCTTGTTGCTGCTGCTTTAAGGATGCAGGTGCGGCTACAGCCCACACATTTCACAAAGACAGAAAAAAAAGGAACAATATTTTTATTGTTTGTGTAGCACACTTTGAGGGTGTCACCACCCTTTAACAGACAGACGCACGCTTGTCGCTGCTGCTTTATGGATGCAGGTGCGGCTACAGCCCACACATTTCACAAAGACAGAAAAAAAAAGAACAATATTTTTATTGTTTGTGTAGCACACTTTGAGGGTGTCACCACCCTTTAACAGACAGATGCACGCTTGTCGCTGCTGCTTTAAGGATGCAGGTGCAGCTACAGCCCACACATTTCACAAAGACAGAAAAAAAAGAACAATATTTTTATTGTTTGTGTAGCACACTTTGAGGGTGTCACCACCCTTTAACAGACAGACGCACGCTTGTCGCTGCTGCTTTGAGGATGCAAGTGCAGCTACACCCCACACAATTCACAAAGACAGAAAAAAAAAGAAGAATATTTTTATTGTTTGTGTAGCACACTTTGAGGGTGTCACCACCCTTTAACAGACAGACGCACGCTTGTCACTGCTGCATTAAGGATGCAGGTGCGGCTACAGCCCACACATTTCACAAAGACAGAAAAAAAAAGAAGTATATTTTTATTGTTTGTGGAGCGCACTTTGAGGGTTACACCATCCTTTAACAGACAGACGCACGCTTGTCGCTGCTGCTTTGAGGATGCAGGTGGAATCTAGACGGGATTTGGAACCGGGGACACACTACCTCCATCAATTGTCTAAATCCCACTGCACTAATGGCGGATACCGGATGCACGTCTAACACCAACATAGCAGTCAAGGCCTCAGTTATACGTTTTGCTTCAGGATGACTGCTGTCGTACTTCATCCTCATCGCTAGGGACTGTTGGAGGGTCAATTGTTTAGTAAAAGTAGTGATGTTCCTACTTCCTCTCTGGGATGATGAACAACTCCCAGCAGCAGCAACAGCACTAGGAGGAAATGGTTCTTGATCTTTGCCTATTTTATTTTTATCGGAGAAAGTTTGGTCCTCCATTTATGTTATATTGACACATACGTGCGGCTAAAGCGCACACAAACACAGAAAATATTTTTTTATTTTTGCTGGAGAGTAGTGCACTTTGTGGGTTACACCACCCTTTAAGAAATGAGCCAGCCGGCTCTTTACTTATGGGACACAGGCGCACGCTTGGCGCTGCTCCTTTGTTGATGCACGTGCAGCCACAGGGCACACAAGTCACAAACACAGAAAATAATTTTTTTTTTGGTTTGGACTGGAGTGTACTTTGGGGGTTACAGCACCCTTTAACGGTCAAGCCAGCCGGCCCTTTACTTATGACACAGGCGCACGCTTGGCACTACTTTGTTGATGCACGTGCGGCTACTGCGCACAATTCACAAACACAGAAAATATATATTTTTTTGGTTTGGAGTGTACTTTGGGGGTTACAGCACCCTTTAACGGTCAAGCCAGCAGGCCCTTTACTTATGACACAGGCGCACGCTTGGCACTACTTTGTTGGTTGATGCACGTGCGGCTACTGCGCACACAATTCACAAACACAGAAAATAATTTTTTTTTGGTTTGGAGTGTACTTTGGGGGTTACAGCACCCTTTAACAGTCAAGCCAGCCAGGCCTTTACTTATGACACAGGCGCACGCTTGGCACTACTTTGTTGATGCACGTGCGGATACTGCACACACAATTCACAAACACAGAAAATATTTTTTTTTTGGTTTGGAGTGTACTTTGGGGGTTACAGCACCCTTTAACGGTCAAGCCAGCCGGCCCTTTACTTATGACACAGGCGCACGCTTGGCACTACTTTGTTGATGCACGTGCGGCTACTGCGCACACAATTCACAAACAGAAAATATATATTTTTTTGGTTTGGAGTGTACTTTGGGGGTTACAGCACCCTTTAACGGTCAAGCCAGCCGGCCCTTTACTTATGACACAGGCGCACGCTTGGCACTACTTTGCTGATGCACGTGCGGCTACTGCGCACACAATTCACAAACACAGAAAATAATTTTTTTTTTGGTTTGGACTGGAGTGTACTTTGGGGGTTACAGCACCCTTTAATGGTCAAGCCAGCCGGCCCTTTACTTATGACACAGGCGCACGCTTGGCACTACTTTGTTGATGCACGTGCGGCTACTGCGCACACAATTCACAAACACAGAAAATATATATTTTTTTGGTTTGGAGTGTACTTTGGGGGTTACAGCACCCTTTAACAGTCAAGCCAGCCGGCCCTTTACTTATGACACGGGCGCACGCTTGGCACTACTTTGTTGATGCACGTGCGGCTACTGCGCACACAATTCACAAACACAGAAAATAAATTTTTTTTTGGTTTGGACCGGATTGTACTTTGGGAGTTACAGCACCCTTTAACGGTCATGCCAGCCGGCCCTTTACTTATGACACAGGCGCACGCTTGGCACTACTTTGTTGATGCACGTGCGGCTACTGCGCACACAATTCACAAACACACAAAAAATATTATTATTTTCGCACTTGGGGGGAGCACCCCTGATGGACAGAGCACCCCCTGGACAACACTACAGCACCCCTTTAGGACTGGGACACTGCACAGGACTTTGGAGTGGACACAGCCCCTATGGAGAACTGACTGCACAACACAGTCCAGCTAGCCCCTCTGGACTTTGAAGTAGTGGACACAGCCCCTATTAACAACAGCAGCACAGCACAACACAGCCAGCCCCTATGGACTTTGAAGTAGTGGACAACAGCAGCACAGCGCAGCACAGCACAGCACAACACTACTCTGCACTACACTACACTACACAGCCCAGCCAGCCCTAACTCCCACCCTCCCTCTTCACTGTCCACAGCCGAGTGAGAAAATGGCGCCGACGCGGGTACCTTATATAGGATCCAAAACCCGCGAGACTCGGAAGGTGGGATGATGATGTTTTGCCTCAATTTCAGATCCGAGTCAGGCGGGAAAAGTCGAGCCTGACTCGGATCGGCCTCAGATCGGGGGGGCTTGGTGGGGTTCTGATTTCAGAAATCCGAACCCGCTCACCCCTAATATAAACTCACAGACAAAACATACTTAATTCAAAATAATTTGTCTCCAAATCCACTGATTGGTAGTTTCTGAGACTGTTGTAGAATGTAATATTAGGTTAAGCCTCAGCTTCTTGAAATTAATAACCTGGGTTTGAATCAGTGGCAGATTAAGCCTTTGGGGGACCTCGGGCACTCAAGACAGGTGGTCCATATAATAGTATATAAATAAATTATATACATACATACTTACACACATACACTGTAAAGTGAAATATAAAATTTCAACTAACTTCAAAACCATTGGCTGCATGGGTTCTGATGCTGTTAGCTAATCCAGTTCCTTCATTTGTTGAACTCTGTCTGGAGGGTCTCTCCCACTGTAATCTGTATTGTTATACCAGTGGCTATATCCAGCTAGGAGTCTCACTCCAAATCCCCCTACCAAACCACAATATCCCCCGCTCCTGCTCTCCTATGTCCCATGTGCTTTCTCCTCCATCTTTTAGCTCTATCTCCTATTCTTTCCCTTATCCATCTGTTCTCTCCCAGCTTCTCCTCTCCCGCCTCCTAACCCTCTCTCTGTTCTGGCTATCCCCTCCACAGTTAATGTTCCCACCTCAACTGTCAATGCCTAACCCCCTTTTTTACCCCTTTTCCCCCCTGCTGTCCTTCTCTACCCTAAGATTGATTTCTCTTTTTTCTGTACATTTAAATAAAGTGGAAAAGCTACTTAGGCTAATCACTGGAGCTGCAGATCCAGAACAGCAGCCAATCATTAGATCCTGCAGATAAGCCCCAGCCAATAAGATCAAGTTCAATATGCTGACCCGATCTAATTGGCCGCTGCTGGTCTGACAGATTCTAATGATTGGTCCCAAGTCCATGACAGAGTAACTGCCACCGCTGTCAGCAGGCTTAACAGCTGTACTTAATTCCTGTGCAGGGGCGTATGCAGCTTAGGACACCCCTGTGTGCTGCTGCTGCTGTGTGTGGCATGGATGAGGAGCCCCAGCTGCCTGTTCTGCCCATCTGCCCTGCACATCCTCTGGTCCACCCCCACTTTTTCCTCAGCCTACCCCACTCCTCCACTGGCCTTCTCCACTACTCTTCTGGCCTTCCTAACTCCTCCTTCCTTCTCTGACTCAACCATACTCCTCTTCTGGCCAGACCCCACTCTACCTCCGGCCCGTCCTCAATCATGTGGCCATGAAAAATATGCACAGAACTCCTCTAGGTGCACATAGGAGAGTACCATGCCAGGAGAATAAACATGTGCTTGTGGGGGGTGCCTGAGAGACGGGGGCCATGGAACTTGTCCCACCCCATGCTCCTCCCCTCCTTAATCTGACTCTGGCCTGAATTACCCCATTAATGCCATTGTCCAATGTGTTTGTTCAAGTCCCCCCCCCCTCTTGTTCAAGCATATAAACTAGAGTTTTTGTTTTGCATTTATGGTATGCGTATTGTCTCATTGTTCCCCTGCCTCACCTACTTCTTCTTCCCTTTTTGTCCCCCTCCCTCCCAAACTTTGTTTAATTTCTCTATTTATCTTGCTTTCAGCAACATTTTTTATTATAGAATTATTTCTAATATTCTGTAATAGCAGAACAAGTTTGATATTTATTTACCAGATTTGATGGACTCAAATGGTCTTTTAACTTGTTCTGCCTACAGTAATTGGATTGTTAATTAAGGCTCCTGCATATGTTTGCTGCACCATGTAAATTTTCTGTTGTAAATATAGACAGAATCTATAGATAGTTTAGGTAGCAGTGCTGTGTGATGGAGGTTAGTCTGCATGGTAAATTACTTAATCAGGTCAGAGGTTTATTAACCAGACAAAACAGGTTTGCAGGAAGACACAGGGCTAATGAAGCAGGTACAATATGTATAATACTCACACAGCATTGTATATAATAAATATACCAGATCCAGTCGGGAACATATAGGGGAGCGTAGGTAGTATGTGACAGGTGAGAGCACACACCTGAATCTGTACATAGGAGTAGGAATGAAGTATGCACACTGGCTCTGTATATATATATATATATATATATATATATATTCCATAGACAAAAAACCTTATGGTTTCATATGTCCCACTAAGGCTGCTTAGACGTGATCTGAAAATTCACAAAATCTATTGAATTTCTGCCACTCAAACTCCAAAAAGCAATAAAATTACGATTATTAAGGTTGACCCCTTAATGGACGTGTTCCTTGTATAATACAGATATCGTATGCCATGACACCATGTGGTTAACTGCAGATTCAGCACTCTCACAGAGCGAGATTGCTGTCACTCACAAAATGGTGGAGCTGCTAATTCACAGAATTGTGTTCTCATTGGAATACACAAATGCAGACTATGCAACTGTGGTCTGAGCAATTATCAGGCACACACATCCCACTCAGAGGCCACAATCTTCCCATTTAGTCACCACAAAAATTTCACTGAGATCCAAAATCCTTCTCACATCCATCTTATTCATTATATACATTCAGCTTCCCAATTGCTATACTACTATCATTCTCTGTCTATACATGTACACTATCTTCGCCTCGATGCTGCTATAATTTCCCCAATCCCTACAGCTGTGTGTTCTCCCAATTGTGCTAGTCTGCATGCCCTGATCCACACCAATTTGTCTTTCCCCATTTGCACTGCCCTGTCTTCCTGCATCTATGCCACTGTGTTTCTTTCCATATGTACCACTAACTTGCCTCCAGTCATGTCACGCTGTCTTCACTGTATCTCTGCCACTCTTTAGTCCTACATCTGCACAACTCTGTCCCTCCCAACCATGCCACTCTGTATTTCCCCTCCCGCCCATACCACTCTGTCTTCTCACCAATTTCTTGAACCAATCTGTCTTCCCCAATCCATTCTGTTGTGTGTTCTCCCATTGTGCTAGTCTGTATTCCTCATCCACACCAATCTGGCTTTACCCATCTGTGCTGCTCTGTCTTCCCGCATCCATGCCACTCTGTACCCCCCATTCATGTCACTCTGTTCCCCCAAACTGTGCCACTTTGTCTCCCGCCATGTGCACCATTTTCCACCAATCTGCATCACTTTGGCTTGCCCCATCTGTACTGCCTAATCTTCCCCTCTACATGACATTCTGTCTGCCCCATCCACACCGCTATGTCTCTTTGCAGTTTTTTACATGCAGCCTTAATATAAGAGTACGACTGTGCCCTTATAATATATATGTAGCGGTGTAGTGGCACTATTTAGCATCACTGGCCTATGTAACACCATCTCTATTGAGTATAGCTGGACACTCTCAGGGGCACATCCTTCTGGCAGTAGCCCACAAGGTCGGAGGGTGCACTTCCAGCAGTCCAGGGTCTTAATGCTGGATGGGGAGAATTATACATATAAATTTCACATGCATGCCTATCAACTGTAACCGTCCCATAAAATGTGGTTGACAAAGGAGTAAATTTACTAACTGGTGGCTATTGCAAACCATCACTTTTCAGCTTGTTTAACCTTGAAATTTTAAACGACATTCATGTTCTTTTAAAGCATGATTGCCATTTTTATTTACTCCATCATAAGCAACTATAGAGTATAATTTCGCTTAATCTGTACATTGAATATTTTTCTTAGCTGCTGCTATTTTTGTGAATGCATATATAACAGCAAACTCACTACTTTTGTTCAGTATGTTGAGTATATATTCTTATCTTATGTATAAAACTAACAGCATGAGAATAAAAAAGTCTTGATCCATTTGCAGTGCTACGTCTAGACAAAAAACATCCATGCCTGTTACTTCTTTAACTGCCAGCAATTATCCTCTTACTGTGTTATTGAATCTATCATTGTGTGCTATAAAATATTCTTTTAATCAGGACATTTTACAATTATTTTTCTTCTTTGTTGTACACCTGTATATAGCCCATTCTCAACATATTGTATTTCTTAATTGAAGATCACAGGTGAGTCCACTTAATACTGTGCTTAAGCAGCAGGGAATTCCCCTTTCATCAATTACAAAGATGCATTGCCAGCATTAATTAATCCCTCAGTCATGTGCATACTCAGCTCACATGATTGAAAAATGAAATGTTTTCCTGGATATTCCAATGCATTCAATACATTTACCAACATTTACATGGTCCATATGAGAACATTTGCACTTTACTATACACTGAGTAGCCAAATCATTATGAACACTGGATTGGGCCACGCTTGCCAATAATATGGCTTGAATTCTTCTAGGCATGGATTCTACTAACTACTGGTATGTTTTGTTGGTAATATTAGCCCAAATGAGATGCACTGCATAGCCATAATGTAGCATCCACCAGACTGAAGAGTAGTAACATTGCTAAACATAATTCCTCAGACCACATGACCCATTTCCAATTGTTTACTGTCCAATTTCTGTGTTCCTGAGAAAACTGGAGACATTTCACCCTGTTTGCAGCAGACAGTAATGGGGTATGGGCAGGCCTACTGCTTCTGTAGCCCATACAATGTAATGTCTGGTGTACTGTTCATTGAGAGGCCTTCTGAAATGGAAATTCAGATTATCTATAATTTGATGAAATATTGCCCATCTGTGGTACTGAACAAGTTTGTGCACTCTCTGTACCGCTCAAGCATTCAGTATCCATTTACAACCACAGGCCTTGCATGTAGGCCTAGTTTTTTTGTCTTCTGATCCTCTCTGTATACAATGTAACAACTGCCACCCTTGAACAATTCACCAGAGCAGTCATTTTGCTAATGGTTTCATCGCTGCTGAGAGTGCCAACAATCATATCACATTCAAAGTCCATCAGATCCCATATTTACCCCTCATGTCATGAGTGATACACTTCATTAGTTTCTGCAGACCTTCGCCTTTCCATTCTTGTACAGATGTAGACATCCTACATCAGCATTGAAGAGCACATTGCATAAAATAGCCTTGTGGTCATAATAATTTGGCCACTCAGTGTAAGTAAAATTGATTAAAAAAATCTTATTTGCCAAATATGTACAAAGCTGCATCACCACTGTGGCCAACTCTACAAAATATGAGAAATTACTGCAGGAGCACAGTTTAGACACTGAAGATATACATACTTGCATATTATCTAAACATGAAGGTCTTAAGGGTAAATTTACTAAGATTCATGTTGGTCCTGATTTTTCCCGTTTTTCAACTCGGAGAGGGTCGATCAAACACAACTGTTTTTTTTTCACTTTAAAAATTGGGAATTTACAAAGCTCTCAGTTTTGACAGGATTGTTTTGATTGATGGTGTATTAGGGCAATCCTGTCCATTTTGCAGCCCCGATTTCCCTGCCCGAATTTCTCTCCCGAACAAGCAGGCTGCACATATCAGTGAAATATGTGCAGACTGCTTGTTTTTTTTATATTTTAAGGGTTAATTTTTTATAAAAAATTGACAAGGGCTCCCCCCAAAGGGCTAAACAGCGCCGGACTAGTCAGCCAGTCCTGGTTCCTAAAATTACTGGGAACAAAACAAGTAGGGTTCCACTGTAATTTAAGAAACAGCACCTGGCTGCAGGGCCAGAGCTGGTTTTAAATATAAGGGGAAACAAATTGCATAGGGGTCCCCCTATATTTAAAACCAGCACTGGACCCAATTGGTTGGAACCCACTTGTACCCCAGCCAATGAGAGGCCGCTATATGTAATGCGGCCTCTGATTGGCTAGCGGGACATGGGAAACCCTGTGACATCCCATCAGCTGGCATTCGCGTAGTATTGGTATGTGTGTACACCTCGGGCAGTTTGGGTCTTGTGCTGGTTTTAAATATAGGGGGACCCCTACGCAGTTTTTTTCCCCCTATATTTAAAACCAGCACTGGCCCTGCAGCCAGGTTCTGGTTCTTAAATTACAATGGAACCCTACTCGTTTTGTTCCCCGTAATTTTAGGAAGCAGGACTGGCTGACCAGTCCGGGGCTGGTTAGCCTTTTGGGGTTTAACCTATGTCATTTTTTTCGAAAAAATTAACCCTAAAAACACAGGAATCATTAGTAAACAAACACAAATCACACTGATTTGTGTATGTTTGATGGCAACTCACAGATCAGGAGGTGGTGCATTTAAAACTTATATTGACTCCCCGATTTGGCTGTAAACAGCCTAATATAGCAAAACAAATAATGGTAAATTCACGATATAGGCAGAAATGAAAAGTACTTCCAATTTGAGCCGATGGTGAATTCATTTCTATTGACAAAAATGAATTTGCGACATTAAACCACCCGATTTCAACCCCAAAGGATTAACAAATCATCCGACTTTAATGATAGTAAATTCATGATTTCCAAAAAAGTGATATCACCCAACATGAATCTTGGTAAATTTACCCCCTAGTGTACAGTTTCATCACAAAATGCATTTCTATCTGCCACTCACTGCAACAAGGCCAACAGATTTATAGTGTAAAATAATATAATAATATAATACATTCTACAAAAATAGAAAAATAATCAGTTTAACATGTTGGATTAAGTCTTCTTATACTAAAATTTCATAAAACTATAAAAGCTCCAAAAAACTATGAAATTATAACCTATAAGGCAGATGTCTTTTTTCATAACATCCTGTGGTTAGCTGCAGATTCTGCTAACAACAGTACCAAGGAATGAGACAGCTGTCACTCATAAATAAAATAAAATATTGTGTGCGTTTACTGGAATGTACACATGCAATCTATCATTTTAAAATTAGACTCATAAAATGTAATAAGCCCACCACTACCCACAAGTTTTTCTATCACATGCCACCAACAGCCAACCAGATTTTTTCTATCACATCCAAACAATGCCCATCAGCTTTTTCTTCTATTGCCCAGTGCCTACAAGCTTTTACCTCACATATACAGAAGTTTTCCACCATGTTCTCTGTCATATGACACCTCTGCCTACTAGCTTTAATTTTACATGACCCTTGTCCACCAGATTTTCCATCACAAGCCCGTCTTGACCACATGCTTTTCTATTGCATGCTTCTCATCTTGCTACTCTACTACCTATTCTCTTGATCCTATACCCTCACAAATCAGTAGAGCTCTGTCACCTCTGCTCATCCCATCCTTAATTAAAATCTGTAATCTCTCTCTACTGTTATTTTATCAACAGTATTCAAGTATGCAGTTATTACTTAAATTCAGAAAAATAAATTTGGACCCTAACTTTCTATCAGATTAATGTCCCATCTCTCCCTCCAAGCTACTTGAAAGACTTTCTACACCTATCTCACACACTTTCTTAACTTGCACAACGTATTGGACCCATTTCAGTCCAGCTTTCATTCTCAACACTCCACAGAGCTAGCACTGACTAAGGTAGTACATGATCTGGTCACTGCAAAGTATAAAGGTCACTGCTCACGTTTTATTCTTCTAGAGCTCTATGCTGTTTTTAACACTGTTGACCAATCTCTTCTCATACAAACACTACAATCCCTAGGTCTTTGAGACACAGCCCCTAACCTGTTTCTCATTCTACTTAGCAAATTGCTCTTTCAGTGTGTTTTTCTCTGACTCCACCTCCTCTTCACTACCTCTATCAGTTGGAATATCAGTCTTAGGTCCTCTGCTTTTCTCAATCTATACCAGATCTCTTGGCACACATATCAGCTCTTTTGGATATGAGTATAATCTGTATGCAGATGAAACTCAAATCTACCTATCCTCCCCATATGTGTCACCATCTGTATTTGTCCACATTACTGAATGTCTTTCTGCCATTTCATCTTGGATGTCATCTTGCCACCTCAATAGCTGCTTTAAATTTGTCCCTCTTCTAAATGCAACAAGAGGTGGTCTCCTCAAATTCTGCAAATGTGGATCACTTTCAATAATCCTCCAGTGTTTTTTAACAGACTTGGCAAAAAATGGGTTTTGGTGTTATACTGAGTTGTGACAATCAGCCTCTCTTTGTCCCTCTCACCACGTAAGGGTGGGGCTCTCCTGCAAATACTCCTGGTCCTTCTCAGGCATCTTGCAATCACTCTGTGGGAGTACCCTCTCTCAAAAAATCATGCTGCCATCTCTTTAAGATGAATTTCGGTCCTCTCATCCAAAGTATTATTACGTATCATGCGTACAAATTGTGATATAGGCAATCCTTCTTTTAATGCCTTGGGATGGTGACTGGTTGCATACAAGAATGTATTCCGGTCTGTTGACTTCCAAAAAAGAATAGTGCCCAATGTATGGTCATTTTTAAAAATTTACACATCCAAAAATTCTATATTATTGTTTTCCACCCTACTGGTGAACCTAATGGGAGTGTCAAGAAAGTTTAACTCATCCACTATTACTTTAAAACAGTCAATGGTGTCACACCACAGGATAAGAACATCATCAATATACCTGAAATAGTGCAGAATGCTGGGACCATATTTGGCACTGTGTCATGTACAAATTAGCATACACTGGCACCAAATTCAAACCCATTGTGGTCCCAGCATTCTGCACATCAAAGGAGTCACAATATTGGAAATGGTTATTAGCCAAAACGCACTCTATCAAATCACAGATATATTCAATAGGTGGACCTACAAACTCAGTTGTTGCCAAGATGTCCTTTACAGCCTGGATCCCTTGTTGGTGGGGAATTACTGTATATAAGGACGTAACATCCATGGTCGCCAAGAATGTATCATTTGGTAATTCAACTATATCTCTTAACTTCTGAAGGAGATCAGGTGTATTTTTTACATAACTTTCACTTTGGACCACCACTGGTTGTAATACCAGATCCACAAACTGCACGAGTGGCTGCAAGACTGAATGGCGCACGGACTCTATAGGGCGACCCGGTGGTGACATTAAGGACTTATGTATCTTGGGTATATTGTAAACTATAGGGCACACTGGGTGGTCTACCATCAAAATCCTTACTAGATTCTCATCTATCCACCCTTGATTCAAACCTACACCCAGCAGACTGTCTACTTTGGACTTAATGGCGTACATGGGGTTATGTGTAACCTGCTGATAAGTAACTGTATCAGCCAACTGTGTTCTAATGTCCAAATCATACTGGTCCCAGTCAAAAATCACCGCCGTGTTGCCCTTGTCAGCCACCCAAATTACAATGTCATCATTATTGTGTAATGACTCAATGGCTTCACGTTGTTGTATAGACAAATTATGATATGCAGGATGCTTTTTACTCTCAGTCTTATAATCATGCTCAACCATTTGTAAAAAGGAATGAGAGTGCAACCGATGTTAGATCCAGTAGGTGACACCTGGCATCTGCATCCAGCATGTGAGTCTTCAATGGTCTTTAATGGTATCATGGACAAATTGCATTGGGTGACTTGTTTCTGTGACCAAAAACTGGGCTCAATGAGCTGTCAACAAGTTCACCCCATTAAGGGGTCACAGCGAGTTATTAACAATATCTAATCTACAATGGCCACAATATATATATGTGTGATGGTCTCAATGTAGAAATGTGAAAGTGGATCCCTTCTTCATCTTCATCCCATTAAAAGAGCATTAAAACAAGAAATCTAAGTGAAAGTTTAAACCTGAATAATTGGAGTTTGGTGCTTCCCAACATCACATTCCATAGAACCTTTCTGGTCCCTACTGGCAAAGGACCACACTTTGGGAAGCAGCCTCTGCTAAAAAGACTTTTTAATGAATCATACTGTATGTTTTTTTAATAGTTGCATTTTAAAATAAATTGGATGATGTAGCGTAATAGTTATTATTATATATACTTGTATATATATATATATTATACATACACAAGAAAAAACTCAAAAAGCTTACATTTATGGTGCTTACCACTGTTACCTAACAGATTGAGGTTAGCAGACACTGGCCCTCATGCCTCAATGGAGCAGGGGTGCAAAAAAAGCTGTCACAGTCACAGCCAGTCACCAGAATATATACGGCTTAGCATCCACCATGTTACCAGTGTCTCACCCAAATCTCCTTTTATATTAAAATAAGGACATTTTCCTAGTTCATTTAACTGTTATACATTTTTCATGAATAAACTGCTGTTTATATTACCATATAAACCTGATTCACTGTGACTTAACTCAGTTACATCATACTTTCACTGGAAATAAAGTGTTTGAGTTCCCAAACAATCACACAATCTCACAGACCAGCATAACTTGCACCTGACCCTTGCTAGGTGCAGATTCTCAATCCTCCAATGTATGTGATAAAGCATTTGAGTTTGCAACCAGTTATGCAACATACCTGCTACATTCCCATAACATGCCCATAAGACAATGCATATCCATACATTTCAATAGCCACTTCCCAGTCACCACCCAATACATTTCTGAAACATTACTTTATTAAAGTCCCCAATGGAATACTAATAATTGAGCAGTATGGCCTCCTCATTTTAGATATTCAGCTACAATATTGTACAATGTTTTGTTATATACTTTTTAATGTTTCGTCTGTTTTTTATATATTAATAAATTGATAAATTTTTTGTATTATTTACGCATAGTTATTTGCGACAAATGTCTTCCTCATAGAATTTGTAGTTCATTTTAATAAACATCAGTTTTTCAACACTTTAAAATAGCTTCCTATGCTAATTGCTCACAAAGTTGCCAATTAAAAACAGTCTTTTTGAGGACACACTGCTGGGTGGGCAGCTTAAGTTCACCATAACACATTTGTATAAGGGGCTAAAATATGCCTTTTTTCCTCCCAGTATTCAAAGGGCCAGTTTGATGTTTACTGTATCAGATTGAGCCATGGTTAAGGTCTTAATAATTGTGGGCACTTCTTTTAAGCCTGACCAGATGCCATAATGTTTCACCCTAGTGTGCTGACTTGACTCATCATCATCATCAGTAGGTCTCTTGTAAAAGGTCAGTTGTTTCTTGTTAGCAGGTTTAGAGAGCTCACATATATACTCTAACAGAGATAGGCAAAACAATAGAACAGTTTGGCATGATTCCATTGGTTCTCCATTGGTTCTTCTAGGTCAATTCGTATGGACACAATCCAGCCTCCAACAGCTCTTTGTGTCCTGTTTCCCGCTGCATAATAAATCTAAGCTGGCTACATTACAGAGTACATTTTAATGTTTAACTCTCTATGGTCCATAGTTTGCAGACACATGTTGCGATCTTCTCACCGATGGTACCAGAAATCTGCAAAGACACAGTGGATCAGTACAACACCAAACACTGGCTACTTAAAATGTACTAAACCTTAGATGTCAAATTACATTTAATTCACAACATTAATAATACTGGATAAACCTTGAATATTACACTTTAATACTAGGGAACCTTTTATGTAAGTGTGCAGTGTGTAAGTATTGGGGAATTGAGAAAAGACGCTAGTTAGCATTCTGCGACTACTTGTTTGTGGAGTACACCATGGTACGTGTTTTGCAGGGTTAATTATTTTATATGTTTTAGCGACTGTCTGTATTTATATGATGAGAACTTTTAACTTCTTTCTATTGTGTGGGAATCGCATGATGCTAAATAATAGCATTGCCGAATGTACTTATAATGGGCAAGATTCGCTAAAATGGCGTTCAGCGGCCAGTCGCAAAATGGCGTCTCATTGTCATTCACAAAATGGCGTTGTGCAGATTTAATTTTAAACCAATCCTGTCTCAGCCAATTATCCGGCTTCGACAGTCCACCCTTTGATAGCAAACAACATGCTATCATACTCTGATTTCAAAATTCATTTAGGCTTACATTATGACATATTATTTAATGTTATATTATGGGATGGCACAAGGTGGTTCTTAAACCATCAATAATGTGCCTCTAGTAGGGGACATAAAACTACCCTTATAAGCACACCGTGGATCTTGGGAGATCATGGGAAAGATGTGGGGATGCACCAATCCTATAAAGGAAGTCTTGAGGGGGAATAGGGACTTACATTATTTAAGATGTTTTCAAATAACATTTTAATAACACATTTTATGCATGTCTAAATCTTATACATCATATAATGGTACCTTCTAGTTCAGGGTTGTAATGCAGTCCTACATTTACCTCAGTATTCATATTGTTACTACTGACCACCATCATAATTTTATTCTTTTGGTTCACCTTATCTTTACATTTTCTACATTTCAACACAGTAGGAACACACCTGACACATAAGCCAATTACTATGATGACAACCAGTATGAGGATCAGGAGTTTACCTATACTCGCAATTATTTCCTGGACCCACTCTCCTAGACCTTAGAACCATTTCACTGGGTTCATGAAACCCATTCCTCTACCTTCTCCTCTACTTCATCCACTGAAGAATTATGGTTCTTCCGAAATTCCCATTTTAACTGCAGAATTTCATCCATCTTTCGGTCTATCACCTCCTTGGGATCGCTTGTATCGTTTGTAATGTAAGTGCAACATTTACACCAAATTGGGTGGCCAAAGTTCCGCAATACCCTCCAGTGACAGCTGTTAAGTAATTTAACACTAGTCTATGTTGCATGAGTTCTTTCTTGTAAGCTTGCAACTAACTACCTGTATACCTGAATGTGTCATCATACATCTCGGTGATATTATCTATTAATTTAGCAAGATCTTGGATATATCTAAAATTTAGTGTACCCCAAGCGATCCTGGTGGGATCCAATGCTACCAAAACTTGAAAGCCAGTTGTTTCACTAATTAACTGTGTGGCTTTATGCACGTCACAAGGTATCATATTTCTTTTGTCTCTGTGTTCATACTGTGTGTGAAGATATGGTGATGATTTGTTTTTATGAATACCAAGCATTTTACCATGTGTAAGGGTCATAACTTCTGGAACTACTCTTCCTAAATACAGTAACACAAACCTTCGGAACTCAGAGAGAGCCACTTATACACTTTCCTTCAACATATAAAATATACATCATCGGGGAGAACATAAGGAATAGTAAACATCATTATCATCGCACACATTTCCATGGCAAGTGATCCTACTTCAGGTTCTCCCATTTGACTCATACAAGTTTCTCGTTGTAATATCTTGGCACAATGCCCTTCTGGTACCCTACCCTACCAATAATTTCTTTGGTGGAACTTAGTGTATATTTATACCGGAAGTGTCTTCTACCTGACCTACTTGTGCATAACAGTTCATAATTCATAGGCTCACGATCAGCTCTTAGTGAGAAGGTCTGGTTATTCCCAGTCACCTCCCAACTTCCTGGTTCATTGGAGTTGGTGATATTGAAACATAAAAGTGATTTATCTACTTGGTACTGGTGGAGTTTAAAATGAGGTGGTTTGGACTTAAGAAATTTTCCATCCAGTGCATGCCCTCTTTGTGATCCTAAAAACTCAGAGACATTTAATGGGAATGGCACTAATCCTACATCATGCTGTCCTTGGGGCACATGAAAGCACACCCAACAGTCGGTTTGGTTTAAAATTTTGCCCACCATGATGTGATAATCCTCTAAAGGATACCCACCCCAATACTGGTTATACTTAGGTTGGCACTGTTGGATGCATCTCTTATTGACTACGGACCCACAGAACTCATACATACAATAATCCACAGATGATAGACCTTCACACTGTCTCCAAGTATCCAAAATAGCAAATCTCTTAACAATTACTGTACTGGGTTTGGTCAGATACTGCCCTTGTGACTGTATTGCTTCTTCTCCCAACTCCACTCCATTGATATTGCCATCAGCTCCCCTCTCCATCCTCTTTCCTCTGTCACAGAAACCAGAGATCCCGAAACAACCCAGAATAATGAGGACTCTGGGAGAAAACACAAAGATAACCACAACAGGCCAATCCATTGCTGTAAACACTGATATACAAATTTCTTTAGCTCAGGTATCTCACTGTAACCTTTAACCTTCCTGGAACAGACTCGCAACTGACATGTCTACGTTATCTGCCTCGATTCCGCCTTGTTTCTCCACTGGTTGGTTGGCCTTCTTACAGTGAGTGGAATGGACCCAGGTATCTCTCTCTGCCACCTTCAATGAAGTTGTACTCATCAGCAACACCTGATACGGACCTTCCCACCGATCAGTCAAACAACTTGAGTGCAAGAAATTTCTGATCATAACAAATTCTCCAGGTTCAACATCATGACAGTTTGTTTCAGGCATATCATGTGACAACAATTTCAGTTTCTGCTGTTGCTGTTTTAACTGTTTACTCATTGTTATAAGATACCTTACAGCTACCTCATTGTTACCTTTCAAATCTTCCTGGGGAATAATCAAATGAAGTTGTCTACCAAACAGTATTTCAAAGGGGGACAGATTGAGAGGGGGTCTAGGAGTTGTCCTGATACTATGAAGGACAAGTGGTAGTGCTTCTGGCTAACCCAGTCCAGTTTCCGACATGATTTTACTTAATTTGTTTTTAATAGTCCCGTTCATCCTCTCCACCTTGGGACTGGCTTGCTGTCGGTAGAGGGTATGAAGTCAACTATTAATACCCATCAGCATACACATATTTTGGAAAACATCACCTGTGAAATGAGTACCCCTATCACTCTCAATAATTTTAGGGATACCATATCTGCATACAAACTCCTGAACAATTTTCTTGGCAGTAAACGCAGCAGTATTAGTGGCAGCTGGGTATGCCTCAACCCAATTAGAAAACACATCAGTGCACACTAATACATACTTGAGATTCCTGCAGGGTGGTAATTGGATGAAATCAATTTGTATTACCTGAAATGGTCCGTCAGTCGGAGGAATGTGGGATGGTTTGGTAGGGATCTTTTTCCCAATATTTTTCCTCAAGCAGGTCAGACAGAACATTGCTCTCTTCTCTGCTTGAGAAGAAAAACCCAGTGTGCACCAGTATGCTCTCACCAATTTGCAGATACCTTGCTTTCCCAAATGAGTCAGACCGTGCGCTACCAGGCTTGGGTAGTACACCACTGGCTTACCTTGTCCCTCTCTCCAGAGTCCAGAAGACTCTTGCACACATCCCTTGGACCTCCAGACTGCTTTTTCCTGAGTGGAACACAAATTTTGCATCTCAATTAATTTCAGCATGTCAAATCGTTTGAAAAGTCATCATTTGTTCAGTTGGTACATTCATTTTTAAAACTGCTGCCCATTTTGCAGCTTTGTCTGCCCTGTTGTTGCCCAGTGATACCAGATAATCCTCACATGTATGAGCTTTACACTTAATTACCGTCACTGTCTTAGGCATTTGGATTGCTGTCAATAGTCCTTTTATATTTCTGGAATGTGCAATTGGTGTGCCGACTGCTGTCATAAACTTTCTCAGATGCCATAGAGCACCAAAATCGTGTACTACCCCGAAGGCGTACCTAGAGTCAGTGTAGATATTAGCAGATTTACCTTCCACTAATTCAAACGCCCTCTTTAGTTCCACCAGTTCTGCCACTTGGGCCAAGTGTGGTGGGCCTAAAGGTTCGGCTTCTATAATGACCTCATCATTTACCACAGCATAACCTGTACATAACTCTCCAGTGTCAGTTTGTCTATGACAACTCCCATCCATTTAAAATGTCACATCTACATTTTCTAAAGGTGTATCCCGTATGTCAGGTCTTGCAGTAAAGGTTTGATTCAGATATTCCATACAATCATGTGCATCAATATACCTGCAGAACTCACCTTTTGCCAGCGACTCACCTCTCTCCACCATTTGTGCATCATGTTGCACATATAGTAAATACGTAGCTGGATTTAACGTACTGCACCGTTTGGTGGTGATGTTTGCAGGTGCTATTAGGGCTAGTTCCCATTTTTTGAATCTAGCTGAGGAGACATGTCTGTTTGGGCAGAGTTTAGCAAAGCAGATACAGCATGGGGAGTATAGACAATCATATCATGGCCTAGTACCACATCCTCACTCTTACTGACCAATAGAGCAGTTGCTGCTACACTTCTTAAACACATTGGGAGTGATCTTTCCACAGTGTCCAATTGTGCACTGTAGTATGCTACGGGTCTACTGGCATCACCATGTTTTTGTGTGAGGACACCTGCTGCACAACCATCAGCTTCCGTACAATACAAATCAAAAGGTTTTTCATAATCAGGAATTCCCAATGCAGGTGCTCTTGTCAGACTATCCTTAAGATTAAGGAAAGCCTGCTCTGATTCCTCTGTGTGTATGACACGACTGGGCTTTGAGGAAGAGACTAAGGGGGTCATTCAGACCCGGTCGCAAGCGCTGAGCACTCGCAACCTGGTCAATGTTTCCCCACTGGGCATGCACACATCAGAGCCAGCTCCGACATGCGCATGCGCGAGACCCGGCTTGCGACGGGCGCTCCATCACTATGGGTCTCACACCAAAGGGGGCGAGCTGTCGATGGTGAGTGACAGCTCGCCCTGTTTGGTAGGCAGGCAGGGAGCATGGCAGCATTCCAGATGGAACTCTTGCCATTTGGGGGTGGCCCCACTGACATCAGCAATGATGTCAGTGGGAAGCTTTCTGCTTGATCAGAGCAGGAAGCTCCCTGGGGCTTGCGGTTGACGAGACCCAACCTTAGGGTCTCGTCGCAAGACCTGACGGTCACGATGGTCTTGACCATTGCAACCATCACCCTGGTTGATCACAAGAGCTGTGGGTGGTAACCAACAACCTAGTGATCAACCACGAGGCGGCACTTAAAAAAGTAAGCGGCCGCCCTCATTCAGAGCGATTATTTGCAGCAAGCGGTCTACTCTGAATGAGGTCCTAAGTCTTATAATGGCAAGTCCAAAATAGAAAAGCCTGGGATCCACATTCTGCAGTATCCACACATTCCCAAGAAGGCACGAATTTGCTGTTGATTCTGTGGCAGGGTCATGGTTTGTATGGCTTGGATTCTGTCATTTGTCAGATGTCGTAACCCCTGGGTTAGGCAATGTCCCAAGTACTTAACCCAGGACTGGCATGGCTGTAGTTTGTCCTTAGCAACCTTGTGTCCTGTTTGCGAGAGATGAAGCAATAACAGTTTAGTATCATTTAAACATGACATAAATGAATCAGAACATAACAATAAATCATCCACATATTGTATTAGAACAGATCCATTGGCAGGTTGAAAATATTGTAAACAGTCGTGTAAGGCCTGGGAGAAGATACTGGGGCTGTCTATGAAACCCTGGGACAATCGTGTCCATGTGTGTGGTACACCCCTGTATGCAAAAGTGAATAGGTACTGACAGTCAGGATGAAGAGGTACAGAGAAGAAACCAGAACAGTGGTCAATGACAGTGAAATGGGTTGCATTTGGTGGGATCTGCATAAGAATGACAGTTGGATTTGGCACGGGAATTGGCTCTCTACTACCTTACTAACCCCTCTAAGGTCTTGTACAAGCCTATAACCCCTCCCTCCACTCTTCTTCACAGGAAAGATGGGACTGTTGGCTACGCTTGATGTATGGACTAAAATTCCCTGCTGTAATAATCGCTCAATTATGGGATAAACTCCTAACTCTACCTCCTGTTTTAATGATTACTGGGGAATTTTTGGAGCTTGCCTACCACTTTTTAGATTCACCATTATGGGAGCTACATTTGCCATTAATCCAGTGTCCTGTCCAACCTTGGTAAAAAGTGAATCTGGAATTAGGGATAACATTTGATCTACCTGAGATAGATTTTTACCTGAACCAGTAGAGTGATACATTATCCTTTGGGGAGTGTCCAACATATCCCTCACCTCATGCGCAACTCACTCTGGGATATCTAGAAATATGCCATCAGGGGTACAATATATGACACATCCCATCTTACATAACAAATCCCTTCCCAGTAGGTTAGTAGGAGCTGCTGCTGCCAGGAGAAAAAAATGCCTGGTATGCAATGGCTTGATAGTGACCTTTGTGGATTTTGTTAAAGGATAATGTTGCACTTTACCGGTTACACCCATTGCTGGTACTGTCTCGCTGGTCACCTGCAAATTAGCTGGAGATTATATCACTGATCTTGTCGCCCCTGTGTCTACAACAAAAGGATAATTAGTACCAGCTACATCAACCATCATCACCGGTTCTTCCCGTTAACCTGACTATCTGTAGACTACAGGTATGACCTGTGTCCTAGTGTTGACTCGCACTCTCCAATACAGCATTTAAGGCCACAATTGGAGCTGGTGACTGTTGGAAATTTCCTGTACTCTGTGTATATCCCTTATGTGGATATCCAGGTACTTCCTGGTTAGGGGGTCCTACCTTCTTCACCTTACATTTCCTACTTACATGTCCCACTTGGTTACAGTTAAAGCACCTTTGTGAGTGGGGTGGGTGAAAGGGTTGCTGTGTGGGTTGAGTGGTATGGAAAGATTGTGGGTGCGGGTAAGGATTTTGAGGGTAATATGGTGGTTGTGGATAGTATGGGTTTTTTGGCTGTGTGTGATAAGTGGGGTAGGGTTGTGTTTGCAGTAGTGCAGGATTGGAGAGGATGTGTAGCTGTGCAGGTGCATGTGTGTCTGGTGGCTGTGATGTTACAGTCATTCCATCTAGAGCTTGAATACTAACAGCCATTAGCTTCTCGCTCTGGGTCTCTCTCTTTTTGAGGATGTTTTTATCATGTTCAATAGCGGATTCTATGAGTGTGTCTACAGTAACTCCTCTCCAGCCAGGTAGTGAGGTCTGAACTTGGGTCTTTAGATTGTCTTTTAGACCATCCATAAGTACTGTGATGATCATTCCCCTGTGATGCATGCTATCTTTAATATCCTCTATCCCAGTGTACTGGGTGATAGCCTGCAGAGCTCATGTACAATAATCCTCTGCAGATTCACTCTCTTTGTTTTATGGTGAAAATTTTACTCCAGTTAACTACTACTGGAAAATATACACCCAATTAAGTTATTATGCGGGTAATGTTACCTTGACTACTCTCGTCTGTTAAGGGACCATCTCCATCCAATACGCAATCTGTGATAAACTTTTTTACGTCGGTATTGTGTGGAAGATAAGCCCTTAACACCACTCGCCAATCTTTACTGGTTGGCTCTTGAGCACTACCCAAATTTTTCAAAAATCTTTGGCATTTGGCTAATTCCTTTTTAGGATCAGGGAAATCTTTCATTATGAATTTAGCTCCACTCTTGTCCAAGGACAATGCATTGCTACCTCCCTTGTGGGCACTACACCGTTCGCATCCGCATTCCCATTCGGAACAGTTATTGTCTGGATGGGATGCAGACCGGCCGCACTGCTACTTTTGACCTTGTTACCTGGCTGGGGATTTAGGGCCTGATTCAGAGCCACTCGTAAGCGGCCGCTCGCTCCGATCGATGTTCGCACATCTGCGCATGCGTATGGGTCATAATGCGCATGCACCAACCAGTCATTGCGGTCGGAAATTGTGCGCTCGCAAAACAGCGAGGGCCTGCTAATTTGAGTGACAGAATGAGGCATTTGTGGGTGGTAACAGGGGAAGGTGCTTGAAAGCGGGGAGTGGAGATCCGAACACAGGCGGGCCAAACGGTCAAAACGGGCGTTTAATGGGTGTGCATACTTAACAAAGCAGCATCATTGACCACGTCACTTAGTTGTCTTTTAGCCTGAACTGCTCGCAGTAAAACCTACCACAAGCACTGCAAGCAGTTCAAACGCCTTTCGATGTACTCGATTAATCTAATAAATAGCGGAGATGACGTATGATGTGAACGGCCAGGGGGCGTCTTTACAAAATAGCGAGCGCATGTTTCGTTCACTTGCTCAGACATAGACAACAGACTGCAAAGAGTGAGCGCTCAATTTAAATAGCCAGCCCCTTTTTCTGAACGACCGTTCGCAAATATCGTCCGGCTCTGAATCAGGCCCTTAGTCTATTACTGCTACATATGTGGTTAACAGCTTGCTCTATGAGTGCAGTGGATGTTAACACTTCCTGTACTATCACTGATGAAGAAGGGGCCACCACTTGTGCTTGTTGTGATGGAGCATCTAACATATGTACAGCATGGGAAATGGCAGACATAACAACAGGTTCATCATCCGCATCATAAACATTTTCTTTGTGATTACTCAAGAGAGGGTACATGTACTTGTTAAATTTTTATGGGTTTTTACAAAGACTGTACCTCCACCCCCATCCACATATGAAGGTGGTGGTGTGTGTGAACCACTGGCAATACCTTCCGCAATGCTACCTTGCTGCACGTGCACACTATCTCGCGGCATGCATGCACCGCAGTTTAGCGCTGCATGTGCACTCTCCTGTAACATGCTCATGATGCTTTTAAGCCACACATCTCCCTCATGATGCCACAACTTTAAACATTAGTTATATTTTACCTTTTCATTTGAGAATGCACCCTACAGATGCTATCTCGGACATTGTTCAATACCTCCTTATCAAAGCTGCCAATTCTGGGGAAAGGTCTAACATGCTTCATCATCATTTTAAACCATACATCACAGTACTTAGTCCAGTCGCATAAGCACCGTACCTAGTATGCATAATATGTCGTGCTGATCCAAGCGGCACTTCCAACAGCAGCACATCATCTAACATCTCTACTGTTTGCTTTGCTCACTCTTGGGAGAACCCTAAGCTTTTCACTAGAGATTTAGACTGGTGAAAGACAGTCAAGATACTTTCACTTTACCTGTGGATGATATTAACAGGATGCGCTCACACACCTATGGAAGAATAACCAGGCTTATTCCACGCACCTAATCCCTTTTTTGAATACCTTTCAACTGCTAGCATGTATGCATTCCAATAACACCTACCCTTTTCAGTGATGTCGTCTACCCTCTACTCAGTTCACAATCACAATTTAGCCACAACTGTGTGGTTCAATTACAATGCTCAAATTACCCTAACTGATTACTGAATACTGTAATCACACTGAGAGCTGAAACTACAACAAAGACAACAACTATACCTGCTTTTGTGTATAGACTGCGGTATCTACTACCAAGCCACTAGGCTGACACCCGGTGCCTAGCACTAAGGGTCCTACGATACCCTTAACTAGGGAACATGTTACCCCTACCAAGTACCAACAAGTATTCACTGTTACACACCCTTTTCCTGCACAGAAAAATACACATTTTCCCAGACTATGGCAACACTGATCAAGGTATTTACAACAATGCTATCTATCAATATCACCATGCACTCTCAATGGCTTTGTTTAAAACACATGGCAGCAATACAGGAAATACGTATACACTATTGTGCAACTAGTCGCATACACAATAATGCGACTACTACACAAAACGTATTATTACCCTTATGCTATTGTGCAACTTCCCCTGTTTAACATAAAACAAATTCTATCTATGAAGGAAAACAAACTTTGTCCTCCCTTGTCCCTGGATTCTTAATCAGCGCTCCTTAAGCCACAATAACGGGTAGCAGACTCTCAGCAACAAAGTGGTAGCAGATTTTTGAAGGCACGATGCGTTCTCCTGCTATGGCACCTCCACCCTTTAGCTGAGAGATCGCTGACCGAGTATTACCAAGTGACTGCTAGCATGATTCACACTGCGAGTCCCCAACTATCAATTCCTGCCTGTCTATACCTTCTAAAATTGTCGCTATTTAGCGTAATGAGTCGCACAAGAAATAAATGCTTTCAGACTTTGAGTGTGGTTCCAAAGCACAAAAAGTTATTATTCAATATAAAAACAGATAGTTACACACTGTGATCTAAACACAATTAGCGCAAATAAATTATACAGACCCAAGGTACAGTTGTTACATACGCACGTGCTCTGGACCCGGATACCGGCATCAAAGTAGAAACCTCCGTCAACAGCAAAGCAAGCAGACTAGCATCCAGGTTTAGAGAGCCCACATATATACTCTTACAGAGATAGGCAATACAATAGAACAGTTTGGCATGATTCAATTGGTTCTTCTTCCTGGTTCTTCTGTTACAGTACATAGGTCAATTCGTATGGACACAATCCAGCCTCCAACAGCTCTTTGTGTCATGTTTCCTGCTGCATAATAAATCTAAGATGGCTACATTACAAACTACATTTTAATGTTTAACTCTCTATGGTCCATAGTTTGCAGACACATGTTGCGATCTTCTCACCAACGGTACCGGAAATCTGCAAAGATACAGTGGATCAGTACAACACCAAACGCGGTCTGCTTACCATTTACTAAACCTTAGATATCAAATTACATTTATTTCACAACATTAATAATACTTGATAAACCTTTAATATTACACTTTAATACTAGGGAACCTTTTATGTAATTGTGCAGTGTGTAAGTATTGGGGAATTGAGAAAATACACAAGTTAGCGTTCTGCAACTACTTGTTTGTGGCGTCCACAATGGTACGTGTTTTGCAGAGTTAATCATTTTATATGTTTTAGCGACTGTCTGTATTTATATGAGGAGGACTTTTAACTTCTTTCTATTGCGTGGGAATCGCACAACGCTAAATAATAGCATCACCGTATGTACTTATAATGGGTGAGATTCACTAAAATGGCGCTTGGCGGCCAGTCGCAAAATGGCGTCTCATTGCCATTCTCAAAATGGCGTTGTGTAGATTTAATTTTAAACCAATCCTGTCTCAGGAAATTATCCGGCTTCGACACTAGTTATGAAATGCAGTGGCATGACTCAGTAGCACTGAGAGTCTTTTTGTGTGCATTTTTACCTTCCAATACAACTTATTCACACATTTATGTGAATAGAATGTACAAGCAGCTTCTGCTGATTAAAATTATATGCAGCATGCCTATTTCTCTGAGTGAATGCGGGAGTATCTGCATGCAAAATGCTATGTTACAGTATCAGCGGCTGTAACACTGTAACATAGCATTTTGCATGCACATACTGTACAACAGCAGTTGCACACAGAACACAGGAATGCTGCATATTATTTTAATCAGCAGAAGCTGCTTGCACATTCTATTCATATTGCTGTGCAAATAAGATGCATTTGAAGGTAAAAAGATACATGTAAAGAAACTTGGTGCTACTACTAGGTCACATTAAGCTCCTGCTTTATGTGTGGCATGACTTGTAGTGCACGGAGGATAGATGTATGTGGGTACATCTGTATGCAAGATGATGCAAACTCTTGAATTATGGAGAATAAAATAAATAACTTAATCTACAACTCCTACATATTTTGCTGAATTGCTTCATTTAATATACTCCTTCAGCTTCTCTAGCTGTTTTTCCATTAGTTTCATTAAGGATATGACCTGACTCAGGCTGGCAGTGTCTGAACTCACCTCACTAGTTACAATTTTAAATGGTTTCAGTACCTTGCATAAAACCGAGAGTATTTTCCAGTGTGCTGCAGTAAGGTGGTAATTCCCCCTCACACCCATCTCTCTCTATGTAATGGTTTGATATGTACATTTGGATGGTTTTGCTGTTCCTCTAGCTGAAGCAAATAAAGGGTGGAATTCCATATGGTTCTTTTGCTTCAGTTGGTGGCACAGCAATTGGAATTGTTGTTGCAGCTCCTGCAATCTTCTTCATGTGGTTGCAGAATGCCAATAATGCCTAGAAATTTTATAGGCCACAGTCATAATGTACTACAAGGACCTACTATTTTGTAAGTAATTCTAAACCACTAAGTTTATTTTGTGTGCATACATGGTAAGTATTCAAATTCATCCAATTTTAATGCTAGTATAATGCTACTTCCATTATCAGAAATGACAAATCCTTAGGAGAGTCTTAATGGCTAAAAACCAGATGCAATGTTGGTGAATATTGGACTAATATCTAATACTAACAAAGCTGTTGTGGCTTTAGTAATACACTGTACAACAGAACTGAGGCTGTCGTACTTCCTTTTGCAAATTATAGTTTCATAGACAATTGTTGTGTGAAACTACTAGTCTTCTTTTTGATCCCCTTATGTGATGATGATTCACCTGCAGCAGGAGCACTAGTGCACAATGATTCTTCTTGGGAATCATGGATAGGGAGGAGTCAGTTTTCCTTTGCATATTGGATGCAGGACTACCTTCAATCATTAATTAGGAGGTTGAGGATGAAGGTTTTGGCAGTTGAGATTGCATGTGCTGGTATCTTTCCATGCTGATGGTTGCTGATGCTGGACTACTTGTTATTATTTTACATGTTTCTCAAGATTTTGATAAATAATGTTAATGAACTTGCTTCAAATTATGTAACAGGGAGGAGGTGCCTAAATGGTTAACATCCCTACCTCTACATTACATATGGTATTGAAACATTGCCAAATGTTGTCAGAATTTGGGTAAAAATTATTCCACATGGAAGAGGTGACATTTTTGGTCTTATGCCCAGGCATATCACTGGCAAAAACTGTTGACACTCAAGGCTGACTTGCTTTTACACAAACATCATCATCCTTCTGCATTTTATCAACTTCTTTTTGTCCAACACATTTATCATCATTAGTGTCAGATACACAATTATACCCCTCATCCTGTTACACATTGAAAGTAGTATCCTAATTTTCTATGAGAGTTTAAAAATGGTGGAAGGAGGCTTCTCTACAATTACAGCTTTGGAATCAGAAATGGCAAACTCACACATCGCATTCTTGGACACACTCAGACTGTCCTTAGGGATCTAGGAAGTTTGCTAACACACAGTTTGATCTTCAGCTATAGTGTTCTTTTTGTGCACTGATTTTAAAGGTGACAAATCTAGACTCATAGCGTGAAGGTAGTGTATGCAATGTTACGGAAGATGCCTGACTTTGTTTTGCCCTGGCTTTTACAATAGACATTTTTAGTGCAGGAAAGAGCAGTAGCAGAACCAAAACTTGCAAAGAAAGGCGATAGTCTGGGCCTTTCCTTGCCACTGCATGTGGTGTATGGCATGTTGGCAATATTCAGTTTTCTGGCAGTAACTTTACCCTTCATAGTTAGAGAAGATGTTTTCTTAAAGATTGTCAAACAATGTTTAAATTTGGAGTGCCCTTTCACATACTGTCTTTTGACCCCTTGACCTTGTTAAAGAGTTACTATGACAGCCAGCACTAGTACTGGGTTGCTCCTGTTCTTCTTTCGAATGATCAATGATTGATTTTTACAACAGGACAGGAGTAAAGCTACTGTAGTTGAACTTAACTGCCACCACACCAAGTGAATATACAATGAGGTAGTGAAATGAGGGACTGTTACCTTTACAATGCAGTTTAATTAATAGCCTTGAAATTGTTTTGACACCAACATTTTTTATTTCTTTTTTTGCACTTATAATGTTTTAGGGTGTAGCTTACATCATTTTCAGTAATATATACGCTGCCTCTCAAAAACACACAATATTCCCTTGACATATGATTTCAATTGAATTATAAAAGACAATAATTTTTTAAAACAGGAAAAGATATCTTCTTTGGGGTGCAGCTCATTCAGACACAGCACAATATTTTTTGAAGATCTAAGCTCAAAATTACACTACCTCATACAAAAGTGACAATATATACTGCAATGAAGATAGATAGCCTTGTGAAAAACAATTGAAAGTAAGTGCAGCTCACTTCAGGATCACTTGTAGCAAAAATATACAATAGCCTGTTTGCCTTGAATTGCAGGTGCTACTAGTGTCTGACAAACAAACACAGTGACTGTGACAGTAGCCTGTTTGCATGCAGATTGCAGTTGCTGCTAGCTAGTGTCCTATGACAAACATCCACAGTGACAAAAATGCCTGCTCTCTTTTACACCCTCCCAACCACATCATCAACCTACAACTCTCTCTGATGCTGCCCTAATGGCATTTATTTGAAGCAAATCTACAGCCCACACCCTCTCTATACACTCTCCTTTGTGAAATGTCGCCAGTTCATGAGGGTGGGATTCATATGCAATCCAAAATACGCAAGATCAAAATTTCAGAAATTTTTTTTTTCCTTGTCTTGAATCCAAACTTGGGGCCTGATTCAGACCCAGTTGTTATTATCGTACATCTGCATGCGCGAACCAGTCACTGTGGCTGGAAATGTGCACTCATAGTACACAGACTGGACGCTACTTTGAGTGACTGAGTTTGAGAACCTCTGCTCTAACATGTACAAGTAAATCTGTTGCAAGATAATGGTCTAAGCTAGTGGTTCTCAAACTCGGTCCTCAGGACCCCACACAGGTCACATTTTCCAGGTCACCAAGCAGGTGCACTGGTGTAGTTATTAATCATTGATACATTTTAAAAGATCCACAGGTGGAGCTAATTATTTCATTTGTAATTCTGTGAGGAGACCTGGAAAACATGCACTGTTTGGGGTCCTGAAAACAGAGGGCCCAATTCAGACCCGGATGCTAAGCCATGGATGCACGCTATGGGCAATTGTTGCCCATCTGCGCATGCATATGCATTGTAGTGCACATGTGCGAACCAGTTATTGTGATCGGGAATCGTGCGCTCTTAACACAGAGACTGAGCGCTACTTTGAGTGACAGATAGTGCCATTTGTGGGTGGTGACAGGGGAAGGTGTTTGTGAATGGGGGAGTGGATGTGCAAACACAGGCGTATCTGAGCATCAAAACAGAGTTTAATAAGTGTGCATAATTAGCAAAGTAGCGTCATTGAACACATCACTTGGTTGTTTTTTAGCCTGAACTGATCGAAGTTCTTGCGGTGGGGTAGGGGCTACCTCAAGGGCTGCAAGCTGCTCCAATGTGTCTCGAAGTTACCGAATATTCAACCACTTCCTGGAGATGACGTGTGCTAAGAGAGAAAGGAGTGCGGCTTTATACATCTCGTATGCTCACTGCCATCTCTCTCTAAAACATAGAGGGTGTCTTTATGCGATCACAGAATTTGCATACCCGGACCCTTTTGGCAGTGAGTGAACACAGCTTACTGACTGGGTCTGAATCAGGCCCTTGGTTGGAAGACACGAGTTTAACCCAACCGCTCATCTCTAAATATATAATCTTGGGATTTAGATTGATCCTAACCTGATGTCCAAGTTTAAAGAAAAAGAGATGGGTCTACTAAGCATCGCATCCGCAATGAGTTACATCCCACCTCTCATTGAGTACATACCATGGTTGATTACCACAGTATGTACCTAGAAATGTGATTTACATTGCAAATTACAGTTCTCTCGATAAGAGCTGTCCTTTACGATGCCCCTGGACAGAGGGGCTTCCGGGTTTAATATGCAGAAGGCCACTGGCCGCTGAGGGTGATGGGAGGGGTCCAATCTTAGGGGAAGCGTCCTGGTAAGAAGCCCATTGGCTTCTATTGGGTAACGCCACCTGAAGGCATCAACTTCTGTTGCTTAGTACTGTTCATATGGAAAATGCGGTAAAAGCCCCATTTCTGGGGTTTTACTGCAATTTCTAGCTTTTCTACATCCCGGCCTCAGTGAGCTCTTTAATTTTATAATAAACTATTCTAAATCAATAACTTTACAGATCACAACCCCCAGTCAATTCTTAATAGCATGCAAAAGGTTTTTACTTGGCATCCATCACACATGAAATCATTGTGACTAAATACCTCAGGTTAAACTTTTTTTAACTGTTAAATTTTTCAAGTTAAACTTTTCTTAACTGTTATCCAAGATCAGGAGTAAGTAAAAAAAATTGACAATCCAGGAGACTTTCTTGAATAGGCAGGATTACTTTTGTTAAAATGAATGTACTTAAGCAAATCCTATACTTATATCAAACTCTCCCAATCCCTTAAAATTCTTCAAAGACCAAGGGGGAAAGATTTGTTTTTTTGTGTAATCCATAATTGCAACTCTTTGCCAAAACATTTACCCCAGTAAATCACAAATTTACTAAGAAATGTGTTTGGCTGACTATTAGTAATCGATGGTGATACTCACCGTGTTCTCGCATTGACCCATAATAACGCATGAATTCACAAATCCCACAAGCATGTTTATCAGAAGCATGTACAGATCAGTGAGATCTGTGCATACATTTGCATGTAAAAAAGGCATTAAAGGGTTCCACTGGCAGGAGGGGGGTAAAACCACAGCCAGGGGACACACTTGATGGGGTCCCCTGGCCAAAGCATTCACACCCAACTAGTCAGCCCAGGGGTCCCCCTTCCCCAGCTCTCCAGTGTACCTCAAACCAGGCTGAAACCCAGTGCTATAACCCGCACTCCTAGGTGGTGGGTGTGGGGTTGATAGATGTAAAGAATAGATGTAACCTAATAATGTCTTTTACATTAGGACTACTGGTTACAGCAAGCCTGCGCCACATGTCGCTACTTGGAGGACCACAAGTACCAGCATTCAGGGCTTTAATGGCCTGCTGGTGCCTATAGTCCCCCTGTAAAAGAAATATTCAAATAATGACAGTGCACATAATGACAGTGCAAATAATGACAGTGCACACACACTAAATGTTTTATTCTTTTATTACACATGCACACACTCACTCGCACTCATACTCACTCCCATTCACAATACATACTTACCTTGTCCTTTGCACCAGACGGTCCACTTGTTCAGTAGCATCCCAGATGGAGATCAGACCTCTTCTCCAGTTGCATCCATGGGTACGAAAATAACAAACTGCAACCTGATCATACTATACACACAGTGCTGCTCGAGAATGTGACAGGACCCACTGATTATTTTATAGCCGAACAACTCATCTCTAGTCTCATGCCATATGACGCGAAAACGCAAAATGCCAGTTTTTAAGTTTTCTATTACACAGAGTGCCTGATTCAAAGCTGGACGCTCTGACAGAGCTCTCGCTCTGAATCAGGGCTGGCCCTCTGGTTTTTCAGAACGGCCTCCTGGCCACTTGCATAGCTGTGGGTGACCACCCACAGCTATAGCGAGCGGCCATGATGATGATCGCGATGGTCAAGATCATCGCGACCATCGGGCTTGCGACAAGACCCTTGTGGTAGGGTCTCATTGCCACAAGCCCAAGAGTGCAGTCGGCTCTAACAGAGCTGAAAGCACTCCCACTGTGCAGTGGGGCCGGCCCCAGATGGTAGGCGTTCCCATGGGAACACCTCCATCTGGGCAGCCATGCCCCCGGCCCACCCACCAAAGGGGGCATGCTGTCACTCAACATCGACAGCACGCCCCCTTTGGTACGAGACCCAGAGTGACGGTTTTCCCTGTCGCTATGTGGGTCTCGCGCATGCGCAGGATGGAGCTGCCTCCATCGTGCGCATGTGCACTGGGCCACCATCGAGCGCACAGTGCTCATGCGCGGGTCTGAATCAGGCCCAGAGAGCAATGTTTTATCAGCTTTGGCCAGAAGTTCCCAAAATGGGTCCTCAATGCACCATAACGGTCCAGGTTTTAAGGATATCCAAGGTTGAGCACAGACGGTTGAACCAAAAGACTGAGGTACTAATTAAGTAACCTGTGTCCAAGCATGTTTATCCTTAAAACCTGAACCATTAGGGTGCCTGAGGACTGAGGACCTGATTCAGACCCGCTCACGAGGATGCGTTCGCATCGCACGCAGCCAACCGTTTGTTTGCATTCTGCGCATGCATTGCAGTACACGTGCACAAACCACTACAAAAGATCAGAAAGCGTTCACTCGTTGTGCATAGACAGCCCAGCAGAGTGAGTTACAGTGAAACCATTTGTGGGTGGTGACAGGGGCTGGCCATTAATAATGGGGTAGTGATTGTGCGAACACAGGCGTGCCTGAGTGTCCTAACGGTGTTTTAGAGGCATGCATAATTTAGAGGAAGCATCATTGTACACGTCACCTGTCAGGTTTGTTGATTTTAAAATGAACCTCTATATACCCCTGCCTGTACCTTCTAAAATCCTTCCTATAAACCTCTAAGGATGACGCTAATTTGCGTACGCAGTCATACAATAAATAGAGACTCCAGACTCAGAACATGTGGTTCCGAAGCACAAAGTATTATTCAAGTAAAAGTACAGTTAGTTACACGCTATGATCTGTGTATAATAAGCGCAAATAAATACAATGAGAGAGAGAGAGGCACACACAGAGAGAGAGAGACACACACGCAGAGAGAGAGAGACACACAGAGAGAGAGAGAGAGAGGCACACACACAGAGAGAGAGAGGCACACAGAGAGAGAGAGAGAGGCACACGCACAGAGAGAGAGGCACACGCAGAGAGAGAGGCACACACAGAGAGAGAGAGGCACACGCACAGAGAGAGAGGCACACGCACAGAGAGAGAGGCACACGCAGAGAGAGAGAGAGACACACGCACAGAGAGAGAGGCACACGCAGAGAGAGAGACACACATGCAGAGAGAGAGAGGCACATGCAGAGAGAGAGAGGCACACACACAGAGCACAAAAGGAAATTATACAGACCCCAAGTACAGTATACATATGCTGCACCTCCAGACACAGAGATAGGCACCAGTAAGAGACCTTCAGTTAATACAGCATTCAGCATGGACTAAAAAACCAGTATCCGGGCACACATATTTATCCCCCCCAGACTAAAACAGGACAATGGGGAAGTTACTTGCTGATGTCATTGGTTCCCAGAGGAGAAGCATATGTTACAGCACATTTAACAGGTTGGTTCAAATAGACTCTCCCTGCCTCTAACAGCAGGGGAATCTTTCTAGTAATGCCCTCTGTAACATTCTAACATTTAAACATTTTTGTTGCTTGTAAGTTCTGCAATCCATAATTTGAGTTTGCATGATGCGATCTCTCCACCAATAACACCGGGATGCTGTAAAAAGCATACGCATCAGAACAAAACCAAACACAACTTGCTTATCATGTATAATACCTTAATTATCAAATACCTTTATTTCTCAACATTTAAACTACCTAAACCAACTTAAATCATACATTTTGATGCTTATTGAACCTTATGAGCGAATATGAAATGTGTGGGTATTCAGGGTTTGATATAAAGACATATTAATGTGTGTATGGGGATGGGTACACTTGACTCTAACATCTTAGTATGCTGGGCCAGATAGTTCTACATGTCCTGTCAGCAGGCCCTCCCACCTTTCCTGTGTCCAAAGGAAAGATACCTCTGTCGGTCTCTTATGTAAAAATGCAAAATATCCCAACTACAAGAGACAGACCTAAGGTGACACTCCAGCCGTTGAAATCATGTCATTGCAGGAAGCTTGCTTATTTATTCTAGCCAGACCACCCGTAGTGAACAAACACTATGCAGGAAGCTTATCTACACAAGCCAGTTGTCACCTGGCCACTTGCTTAATGCAATACTGTAAAGCCATTTCTGGAATATATCCTTTATAATACGTAAAGTAATGAAATAGGCTTTTAGTGAGTCGCCGTAACCTATGCTAATGGTCACAGATGCATTCGCATGATGCTAATGGTATTATCGCCACATGTACTAAAATGTGAGTTTATCTAAAATGGCGCTTAGGCGGCCATTTCGCAAAATGGTGTCTTGCAGCCAGTCGCAAGATGGTGTCGCTGCGATTCAATTTTAAACTGATCTTGTCTCAGCCAATAATCCAGCTTCTTCGACAGGTTTTTACACTAAATTGACCATAGTGCTTGCGGCAGGGTATGGTCAACCTCAAGCGCTGCGATCGCATCCGATGTTACCCGATCTTCCGATGGTTGCATACACTTCCTGGAGATGATGTGCGCAAGTGGGCGTCTTAGAAAGACTGGTGGGCATCTACATACGCAATGCAATTGCACTCTAAAACATAGTGGACGTGCTAATGCCTTGCCGTGCGATCTCCCTGCCTACACAATTTGCATACATATCGTGCGAGCGATTGCATCTAGCGAGCGGGCCTGAATGAGCTCCTGAGTTTGGACCATTATCTTGCAACAGATTTGCTTGTACATGTTAGAGCACAGGTTCTCAAACTCGGTCGTCAGGACCCCAAACAGTGTATGTTTTCCAGGTTTCCTCACAGAATCTTTTAAAATGTGCCAGTGAGTAATGAATACACCTGTGCACCTGCTGGTGATCTGGAAATGTGAACTGCGTGCGGTCCTGAGGACCGAGTTTGGGAATCTCTGTGTAAGAGGATAAGTACAATATAGGCATTTAAATACATAGTTTTTGCTCCTCTCCTCATTGAACAGTACCTAGTGAATTAATGTTATAATAAATGTATACTTAGTTTGTGTCTCTGTCAGTGGAATATTAAATGATTGCATACATAAAATGTGACAGTTCCAGAAAGGTAACCTTTATTAAAAAGTATTAACTGTTAATATAACAATGAAAATAATTCATTTGCAGCTTTTACTAAATCTTAGCATAAAATTTATATATTAAGAGATTAAATTTGACATTTCCTGCAAACCTTCTTGATAGCTACTGTACCTGATTCATGCCAGCTGGGAGATTGATTGGTGATTCAGGTCATTATATAATATTTGAAATGACTAAATATTGGTTGAATTATACTTGATACTAAAAGATCAGTTAAAGTACATTTTACAATATGCATAAATTAATCCTCTATACAAATGGGCTCAGTGATTATATATTTTGAAACGCATACTCAAAATCTATCAAATAGCTTTGCTTTAATAAGCCATTTCTTAAAAATTCTTCTGTTAAGGACATGCATTCCTTTAATATTACTTACAATGCCCTTGTTTATAATGAGCCGTTCAGTTGCAATCAGCTTTAGAAATTCCGCAGCAGGTGACTCAACGCTCTCTTTCTTTGCTTGTGATTTCATATTTTATTCTGAATATGAGTAATAACAATTCTTTTCTCTTTGTCCAATGTACACCATATTATATCCAATCACTAACCTAGTAGATTGCATTATTTCAACTTTGTTCATTTTAAACACAGTGACCTTCTTACTATTAATAATGCTTCTTTCATTGAAGGCTACCCAACCGTGTTATAAATTAAGCATAGTCTATCATTAGAACCACTAGTCTAAACACATTGGGGCGGATGGATAGTTTCAATGTATTTATTTCCAAATTCTGCAGGCTTGAATTCTCTAAAAAGATGCAATTGCATGCATCTGCAATACAAAACTGTAAAATGCATGCAGAACTGCACCAGTAGCATATGCACCTGAGTAATTGCAAACATACACCAGATAGACTTATATACAACAGTTATTTTTATTGCAATTTGAAAAACCTCTTGAATACAGTAAGTACAACTCTCCCTCCCATGTACGACAAAAAAAAGGTCTTGTTAAAATATGCCCACCCAATCATATAATATACATATAATATACACATGAACCTCAGCTGTGAATCTGAAAACATCCAATCAGAAGTGGATAGCTAGTGCTGGCAACCATTATAATTATTAGCGTGTGTTTGTACGAGAACATTTCACTACTGCACTGGCCAGCATTAGTCATCGTCTTCCCTCATCATCCTGTCTCTCTAATTACAAGTGGGTGCAAGTGTCAGATTTGAGCAAGTCTGTATTAGGGGTGTGCACCGGCCACTTTTCGTGTTTTGTGTTTTGGTTTTGGATCTGGATCTTTCTTCGTGTTTTGGATCTGGATTGGTTTTGCCAAAACCACCCTTCCGTGTTTTGGGTTCTGGGTTTTGTGTTTTGGATCTGTATTTTTTTGAAAAAAAGCATAAAAACAGCTAAAATCACAGAATTTGTAGGTTTTTCTGCTCCTATGCTATTATTAACCTCAATAACCTTAATTTCCACTCATTTCCAGTCTATTCTGAATACCTCACACCTCACAATAGTGTTTTTATGTCCAAAAGGTTGCACCGAGGTAGCTGGATGACTATGCTAAGCGACACGAGTGGGCGGCACAAACACGTGACCCATCTAGGCGTGAAACTGCAGTGGCAGACAGGATGGCATTGAAAAACTAGGCCCCAAACTGTACATAATGCAAAGAAAAAAAAGAGGTGCAAGATGGAATTGTCCTTGGGCCCTCCCACCCACCCTTATGTTGTATAAACAGGACATGCACACTTTAACAAACCAATCATTTCAGCGCCAGGGTCTGCCACACAACTGTGGCTGAAATGATTGGTTCGTTTGGGCCCCCACAAAACAAGCTGGCAATTAATCTGTCCCTGCACAAACTGGCTCTACGGAGGCAAGAAGTCGTCCTCATCCTCCTCATCCACAGATTCCTCACCCTCTTCAGTGTTATGTACATCCTCATCCTCACAGAGTATTAATTCGTCCCTGCTGGAACCACAGGTCCCTCTGTACGTTCTGGAGGCTGGTCTCCCTGGAAGAGTTGATCATTCATTTTATGAACATCATCTTCTCCACATTTTGTGGAAGCAACCTCCTACGCCTTTCGCTAACAAGGTTCCCGGCTGCACTAAACACTCTTTCGGAGTACACACTGGAGGTGGGGCAACTCAGGTAAAATAGAGCCAGTTTGTACAGGGACCTCCAAATTGCTTCTTTTTCCTGCCAGTACAGGTACGGACTGTCTGACATGCCTACTTGGATGCTGTCACCGATGTAATCCTTTAACAGACAGACGCATGCTTGTCACTGCTGCTTTGAGGATTCAAGTGCGGCTACAGCCCACACAATTCACAAAGACAGAAAAAAAAAAGAATATTTTTATTGTTTGTGGAGCACACATTGAGGGTTACACCACCCTCTAACAGACAGACGCACGCTTGTCGCTGCTGCTTTGAGGATGCAAGTGCGGCTACAGCCCACACAATTCACAAAGACAGAAAAAAAAGAAGAATTTTTTTATTCTTTGTGTAGCACACTTTGAGGGTGTCACCACCCTTTAACAGACAGACGCACGCTTGTCGCTGCTACTTTAAGGATGCAGGTGCGGCTACAGCCCACACATTTCACAAAGACCGAAAAAAAAAGAACAATATTTTAATTGTTTGTGTAGCACACTTTGAGGGTGTCACCACCCTTTAACAGACAGACGCACGCTTGTCGCTGCTGCTTTAAGGATGCAGGTGCGGCTACAGCCCACACAATTCACAAAGACAGAAAAAAGAAGAATATTTTTATTGTTTGTGTAGCACACTTTGAGGGTGTCACCACCCTTTAACAGACAGACGCACGCTTGTCGCTGCTGCTTTGAGGATGCAAGTGCGGCTACATCGCACACAAGTCACAAACACATTAAAAAAATAGTTTTTTATTTTTTGGAGCACTTTGAGAGTTACACCACCCTTTAACAGACAGACGCACGCTTGTCGCTGCTGCTTTAAGGATGCAGGTGCGGCTACAGCCCACACATTTCACAAAGACCGAAAAAAAGAACAATATTTTAATTGTTTGTGTAGAACACTTTGAGGGTGTCACCACCCTTTAACAGACAGACGCACGCTTGTCGCTGCTGCTTTAAGGATGCAGGTGCGGCTACAGCCCACACATTTCACAAAGACAGAAAAAAAAAGAACAATATTTTAATTGTTTGTGTAGCACACTTTGAGGGTGTCACCACCCTTTAACAGACAGACGCACGCTTGTCGCTGCTGCTTTGAGGATGCAGGTGGAATCTAGACGGGATTTGGAACCGAGGACACACTACCTCCATCAATTGTCTAAATCCCACTGCACTAATGTCGGATACCGGACGCACGTCTAACACCAACATAGCAGTCAAGGCCTCAGTTATACGTTTTGCTTCAGGATGACTGCTGTCGTACTTCATCCTCATCGCTAGGGACTGTTGGAGGGTCAATTGTTTAGTAAAAGTAGTGATGTTCCTACTTCCTCTCTGGGATGATGAACAACTCCCAGCAGCAGCAACAGCACTAGTAGGAAGTGGTTCTTGATCTTTCCCTATTTTATTTTTATCAGAGAAAGTTTGGTCCTCCATTTATGTTATATTGATATATATACGTGCGGCTAAAGCGCACACAAACACAGAAAATATTTTTTTATTTTTGCTGGAGAGTAGTGCACTTTGTGGGTTACACCACCCTTTAAGAAATGAGCCAGCCGGCTCTTTACTTATGGGACACAGGCGCACGCTTGGCGCTGCTCCTTTGTTGATGCACGTGCAGCCACAGTGCACACAAGTCACAAACACAGAAAATATATATTTTTTTGGTTTGGAGTGTACTTTTGGGGTTACAGAACCCTTTAACGGTCAAGCCAGCCGGCCCTTTACTTATGACACAGGCGCACGCTTGGCACTACTTTGTTGATGCACGTGCGGCTACTGCGCACACAATTCACAAACACAGAAAATAATTTTTTTTTTGGTTTGGACTGGAGTGTACTTTGGGGGTTACAGCACCCTTTAACGGTCAAGCCAGCTGGCCCTTTACTTATGACACAGGCGCACGCTTGGCACTACTTTGTTGATGCACATGCGGCTACTGCGCACACAATTCACAAACACAGAAAATAATTTTTTTTTTGGTTTGGACTGGAGTGTACTTTGGGGGTTACAGCACCCTTTAACGGTCAAGCCAGCCGGCCCTTTACTTATGACACAGGCGCACGCTTGGCACTACTTTGTTGATGCACGTGCGGCTACTGCGCACACAATTCACAAACACAGAAAATAATTTTTTTTTTGGTTTGGACTGGAGTGTACTTTCGGGGATTACAGCACCCTTAACGGTCAAGCCAGCCGGCCCTTTACTTATGACACAGGCGCACGCTTGGCACTACTTTGTTGATGCACGTGCGGCTACTGCGCACACAATTCACAAACACAGAAAATAATTTTTTTTTTGGTTTGGACTGGAGTGTACTTTCGGGGGTTACAGCACCCTTAACGGTCAAGCCAGCCGGCCCTTTACTTATGACACAGGCGCACGCTTGGCACTACTTTGTTGATGCACGTGCGGCTACTGCGCACACAATTCACAAACACAGAAAATAATTTTTTTTTGGTTTGGACTGGAGTGTACTTTCGGGGGTTACAGCACCCTTTAACGGTCAAGCCAGCCGGCCCTTTACTTATGACACAGGCGCACGCTTGGCACTACTTTGTTGATGCACGTGCGGCTACTGCGCACACAATTCACAAACACAGAAAATATATTATTTTTTTAGCACTTGGGGGGAGCACCCCTGATGGACAGAGCACCCCCTGGACAACACTACAGCACCTCTTTAGGACTGGGACACTGCACAGGACTTTGGAGTGGACACAGCCCCTATGGAGAACTGACTGCACAACACAGTCCAGCCAGCCCCTATGGACTTTGAAGTAGTGGACACAGCCCCTATTAACAACAGCAGCACAGCACAACACAGCCAGCCCCTATGGACTTTGAAGTAGTGGACAACAGCAGCACTACACTACACTACACTACACAGCCCTAACTCCCACCCTCCCTCTTCACTGTCCACAGCCGAGTGAGAAAATGGCGCCGACGTGGGTACCTTATATAGGATCCAAAACCCGTGAGACTCGGAAGGCGGGATGATGACGTTTTGCCTCGATTTCAGATCCGAGTCAGGCGGGAAAAGTCGAGCCTGATTCGGATCGGACTCGGATCGGGGGGGCTCGGGGGGGTTCGGATTTCAGAAATCCGAACCCGCTCACCCCTAGTCTGTATACGTGCATTATTATGCAGCCTGTTTTGTGGGCATGCTCAGAACCTATTTGTGTAGTTTACAAAATGCTAACTGCCATTATTCCAACTCCACATCATCTCCATTATTTATTGTGTCCAACATGGCTAATTTCTAACTGTATCTCTAATTCTTTCTTTCTACTGATTCCTTTTTAATTATCCTTTTTATTTTTACTCATGTGCTCCTGCTAAACATCCACTATTACCATCTGAGGGCCTAATGCAGATTTGAACACTATAAAAGATGTTCTCACAGTTGAGTGATAATCAGCAATCTGTGCACGTGTCTAATTCGCACTGTGCAGGTGTCAAGGTACCTTACTGTAGTCGCTAGCAGCACCTATCTATTCGCAGTGTTATTGACAGTCAGGGAGCGTTTGCAGAAGGTAACGGGGAGTGGCAGCAAAGAACACAGGTGTGTCGTGACTGTTTAGGATGCGTGTCACATCCTGTGCCTGCGATCCCATAAGCAAGAAATAAGGCTCAGGCTGCTCAGTTCCCATAGCCATTCTGTGGGACCATAGACTTACCCAGGACTGGGACAATGGAATGATCTGGGACTAATGCTGCGTGTTTGTACGAAGATGCTGCAACATTGTACGCAGATGCTTTTATTTGTAAAGCCGCAGGTAGGCGTCTCAATATAGTTCCTGGTGGCAGAATATGGAGCAGTTGTGGCATTAGCGCACAACTCTAAATCAGGCCCTTAGTTCCTTAGTGCACCACAGTGGTAGCTGTGTATTAGATTACATGGAATATCTTTATGTATCTTAATAGTAGTCTGATTTTTTCCTTTCTATATATTAAAGAATAGAGACATCTTACTAAACATGGATCACTTATTTGAAGATTAAAGATGAACGTTCTCTATACACAATCTGAATCTCAGATTGCATGTCCTTCTTGCCAATGTAACAATCTCTACCCCAAAATTTCACAATCAGTATCGTTCATTTTGGTATCCATATACTTAGATATTGACTGGCCCAGCAGGGGAATAAATCACCATGGTTCCCTCTACTTCAGACCCTCACTCACTACCATGGTAAGACAAAGCCCAGTGATAGCATATTTCTATGCATGGCATAGGCATCAGGGGGGACCAGGGCATGACTGGCCCATCACAAACATTTACCTGGCACTGGCATAAAACAGACATAGCCACCACTACAAGTCCTGATGGCTCCTATTGTCCAGGACAAGTTGTGTACATTGGACCCTTGGCTTTAACATGAGCTACAGAAAGTAGAGAGAGGACAGTAAAGCAAGAAGGGGTGGAGTCAGTGGCTCCAGCAGCCTGTAAGCATGAGAGCCTGAGGGGGGAGTTGCAGTACTAGCATGGAGAGAGGTGAGAGAGCGGAAATGTGTGAGGATGGTGCAGGCAAAGGAGAGAGGAGGACAGCTGCTGAGTGGCTGAGAAAAGAATTAAAAAGGGAGAGGAGGGAAAGAACTGTATCCGAGAGACCCAGCAATAGAAACTACAACATAGGTCAGAAGAAGAGCCCCTAATACAGCATATAGTACTCCAAAAACTAAATGAGGGAGGAGGAGACCTACTGCACCTGATACCCTGAAAGATGACTCACAAGGGATGGCAGGAGGGATTCTGGGAGAGAAATGCACCTGTTCACTGTGACTAACTCTCCTCAGATTTGTTAAGTCACAAGAATGGCACATTAAGCTTCATACATGGTTAAGTGATGTTTTTATGTATACATACACACACAGTACTGCTCTCTCGCTCCAAACTCCAAACAGCCCTATTGTTATTGATTTTATCCTTCCTAATGCAGGTCAGCCACATGTGTCAGAATGTTGATAGGTTAGAGAGAGAGAGAGAGTAATGGAGCATACACACGGTCAGATTTGTCAGACTTGTCAGATTTGTCAGATGAACGACTGAATGATTGAACGATTTGAACGATTTGAACGATTTTACCAAAGTTTTGAACGATTTGAACGATTGAACGATTTTTGCAGCATTAAAATGAATGGAATCGTCCAAGTCTGACTGCAAACACATCTGATGTCAGATATCGTTATCTGACAAACGGGAACGCGCATTGTAGATCGTCCATCGTTCAGGCATGTCAGATATGTCAGATTTTCCTTCAGATATGAATGACTGAATGATTTTTAAATCGTTATCGTTCATATCTGAAGGAAAAATCTGACCGTGTGTATGCACCATAAGGGGTATATTTACTAAGGTGAGAGGTTTTAGAAGTGGAGAAGTTGCCCATAGCAACCAATCAGAATCTATTTAACATTTAACTAGCACCTTCTAGAAGATAATAGCTAGAATCTGATTGGTTGCTATGGGCAACATCTCCACTTCTAAAATGTCTCACCTTAGTAAATATACCCCTTTCTCTCTCTCTCTAACCTATAAACATTCTAACACATGTGGCTGACCTGCATTGGGAAGGATAAAATCAATAACAATAGGGCTGTTTGGAGGTCACATTCTTTAAGCAAAATTGACCCCATGTGTCTAAAAATAAGTTACAATCAATAATCTATTGTTGGGCTTTATAATGGATTGTAATTGGAGGAATTTAAGAGTGCAGATGCCTGTCAATGCAGCCCAGAGTTCTCGTGCATGGTGTAGAGTGAGCACGAAGCCCCTGCTCCCCCACTTACAATGTGATGGTGATTATGCACTAACATATTTCTGGTGTTATCGCAAACAAGTAACCAGGGTTTAAAAAACCTAGTGGCATTTATCATATATTATTCATAATAAATGTTTTTGATAATTATAATATATGAATATATCATATAAATATATGTTAATTATCATTAGTCAGTGCACAATAAGGATCTGCAGCAAATGTAATCAAAGAGAAGCTTCAATCCTCTCAAACTCTACATACAGATGGGCCCAGCTAGTTTGTTGCTCCATGTGCCATGTAGCGTGCCCTGCTTCTCGCTCCACACGGTACGCCTTGAGTTGCGCCTTTCAGTATTAATTGCAACGGAATATACCGTGGCGCTGGAAAATGTCATAGCGTGTAATACAACTTTTTGTCCACTGGGTGTCTCTTTTCCTAAACTACACTGAGCATTCGTCTGATATCCAATGCATTTTCTGTATGACCACCAGATAATAACCTGACAGAACCTGTGATTCAGTACACTATAGTACAGCGTCTTCATCATGGAATCAGGCCTGTAGAAGAATGTGTAATGAAGTTTTAAATAATTACTGTACAGTATGTGTGTGAGTCCTGTACTTGTTTAAAAAATATATGTTTTAATATTTTTGTCTCAGGGGCTCGGACAGGGGTCAGACACGTGCACAGCTTTCAATGAAACAGGATGAATTAATATTTGGGTAACTGCTAGGGTACTGTGTTTACATGTACTAGTATCATATTTAGAAAGGAAGACACATTTTTATTATTATTATTATTATTATTTTTATTATGCTTCCCTCACTGCGCCCTCTCTAACAGCAGCGTTAGGATGGAGTGCACAAGGATTCAATAGATGGCTGTGAAAACCTTCTTGGCCAGTGGTAGAGTGGTGGTTTTACATTGCCATGGTCCAGGGTTAAATCTCACCACAGCCCAATATTATTTCATAATCATGATTACATTAGATTCATTCCTCTATATATTTTTTAGAAAATACAGTAGTGGATCCATCCGCACTAGTCCAGTTTTTATTATCTCGGCACCCAGCGCCATCCCGTGCTCCCCCTCTGGCCCTTCCCTCACTACACCCTCCAGCTAAGCTTAAAAAAATAATGACAGTTGGTGGGTGGAGTGATCAAGGATTCAGTAGATGGATGTGAAAGCCTTCTTGGATGATTATTTTTCTTTAGGGTTTGGGTTAAGTGTAGGGATAATTCATATCATTGAAAGCTGTGTGTGCATCTAACCGCTGTCTGAGCCCCTGAATCCCAATACACTGTATGTGTGTCTGAGACCTCTTTGAGCCCCTGAAACACAACACTCGAGCCCCTGCATTCTATAACTGCATGGGTGTGTCACTGCAGGGTGCGGGGGAGTTGTGGAGCAATATAGTGCCGTCAATACATTACTGCAACATTATTGAACAGGAGATCATGTGGTCTTATTTAAAACTGAGGTTGCGTTTTAGTCCCTGAACCCCAACACCTGTGGGGGCATCTATAACTGGATTTGTACGGATGGATCCACCACTGTACTTTATAAAAAATATATAGAGGAATGAATCTAAAGTAATCACGATTATAAAATAATATTGGGCTGTGGTGAGATTTGAACCCTGGACCACGGCAATGTAAAACCCACCACTCTACCACTAGGCCAAGAAGTCTTTCACATCCATCTACTGAATCCCTGTGCATTCAACCCACCCGCTGCCGTAAGAAAGGGCACTGTGAGGGAAGCATAATAATAATGATAATAATAAAAATGTGTCTTCCTTTCAAAATATTTTACTAGTTTATGTACTGTAAACACATAACCCCACCATTAGTGAATAATAATTTATCTCTTCTCATTGAAAGCTGTGCATGCATCTCGTTAATGTATCGGTTTATACCGTCATAACAACACGGCAATTACACAACTGTACAGTACTGTATGTGTACCGATTTGTGTCCATTTCGACAAACTTCTACAAGATTATTAAAAAGATTAGTTGTGCGAACATGCTGTGTGAACATGATTGGCCCGCTTCTCAGGGACATCTATCTACTTCTACAGTATGGTAGTCAGCAGTACAAATTTCATCAGTGGAGCACTCGCCACCCAGCATTTAAGCGGTATATTGCATGCCGTGGATTCTCTTACGTTATAGAATGGCACTGTGCGCCACAGTACAGCCATCACGCAATGTTCCAAGGCACGACTTAGAAGTCTGAATTTCGTGCTATGAGCAACAAACTAGCTGGGCCCATCTGTATATGTACAAAAATTACATTGCGCTGACTTACTTTGTGCAGTGGCATTTACTGGAAGTAGTCATCTGTAGTAGAGACATCATATAAACTGGACATACAAGTGCGGCAACATCCAGCAGTGAGGCGCTTCCAGAAATTGTATAGATGGGTGTTTACATGCACTCTTGTGTTTTGTGTAGGAGGGGGTGGGGTAAAGGAGGGAATGCAGAGGGGGAGGGTTGTGATGTTGAGGTGTATATAGGTCTGTATCAACCGATGTGGATGAGTGAATGAAGAGACAAACAAAAATGTGTAGAATCCAAACCTATTATTTTGACGAGACCCAATGCTTCTCTAGGTGTTTCAGTTGAATGTGGATAAGTTCCATTTGTGGAAAGTATAGATAATGTCTCTGTACAAAACCCATGTGAAGTGGGTAGACCCTTTCAGGGGGCTCCTTAATGTGCGGTCCTTACTTCTGCATGCTCCCCTGCTGGATCTGTGGTCTACAGACTTAGGAAACCAGGATGTATTCAATTGTTATTTGTCCAGGAGTTCAAACAGTTGGCGGCATCCCACACTGTTGATGGCATAAGCTTCCCTACTGGTCGGTGAAGTGTGGTCCATGATGGGAAGCAGTTGTTGCTCTGATCCCAATGGCTTGGCCAGGGTGTGTGTGTTACCTCCACGGTCCTGTGGGGTGCCTGGCAGATGGGCACCAGTTGGTGTTCAGCTGTGGAAGTCGCTGGGTGGCAGTAACTGTGCGGCAGTGGTGATGTGGAGGGCCACGATGTGCTGCGACCCCACAGTCCCGTGGGGTCAGTGTGGAGTCTCTTTGGGACAGGCAGGGTCTACCAAGTAGGTGGGTGTAGGTCGTCTGCTACCGGGAGTGGATGCAGTCATGTGCTGTGTGTTGGTGGAGCTTGGGTGCCGGCGGCTGATGTGCTGTGGTGGTCTCGAACGCATTTTGGCCAGTAGGCCTTTATCAAGGAGCTTCCAGAAATTGGTTTATCTATGGAGTATCAGTGTGCATGATACTGTTTGGGACATTAATATACTTTGGATCTTATATGATTGGGGGCACACGACATAACTATAAACTCATTATCCCAACCAGGTAAGCTTGCGTCTGTTCATTAAACAACACAGTATGAACACTGCGTCGAAAGTCGAAAATGTGTATATCAAAATTAATTTATTAAAGACAAATATAACTTCATAAGAGCACATTGTTATATACGATCTCAGTGAGAGCACATAAAGTATCAAGCAAATTAGCTTCAAATTGTAGCAATATATGAATAAGCTCAATGAAAGAGCAAAACACATAAAACAATATATAATGCAAATTATCTTCTATCAAAGTAATAAATTAATGTAAATAAGGTTCAAAAAGAGCAAAATCCTGGATTCTGAAAACACCCTGTGTGTCTAACTGAAATACTCTCCTCTAGAAAAGGGTAACAGGTAGCAAGCAGCAGCACTGGTGTGTTTTGAGCATAAGCTCTTCTTAAGGTCCTTGCATGCTAGTCAATCTGTGGGCTTTAAATAGGCAGAGTCCCTGGTGCCACATGGATCAGAAGTGATGCAGGTTTGTAACAAACAACAGAAGTAGATCCAGTCCGTGATTTTCTGTTTGGAGCACAGTGGTGGTGTCTATAAAACATCATGATGTTAAAATGTATGAATATATAAGAAAAAGGGTAAGATGGCATGAATAAAAAAAACATCAAAAGGAAGTGAAAGGTGAAAATTAAATATTTAAAACATTTCAGATGAAAGTTAAAGAAACCATTTAATTTAAAAATCCTCAGTTCAACTGCTAGGTAACTTTTGGCATCCTAGCGGTTTTCAATATTGAAGTCAAAGTTGGGAACCGCTCATTGACTGGGAGAGGCAGACCCCATGCATTTCTATGGAAAATGCAGTAGAGGAGCCCATTTGTGATGTACTTTCTTTAGAGGATGGTACCTGTCCATGGGCTCGGGTAATGGCGATTTGTTTTTTCTCTGAAGGCTTGGATACCTACATGGACCGAAGAGGACTGGAAGCAAGGGTTAGGTGAGCATGGATTTTTTTTCAGATGTCGCGGATGGCTAAAGCGATTATAGGTGAGTATGTGTGATTGTATTTGTAATAATAAATAAAATGTACTTTCATGGTGTGTGTCCTGTGTTTAATATTTCTCTTGCAGGGGAACTAGAGGTACCAGCAGGCCCTTAATGCCCCGCATGCTGGTACTTGTGTTCTCCAAGTACTAGCAGGCAGGGGAGACTTCCTGGGACCTCTAGTTTTCCAGTAAAATACAACATTATTTATACTATTTTTGAAACAATCAACCAGACACCCACCATCCAGGGGAGCCGGGGATAGCACCAGGCTAGCAGCCCAGGTCTGGGGTGCCCTGGAGAGGGGGAACCCCTTTATGGGGGGTTCCCACCTATCAAGGGATCTCTGTCATGGGCTTTCTAAAGGTCAGGTGTAAATGATTTGGCCAGGGGTCCCAGTAAAAGGGTACCCTGGCTTTGGCATTACAGCCCCAGTAGAAAGAATCTGGTGCTGGTTATGAAAAATATAGGGAACCCCCTACTCATTTTGTCCCCTGTATTTCCACAACCAGGACTGGCTCACTGAGCCTAGTGCTGCTTGTTGAGAATACAAGGGAACTGTTTATTTTTTCCCATGTATTGGTTGTGCTTTTAGGAGGGACCCCACATAATTTTTTTTTCAATTTTCACATTTTACTATTTTTTTTAACACAAAAGCCTTCATGGATCTCACTGATCTGTAAAGGCTTCTGCATAACTCACACCTTGTAATGAAAGTCACATTACAAGGTGCAAGTTTTCCCATAGTTTCAACTCGCATGCACTCACATTTGAGTCAAAACTGGACCCTAACACTCACACCATAGTACATTGTGTGAGTTGTGGGACAAACTCGTCCTTATCAAATGTGCCAGTTTGTCACTCACTTAAAACTTGAACTTTTTCACATATTAGAACTTCTATACATATGGAATCATTTATTGAATTCATGGTATTGTAATCTAGGATACTTTTAACCACTGTAGTTTGATTTTTTAATTACTGTATCTGCTTTTTTGTAAATAAAACTCAGTTTGTCAGGTATAAAACATGCCAGTGAAGATTAAAAGCACTTTCCTATTTGTGGTGATGACTACCATATTTAGTGTTAAATGCCCATTTACTGATTTTTTTGGATTGATGGTTTTGGGAGCAAGAAGAAGGTCTCTGTTGATGTTCATAACTTTATTCTTGACTTGATACATTCTTGCTTTATTGTAAACTATTGCTAAATTGTTCCCCCATGGTATCAATTTGTTCATTACAGATCTGTGAGTCATAGCAATTTCTTTCATCTCTCTAAACTTTGCTTTTGGATCCTTTTCCAGAAGAACAGAACATCATTTATATAGTGAAACCAGAATACCAAGTTCAACCCCCAGTGAGTACTATTCCAGATATTGTCTTGCTACCACTTAGCAAGGAACTAGTTGGCATATATGGGGGTAAAATTGGTACCCTTTGCTGTGTCAATCCACTATACATAGTAGTCACCATTAAACATGAAAAGATTGTGGTTTAAAATGAATTTAATACTGTCTTTCAAGAAAGTGATTATTTTAGGATCAAGTTCAGTTTGGTCAGTGTACCAGGATGTGGCCTCTAGACCTTTTTTGTGGTCATTAATTATATATAAAGAGGTAATGTCAGCTTATACAAATTCTTTACACTTTATAAGACTATCCATGATGACCATAAGATACAATTTATTTTTGACCACCAAAGGTTGAATATGGTAGTCTATATAACAGAAAGATTACTTGTAGGACTGTTGACTACCTATGAGGAAAATGGTTTTTACAAAAAGCTTTGACATTTGCAGCCATTTGTGGCATGTGTCTTTTTAAATCTTTTATAGATGTTCATTAGGAAGATTACATGAAAAAAGTTCATCCTACCACAAAAACTTAAACCCAACCAATATTTGGTGACTTTCCTTTTAGGAAAAAGTCTTAATGCTTTATTGATAGCTTTACCAAACTGGTCTTGGATGACATTGAAAGGAAGAACAAAAATAAATATATTGACAAATGGAACCTCAGCAAGAAGGAATGACCTGCCATAAAATATTTACAGATTTATAAGAGCATCATAACAAAACATCTGATACAGGGGGGAATATTGTTATCATGGACAGATCAGAATATGAAAAAAAGAGATTTATCACCAATTAAACACTTCCACATATCACAAAATGAAGAACAATTTGTCTAACAAAATCAGAACTAACTTCACCTAGCTCATTGATAAAAGAAGAGTATAATTTCAAAGGACAGAAAAGACTTCTTAGACATATTGAAATATATGATGGCCACAATTTACATTCAGCTTATAGTCCACAAGGATGGAAATAACCCCCCAGGCTGAATTATAATCAGAGGCATCAACAGTCTTACAAGTAATATTTATGCTTATATAGACTACCATCTTCAACTTTTGGTGGTCAAGAATAAATAGAATCTTAAAGACACTATGAACACCCTTACAAAATTAAAATAAATTGTGTGGGACAACAATATGTTTATGGTGCCAGCTGACATTACTGCTCTCTACACAATTACTGACCAAGAAATAAATCTAGAGGACACATCCTGGTACACTGAACAAATTGAACTTCGTCCTAACAAGTTCACCTTCTAGAAAGACAGAGTTTTTAATTTTAAATAACAATAATGTATTTTTTGATGGTGACTACTATGTACAGCATATTGACACAGCAATGGGTACCAAGTTTACCCACTGGATGCCAATTTTTCCTCGCTAAGTGGGAGGAGGGAGGAGGACAATAACTGCAACAGCCTTCATTGGGGTTTGAAATTGGTATCCTGCTTTTTATATATAGACAATGTTCTTTTCAAAAGGACAGAAAGAAGAACTCAGAATATTCTGTTCCTCTCTTAATAACAACCTACTGAATATCATTCCCATGTTTAACATAAGTAATAGTACATGCAACTTTTTGGACCTAACCCTCTACATTGAAGAAAACAGAATTCAAACTAAGTGCAATAAGAAGTCCATATATACTAATAGTTATATTGATAAGGAGAGTGAACATTTAAGTAGATGACTTGATGGTGTCCCAAAAAGCCAATTTATGCAAGTTGAAATTAAATTGCAGTGTCACGCAGATCTGCAATGAACAAATTGATCCAATGGGGAATACATTTTAGCAAGGGTTTTCAACAAAGCAAAAATTTACCAAGTTAAGAATAAAGCTACAACATCAATAAAGACCTTCCTCTTACCCCCAAAACCAGCAATTGATAAAAAAAAATCATTCAGGGGGCATTTATCACTAAATATGGTAGTCATCACACCAAAGTGGAAAGTATTTTTAAACTTCAGTTGCATGTTTTATAGAAAGACTCTAATTTGTTGACTATTTTACCTAACAAAAAAGCAGATAATTAAAAAAAACTAGTTAAAAGGGCCTTTGACTACAACACCACGAATCAAAGGACCAAAGGATTCCATAGGGATGGAAGTTGTAGCATATAAAAAAAGTGTTCAAAATAAAGTATCCAAAATCACACAGTTTGAGGAGAACAGTAAAATTCACAATATTTTGGATTTCATTACTTGCCGCACTACTAATGTGGTGTACATAATAGAGTGCACCTGCGGCCTTCATTACATAGGCTGCACATCAAGGGCATTGAAAACAAGGATGGCTGAACACTTACTAAACAACAAAAAAGGCCTAGGTACTCATTCCTTATCTGTCTATTTTAAAAAAGTACATGTAACTCTACCAAGTTCATCAGACACTTCATGGGGATTTAAAATGTCTTGGAGAGATAGAGATGGTTAATTAAAAGTGAAGAGGAGCAAAATGAGATGGATATGCAACCTGAAAATCTTCAACTCAGAAGGACTAAACAAAATGTTTTCTTTAACCTTCATCCATGTTTAAATTATTTTATTTTCACTTTCACTCCCTTTTGATATCTTTTATCCATGTCATCTTACTCATTTTATCTCTCTTTTTTTAAATATATTCATGCCTTTTAACATCATAATGTTTTATACACTCCTCATTAGCATATTGACAGTTATAAAATGTTTAACACATTTATATATCTTATGGAATTATATTCATATAATATAATAATATTTATCTATTTATTTATTTCCATATGTATTATGGCTTAGAGTGAAATAAACCTCATGTGATCATCAGGAATTGACCACTTCCTGTTTTGCTGCCACCGGAAATCATGGCAATGCTCACTTCAGTTTACTTGGAACTCTCCTTCACTGCCTGACAAGAATGAAAAGATGAAAAAAAGTAAGTCATGGCCAACTTCCATTTTTTTGCTGCAAACCAGAAATCGAAGACAATGTCACCTCCGGTCCACATGGCAACAGGACTTTATTAAAGCCCTTAGATACACTAGCAAGCACAGCCTTGAGGAAGAGCTTATGCTTGAAATGCGTTGGTGCTATTGCATGCATTCTATCTGTTACCATTTCCAGAGTAGATTATTTCAGTCAGACACACAGGTTGTATGACCCACTGCTGAACACTATCACTTATCTGGTACAAGATGGTGATATAGTTTAGTTGTGTCACCTTGTATGTTGGACTTGAAGATATCTTGCAATTTGATAACTACATTTTGGTAACCATGCTTGATCTTAGGTTTGTCATATCTTTCTTTCTAATTGACACAGGTCTTAATAGATACAAAGAGCTTTTTTGCGAGCCAGTTATCAGGTCAAGCAGCACAGAACACCACAACATTTTCTGCTTCAATTTCTTCTGCAAATGTTGCTGCCAGGAAAAACTATGTCAGGACATGCTGTAATGTTTAGCTTCACAGCAGCTGGAGGGTTGCATATTGAATACCCCTGTTATATATATACTCTTTTGGGTAAATACCAACTTTTGCCTTTAAGAAGTCATATTTATTCAGAATCTTACATTAAAAAATTACTTCTCAAAGTATAAAAAATAAAATAATGAAAATAAAAAAGAATAAACAAAGTATATGTAAAAAATAAAGCAATGTCTTAAAAAATAATTGTGTGTGTATATATGTGTGTGTAAAATTTATTAGTTCTTTGAAGCACTACTTGCTATTTTTGTCAATGTGTTCTCACATCTAAATAGGCAATTACATTTAAGTTCTGTTTAAAAAAACATACATTCTGAAAATCTTTCTGTAAAAGATAATTAAAAAAGAAACACTTTTAGTTTCATTATTTATTTCAAGCACCATAGCTTTAGGCCAGTGGACTAAGTAGAGCTTATTTCACATCTTTTTATCGTTATTTTTTTATCATCATTCTTGTTCTTTGATAACAACAGGATCAGCAGATTGCAGTGTTACAATATAAATCTCAATATGATTTTGTTGTTAGTAGGGGTGAGCGGGTTCGGATTTCTGAAATCCGAACCCCCCCGAGCCCCCCCGATCCGAGGCCGATCCGAGTCAGGCTCGACTTTTCCCGCCTGACTCGGATCTGAAATCGAGGCAAAACGTCATCATCCCGCCTTCCGGGTCTCGCGGGTTTTGGATCCTATATAAGGTACCCGCGTCGGCGCCATTTTCTCACTCGGCTGTGGACAGTGAAGAGGGAGGGTGGGAGTTAGGGCTGGCTGGGCTGTGTAGTGTAGTGTAGTGCAGAGTAGTGTTGTGCTGTGCTGCGCTGTGCTGCTGTTGTCCATAGGGGCTGTGTCCACTACTTCAAAGTCCATAGGGGCTGGCTGTGTTGTGCTGTGCTGCTGTTGTTAATAGGGGCTGTGTCCACTACTTCAAAGTCCATAGGGGCTGGCTGGACTGTGTTGTGCAGTCAGTTCTCCATAGGGGCTGTGTCCACTCCAAAGTCCTGTGCAGTGTCCCAGTCCTAAAGGGGTGCTGTAGTGTAGTCCAGGAGGTGCTCTGTCCATCAAGGGTGCTCCCCCCAAGTGCTAAAAAAAAAACATATTTTTTCTGTGTTTGTGAATTGTGTGCGCAGTAGCCGCACGTGCATCAACAAAGTAGTGCCAAGCGTGCGCCTGTGTCATAAGTAAAGGGCCGGCTGGCTTGACCGTTAAAGGGTGCTGTAACCCCCAAAGTACACTCCAGTCCAAACCAAATAAAAAAATATTTTCTGTGTTTGTGAATTGTGTGCGCAGTAGCCGCACGTGCATCAACAAAGTAGTGCCAAGCGTGCGCCTGAGTCATAAGTAAAGGGCCGGCTGGCTTGACCGTTAAAGGGTGCTGTAACCCCCAAAGTACACTCCAGTCCAAACCAAATAAAAAAATATTTTCTGTGTTTGTGAATTGTGTGCGCAGTAGTCGCACGTGCATCAAAAAAGTAGTGCCAAGCGTGCGCCTGTGTCATAAGTAAAGGGCCGGCTGGCTTGACCGTTAAAGGGTGCTGTAATCCCCAAAGTACACTCCAGTCCAAACCAAATAAAAAAATATTTTCTGTGTTTGTGAATTGTGTGCGCAGTAGCCGCACGTGCATCAACAAAGTAGTGCCAAGCGTGCGCCTGAGTCATAAGTAAAGGGCCGGCTGGCTTGACCGTTAAAGGGTGCTGTAACCCCCAAAGTACACTCCAGTCCAAACCAAATAAAAAAATATTTTCTGTGTTTGTGAATTGTGTGCGCAGTAGTCGCACGTGCATCAAAAAAGTAGTGCCAAGCGTGCGCCTGTGTCATAAGTAAAGGGCCGGCTGGCTTGACCGTTAAAGGGTGCTGTAATCCCCAAAGTACACTCCAGTCCAAACCAAATAAAAAAATATTTTCTGTGTTTGTGAATTGTGTGCGCAGTAGCCGCACGTGCATCAACAAAGTAGTGCCAAGCGTGCGCCTGTGTCATAAGTAAAGGGCCGGCTGGCTTGACCGTTAAAGGGTGCTGTAACCCCCAAAGTACACTCCAAACCAAATAAAAAAAAATTTTCTGTGTTTGTGAATTGTGTGCACTGTGGCTGCACGTGCATCAACAAAGGAGCAGCGCCAAGCGTGCGCCTGTATCCCATAAGTAAAGAGCCGGCTGGCTCATTTCTTAAAGGGTGGTGTAACCCACAAAGTGCACTACAATTGACCCTCCAACAGTCCCTAGCGATGAGGATGAAGTACGACAGCAGTCATCCTGAAGCAAAATGTATAACTGAGGCCTTGACTGCTATGTTGGTGTTAGACGTGCGTCCGGTATCCGCCATTAGTGCAGTGGGATTTAGACAATTGATGGAGGTAGTGTGTCCCCGGTTCCAAATCCCGTCTAGATTCCACCTGCATCCTCAAAGCAGCAGCGACAAGCGTGCGTCTGTCTGTTAAAGGGTGGTGTAACCCTCAAAGTGTGCTCCACAAACAATAAAAAAATTCTTCTTTTTTTTTCTGTCTTTATGAATTGTGTGGGCTGTAGCCGCACTTGCATCCTCAAAGCAGCAGCGACAAGCATGCGTCTGTCTGTTAAAGGGTGGTGTAACCCCCAAAGTACACTCCAGTCCAAACCAAATAAAAAAATATTTTCTGTGTTTGTGAATTGTGTGCGCAGAAGCCGCACGTGCATCAACAAAGTAGTGCCAAGCATTCACCTGTGTCATAAGTAAAGGGCCGGCTGGCTTGACCATTAAAGGGTGCTGTAACCCCCAAAGTACACTCCAGTCCAAACCAAATAAAAAAATATTTTCTGTGTTTGTGAATTGTGTGCGCAGTAGCCGCACGTGCATCAACAAAGTAGTGCCAAGCGTGCGCCTGTGTCATAAGTAAAGGGCCGGCTGGCTTGACCGTTAAAGGGTGCTGTAACCCCCAAAGTACACTCCAGTCCAAACCAAATAAAAAAATATTTTCTGTGTTTGTGAATTGTGTGCGCAGTAGCCGCACGTGCATCAACAAAGTAGTGCCAAGCGTGCGCCTGTGTCATAAGTAAAGGGCCGGCTGGCTTGACCGTTAAAGGGTGCTGTAACCCCCAAAGTACACTCCAGTCCAAACCAAATAAAAAAATATTTTCTGTGTTTGTGAATTGTGTGCGCAGTAGTCGCACGTGCATCAAAAAAGTAGTGCCAAGCGTGCGCCTGTGTCATAAGTAAAGGGCCGGCTGGCTTGACCGTTAAAGGGTGCTGTAATCCCCAAAGTACACTCCAGTCCAAACCAAATAAAAAAATATTTTCTGTGTTTGTGAATTGTGTGCGCAGTAGCCGCACGTGCATCAACAAAGTAGTGCCAAGCGTGCGCCTGTGTCATAAGTAAAGGGCCGGCTGGCTTGACCGTTAAAGGGTGCTGTAACCCCCAAAGTACACTCCAAACCAAATAAAAACATATTTTCTGTGTTTGTGAATTGTGTGCACTGTGGCTGCACGTGCATCAACAAAGGAGCAGCGCCAAGCGTGCGCCTGTATCCCATAAGTAAAGAGCCGGCTGGCTCATTTCTTAAAGGGTGGTGTAACCCACAAAGTGCACTACAATTGACCCTCCAACAGTCCCTAGCGATGAGGATGAAGTACGACAGCAGTCATCCTGAAGCAAAATGTATAACTGAGGCCTTGACTGCTATGTTGGTGTTAGACGTGCGTCCGGTATCCGCCATTAGTGCAGTGGGATTTAGACAATTGATGGAGGTAGTGTGTCCCCGGTTCCAAATCCCGTCTAGATTCCACCTGCATCCTCAAAGCAGCAGCGACAAGCGTGCGTCTGTCTGTTAAAGGGTGGTGTAACCCTCAAAGTGTGCTCCACAAACAATAAAAAAATTCTTCTTTTTTTTTCTGTCTTTATGAATTGTGTGGGCTGTAGCCGCACTTGCATCCTCAAAGCAGCAGCGACAAGCATGCGTCTGTCTGTTAAAGGGTGGTGTAACCCCCAAAGTACACTCCAGTCCAAACCAAATAAAAAAATATTTTCTGTGTTTGTGAATTGTGTGCGCAGAAGCCGCACGTGCATCAACAAAGTAGTGCCAAGCATTCACCTGTGTCATAAGTAAAGGGCCGGCTGGCTTGACCATTAAAGGGTGCTGTAACCCCCAAAGTACACTCCAGTCCAAACCAAATAAAAAAATATTTTCTGTGTTTGTGAATTGTGTGCGCAGTAGTCGCACGTGCATCAACAAAGTAGTGCCAAGCGTGCGCCTGTGTCATAAGTAAAGGGCCGGCTGGCTTGACCGTTAAAGGGTGCTGTAACCCCCAAAGTACACTCCAGTCAAAACCAAATAAAAAAATATTTTCTGTGTTTGTGAATTGTGTGCGCAGTAGCCGCACGTGCATCAACAAAGTAGTGCCAAGCGTGCGCCTGTGTCATAAGTAAAGGGCCGGCTGGCTTGACCGTTAAAGGGTGCTGTAAACCCCAAAGTACACTCCAGTCCAAACCAAATAAAAAAATATTTTCTGTGTTTGTGAATTGTGTGCGCAGTAGCCGCACGTGCATCAACAAAGTAGTGCCAAGCATGCGCCTGTGTCATAAGTAAAGGGCCGGCTGGCTTGACCATTAAAGGGTGCTGTAACCCCCAAAGTACACTCCAGTCCAAACCAAATAAAAAAATATTTTCTGTGTTTGTGAATTGTGTGCGCAGTAGCCGCACATGCATCAACAAAGAAGTGCCAAGCGTGCGCCTGTGTCATAAGTAAAGGGCCGGCTGGCTTGACCATTAAAGGGTGCTGTAACCCCCAAAGTACACTCCAGTCCAAACCAAATAAAAAAATATTTTCTGTGTTTGTGAATTGTGTGCGCAGTAGCCGCACGTGCATCAACAAAGTAGTGCCAAGCGTGCGCCTGTGTCATAAGTAAAGGGCCGGCTGGCTTGACCGTTAAAGGGTGCTGTAACCCCCAAAGTACACTCCAAACCAAATAAAAAAAATTTTTCTGTGTTTGTGAATTGTGTGCACTGTGGCTGCACGTGCATCAACAAAGGAGCAGCGCCAAGCGTGCGCCTGTATCCCATAAGTAAAGAGCCGGCTGGCTCATTTCTTAAAGGGTGGTGTAACCCACAAAGTGCACTACAATTGACCCTCCAACAGTCCCTAGCGATGAGGATGAAGTACGACAGCAGTCATCCTGAAGCAAAATGTATAACTGAGGCCTTGACTGCTATGTTGGTGTTAGACGTGCGTCCGGTATCCGCCATTAGTGCAGTGGGATTTAGACAATTGATGGAGGTAGTGTGTCCCCGGTTCCAAATCCCGTCTAGATTCCACCTGCATCCTCAAAGCAGCAGCGACAAGCGTGCGTCTGTCTGTTAAAGGGTGGTGTAACCCTCAAAGTGTGCTCCACAAACAATAAAAAAATTCTTCTTTTTTTTTCTGTCTTTATGAATTGTGTGGGCTGTAGCCGCACTTGCATCCTCAAAGCAGCAGCGACAAGCATGCGTCTGTCTGTTAAAGGGTGGTGTAACCCCCAAAGTACACTCCAGTCCAAACCAAATAAAAAAATATTTTCTGTGTTTGTGAATTGTGTGCGCAGAAGCCGCACGTGCATCAACAAAGTAGTGCCAAGCATTCACCTGTGTCATAAGTAAAGGGCCGGCTGGCTTGACCATTAAAGGGTGCTGTAACCCCCAAAGTACACTCCAGTCCAAACCAAATAAAAAAATATTTTCTGTGTTTGTGAATTGTGTGCGCAGTAGCCGCACGTGCATCAACAAAGTAGTGCCAAGCGTGCGCCTGTGTCATAAGTAAAGGGCCGGCTGGCTTGACCGTTAAAGGGTGCTGTAACCCCCAAAGTACACTCCAGTCCAAACCAAATAAAAAAATATTTTCTGTGTTTGTGAATTGTGTGCGCAGTAGCCGCACGTGCATCAACAAAGTAGTGCCAAGCGTGCGCCTGTGTCATAAGTAAAGGGCCGGCTGGCTTGACCGTTAAAGGGTGCTGTAACCCCCAAAGTACACTCCAGTCCAAACCAAATAAAAAAATATTTTCTGTGTTTGTGAATTGTGTGCGCAGTAGTCGCACGTGCATCATAAAAGTAGTGCCAAGCGTGCGCCTGTGTCATAAGTAAAGGGCCGGCTGGCTTGACCGTTAAAGGGTGCTGTAATCCCCAAAGTACACTCCAGTCCAAACCAAATAAAAAAATATTTTCTGTGTTTGTGAATTGTGTGCGCAGTAGCCGCACGTGCATCAACAAAGTAGTGCCAAGCGTGCGCCTGTGTCATAAGTAAAGGGCCGGCTGGCTTGACCGTTAAAGGGTGCTGTAACCCCCAAAGTACACTCCAAACCAAATAAAAACATATTTTCTGTGTTTGTGAATTGTGTGCACTGTGGCTGCACGTGCATCAACAAAGGAGCAGCGCCAAGCGTGCGCCTGTATCCCATAAGTAAAGAGCCGGCTGGCTCATTTCTTAAAGGGTGGTGTAACCCACAAAGTGCACTACAATTGACCCTCCAACAGTCCCTAGCGATGAGGATGAAGTACGACAGCAGTCATCCTGAAGCAAAATGTATAACTGAGGCCTTGACTGCTATGTTGGTGTTAGACGTGCGTCCGGTATCCGCCATTAGTGCAGTGGGATTTAGACAATTGATGGAGGTAGTGTGTCCCCGGTTCCAAATCCCGTCTAGATTCCACCTGCATCCTCAAAGCAGCAGCGACAAGCGTGCGTCTGTCTGTTAAAGGGTGGTGTAACCCTCAAAGTGTGCTCCACAAACAATAAAAAAATTCTTCTTTTTTTTTCTGTCTTTATGAATTGTGTGGGCTGTAGCCGCACTTGCATCCTCAAAGCAGCAGCGACAAGCATGCGTCTGTCTGTTAAAGGGTGGTGTAACCCCCAAAGTACACTCCAGTCCAAACCAAATAAAAAAATATTTTCTGTGTTTGTGAATTGTGTGCGCAGAAGCCGCACGTGCATCAACAAAGTAGTGCCAAGCATTCACCTGTGTCATAAGTAAAGGGCCGGCTGGCTTGACCATTAAAGGGTGCTGTAACCCCCAAAGTACACTCCAGTCCAAACCAAATAAAAAAATATTTTCTGTGTTTGTGAATTGTGTGCGCAGTAGTCGCACGTGCATCAACAAAGTAGTGCCAAGCGTGCGCCTGTGTCATAAGTAAAGGGCCGGCTGGCTTGACCGTTAAAGGGTGCTGTAACCCCCAAAGTACACTCCAGTCAAAACCAAATAAAAAAATATTTTCTGTGTTTGTGAATTGTGTGCGCAGTAGCCGCACGTGCATCAACAAAGTAGTGCCAAGCGTGCGCCTGTGTCATAAGTAAAGGGCCGGCTGGCTTGACCGTTAAAGGGTGCTGTAAACCCCAAAGTACACTCCAGTCCAAACCAAATAAAAAAATATTTTCTGTGTTTGTGAATTGTGTGCGCAGTAGCCGCACGTGCATCAACAAAGTAGTGCCAAGCATGCGCCTGTGTCATAAGTAAAGGGCCGGCTGGCTTGACCATTAAAGGGTGCTGTAACCCCCAAAGTACACTCCAGTCCAAACCAAATAAAAAAATATTTTCTGTGTTTGTGAATTGTGTGCGCAGTAGCCGCACATGCATCAACAAAGAAGTGCCAAGCGTGCGCCTGTGTCATAAGTAAAGGGCCGGCTGGCTTGACCATTAAAGGGTGCTGTAACCCCCAAAGTACACTCCAGTCCAAACCAAATAAAAAAATATTTTCTGTGTTTGTGAATTGTGTGCGCAGTAGCCGCACGTGTATCAACAAAGTAGTGCCAAGCGTGCACCTGTGTCATAAGTAAAGGGCCGGCTGGCTTGACCATTAAAGGGTGCTGTAACCCCCAAAGTACACTCCAAACCAAATAAAAAAAAATTTTCTGTGTTTGTGAATTGTGTGCACTGTGGCTGCACGTGCATCAACAAAGGAGCAGCGCCAAGCGTGCGCCTGTATCCCATAAGTAAAGAGCCGGCTGGCTCATTTCTTAAAGGGTGGTGTAACCCACAAAGTGCACTACAATTGACCCTCCAACAGTCCCTAGCGATGAGGATGAAGTACGACAGCAGTCATCCTGAAGCAAAATGTATAACTGAGGCCTTGACTGCTATGTTGGTGTTAGACGTGCGTCCGGTATCCGCCATTAGTGCAGTGGGATTTAGACAATTGATGGAGGTAGTGTGTCCCCGGTTCCAAATCCTGTCTAGATTCCACCTGCATCCTCAAAGCAGCAGCGACAAGCGTGCGTCTGTCTGTTAAAGGGTGGTGTAAGCCTCAAAGTGTGCTCCACAAACAATAAAAAAATTCTTCTTTTTTTTTCTGTCTTTATGAATTGTGTGGGCTGTAGCCGCACTTGCATCCTCAAAGCAGCAGAGACAAGCATGCGTCTGTCTGTTAAAGGGTGGTGTAACCGTCAAAGTGCACTCCACAAACAATAAAAATATTCTTCTTTTTTTTTCTGTCTTTGTGAAATGTGTGGGCTGTAGCCGCACCTGCATCCTTAAAGCAGCAGTGACAAGCGTGCGTCTGTCTGTTAAAGGGTGGTGACACCCTCAAAGTGTGCTCCACAAACAATAAAAATATTCTTCTTTTTTTTTCTGTCTTTGTGAAATGTGTGGGCTGTAGATGCACCTGCATCCTTAAAGCAACAGCGACAAGCGTGCGTCTGTCTGTTAAAGGGTGGTGTAACCCTCAAAGTGCGCTCCACAAACAATAAAAAAATTCTTTTTTTTTCTGTCTTTGTGAATTGTGTGGGCTGTAGCTGCACTTGCATCCTCAAAGCAGCAGTGACAAGCGTGCATCTGTCTGTTAAAGGGTGGTGACACCATCAAAGTGTGCTCCACAAACAATAAAAATATTCATCTTTTTTTTCTGTCTTTGTGAAATGTGTGGGCTGTAACCGCACCTGCATCCTTAATGCAGCAGCGACAAGCGTGCATCTGTCTGTTAAAGGGTGGTGTAACCCTCAAAGTGCACTCCACAAACAATAAAAAAATTCTTCTTTTTTTTCTGTCTTTGTGAATTGTGTGGGCTGTAGCCACACTTGCATCCTCAAAGCAGCAGCGACAAGCGTGCGTCTGTCTGTTAAAGGATTACATCGGTGACAGCATCCAAGTAGGCATGTCAGACAGTCCGTACCTGTACTGGCAGGAAAAAGAAGCAATTTGGAGGTCCCTGTACAAACTGGCTCTATTTTACCTGAGTTGCCCCCCCTCCAGTGTGTACTCCGAAAGAGTGTTTAGTGCAGCCGGGAACCTTGTCAGCGAAAAGCGTAGGAGGTTGCTTCCACAAAATGTGTAGAAGATGATGTTCATAAAATGAATTATCAACTCTTCCAGGGAGACCAGCCTCCAGAACGTACAGAGGGACCTGTGGTTGTGGATTCCAGCGGGGATGAATTAATACTCAGTGAGGATGAGGATGTACACAACACTGAAGAGGGTGAGGAATCGGTGGATGAGGAGGATGAGGATGACATCTTGCCTCCGTAGAGCCAGTTTGTGCAGGGACAGATTAATTGCCAGCTTGTTTTGTGGGGGCCCAAATGAACCAATCATTTCAGCCACAGTCGTGTGGCAGACCCTGGCGCTGAAATGATTGGTTTGTTAAAGTGTGCATGTCCTGTTTATACAACATAAGGGTGGGTGGGAGGGCCCAAGGACAATTCCATCTTGCACCTCTTTTTTTTCTTTGAATTATGTACTGTTTGGGGCCTAGTTTTTCAAACTGCCATCCTGTCTGCCACTGCAGTGTCACTCCTAGATGGACCACGTGTTTGTGCCGCCCACTCGTATCTCTTAGCATAGTCATCCAGCTACCTCGGTGCAACCTTTTGGATATAAAAACACTATTGTGAGGTGTGAGGTGTTCAGAATAGACTGGAAATGAGTGGAAATTAAGGTTATTGAGGTTAATAATAGCATAGGAGCAGAAAAACCCACAAATTCTGTGATTTTAGCTGTTTTTATGCTTTTTTTGAAAAAAATACAGATCCAAAACACAAAACCCAGAACCCAATGCACGGAAGGGTGGTTTTGGCAAAACCAATCCAGATCCAAAACACGAAGAAAGATCCAGATCCAAAACCAAAACACAAAACACGAAAAGTGGCCGGTGCACACCCCTAGTTGTTAGCAATTTCTCTAATTGCTGTTCATCACATCTCATCTATTGCACTAACAGGAATTATAATTTCAAGACTTTACAATAATATAGAACAATACTAAGTTATAAACTACTCTATAGTGAGAAGTTTAGTGAGTAATGATGTGCAATAGTGCTTTATACATCTGTGAACAAGAAAAAATTTATTGCTTTTTAGCTTTAGTGTTTTTTCAGAAGGCACTGTCAAACAGATCCATACCTCCCAACATTCTCATCCTGCAAGGAGGAACAGGGTGCATGCCTCCAAAAAGGGGTGTGGCTTAACATAAAAGGGACAGGGCTTAATGTAAAAGGGGTGGGGCATTGGGGAAATGGGGCAGACCCTCGCCCCCCCATTTACATCACTGTGGGGGCATGCCCAGCACTCTCTGCTTAGTGCCCAGCACTAGAGAAAAGATGCTGTGCGCATGCACTCAGCATCTATTCTCCTTCTACTTACCTGCTGCTCTGCTATGCTATGCCTGAAAAATGAGACTGTCCCGCTGAATGCGGGACAGTTGGGAGGTATGCAGATCCAAATAAAATTGTCCCCTAGACAATGCTTATTCCTGAGAACAGCTCATTGTAATTCAAATAAATAAGGTTATCGAACTAAACAGGAGACACACAGCCATGGATTAGAGGAGCATTTGCCCCCTAGACTGGGTCCTATAATAAATGTTTTGGCTGGCATTGGGAAGTTGTGTAAGCCAGGGAGTATTTCTACTTATGGGAACCTTTTGACTTTAGTCGGTTTCTTTAGGCAGCAGTTACTTTACACAGTGGAAACACTATTCACTATGTGCACATGCTGATTACTTGATTTCAGCACCATGATGATGGTATGTTATTAAGTAGAGATGAGCAGGTCAGATTCTCTGAGAACCAGACCCAGCCGATCATAGGGGATCCGAGTCTGACTCTGGATTTCTCACCTAAATCAGAATCCAAAACGAGGCAAAACATCATCCTCCCGCTGTCGGATTCTCCCAGGTTTTGGATTCTATAAAGGTTCCGGTGATTGGCACCATTTTCACTCCAGCTGTGGAGAGTGTACTGAACAGACGTGCTCTGTTCATCTCTATTGCTGGGGCTTCAGAACATAAAGTGGGGTGTGCTGCTTTGTTACTGTTGTCCTGTCAATCAAGGAACTAGGGCTGCACTTCATAAAGGGGTGCTGTGTCACCAGGGGTGCTCTTCCCCAGTGTAAAAAAAAAATATTGTTCGGTGAAACTGCCGGCCAGACCCCAGTTTACCATCAAAGTAGTTGTGACTCTGCAGGTGGTCTGTCTGCACTCGTAGGGGTACTTTGTTGTCCATTCCAGAGGTGCTCTTACCCAGTGTAAAAAATATAAAAGTTAAAATTAATAATTATCATTCAACAAAAAATAAAAAGATCTTTTGTTTCATTTTTTGTGTGTGTGTGCAGGCTACTTTATTATTGTTCGGTGACACTGCCGGCCAGACTGCAGTTTGTCATCCATGTATTTTTGACTCTGAGGGTGGTCCATCCACACTCCACAGGGGTGTTCTGTTGTCCATAAAGGGGTGCTGTGTTGTCCATCAAGGGGCTGCTGCCTCATCCAGGGGTGGTCTTCCCCAGTGTAAAAAAAATAAAATACTGTAGTTAAATAAAATTAGCATTTCACAAAAAATAAAAAATAAAAGATCTTTGTTTCAGTTTTTGTGTGTGTGCTAGCTACGCTATTATTGTTCAGTGACAATGCCGGCCAGACCACAGTTTATCATCCACATACTGTGAAACAAAAAGTCATAGCACAGTGTGTTATTCTTATTCATAAAAAATCTTGTGACACTGTAAGTGGTAGTGCAGTGTTTACTCATAAAAAATCTTGTGACACTGTAAGTAGTAGCACAGTGTGTTATTCTTTTCTTATTCATAAAAAATCTTGTGACACTGTAAGTGGTAGTGCAGTGTGTTGTTCTTTTCTTATTCATAAAAAATATTGTGATACTGTAGGTCATTGATACCACAGTGTAATATTTAAAATTGGTTCAAATTGACATGTGTGCTGTACCCCACTTCATTTGAGTTTGTTGATATGGAGAACAATCAGTTGAGAGGAGAGCAGGAACCACTTACTAGTGCTGGAGCTGCTGCCAGTGCCACCAGTCATGACGATACTAGTCCATCTACATCATCTACTAAAACTGATGCCCAAAGGCATGCAGTACTTAAGTCAAGGCATCAAAAATCAAAGAAATATTCTTTTACAGTGGTAAAGAATAAAACATCAAAGGGAAAGTTAGCTGCAAAAAGACATAAAATCGACAATATGCCTTTCACCACACAAAGGGGAAAGGAAAGGCTAAGGGCTTGGCCATTATTTTTGACTGGTGGTTCTGCCTCTTATGATGATGTAAGCCCTTCTCCCTGTTGATGTTTCAAAAAAATTAAAATCGTTAAGACACAGGAACCAACTGTGCACTCAGAAATGTCACAAATCCCTGAGGAGAGTCTAAGTGTGTCGGCGGGTGCCATGTGTGAACCTGCCCTTTCCAATACTGTACATGGAGAGGAGCCTCCTTCCACCACTTGTGCATCCTCTGCAAATGTGAGAATGAGCAGCAGAAGTCAACATGCTGACATAGAAATTGAGGATGCTTCTGTGGAAGTGCAGCATGATGAGGAGGATATTTGTGTAGCTGACGCTAATAAGGATGTTGATGATGAGGATACTGATGATGAGGATGTTGTTGATGAGGATGTTGTTTGTGTAAATCAGGCCCCAGTGGAAATGGGTATTGCCCACAATAAGGAAAAGCCCATTGTCATGCCTGGGAATAAAACAAAAAACACTGATGCCATAACATCTATGCTGGTATTAGATGTGCATCTGTTATTCACATATTAGTGCAGTGGGTTTTAGACAGTTAATTTAGGTCCTCTATCCCCACTACCAAATAAAATCTAGGTTCCACATCACTAGAAAAGCAATTCCCAGCCTATACAGGGACATTAAAAAAACTTAATTAGTGTCCTCCAAAATGCCATTGGAACCACTGTCCATTTAACCACAGATGTGGACAAGTGGAACAGGGCATATGCAATATTACATGACTGTAACAGCCCTGTGGGTGGGTGTATTGCCTTCAGCAGCACCAACCACAACAGCAGCAGCATCTAAGAAAAAGCAGCTTATTTAGAGGCAGGCTGTCATGCTCGGCACCGAGGAATCCCCTTCTAAGGGGTTGAAAGCTGCAATCCTGGGTTGAGGAAAGAATCAGATGTGAGGGGCCTGAATATAAGTTCTCCTCATTCACAAGTATTGGGTGTTGGTGAGACCTGACCAAAGGCACGGACTCTAACCTGCTGAAAGGTGTTCACAAATGACCCCTCCAAGCAGAATATGGATTTAGCTGCTCCCAACAAGCAGGTTGCAGCCCTTTGGTTAGGTACCCAATACACGCAGAAATGGAGAGAAATACACCACTATGGCCCAGAGAGAAGTACTTGGGAGATGTAGTAATGTGTATACTACTGTATACCTCTTGGTACAGAAGGGGGTTCAGTGATTGTACTCCATGGTGAGTACTGAGTACATGATGTGTGACCCCAGATGCAGTGGAGGATGGTTCGATGATTGTACACAGTGGTGTGTACTGTGTACACAATGTGCAAAGCCAAACACCCTGGAAGATGGTTCATAATTTACATAAAGTGTGACTCCAGATGCACCGGAGGATGGTTGGGTGAATTTGTACACAGAGGTGTGTATTGTGTATACAATGTGCGACTCCAGATAAACCAGAAGATGGTTGGTACTTATACACTGTGGCGTGTACTGTATACACAATTTGTGACTCCAGATGCACCAGGAGCAGGTTGGTGATTGTATACCGTGGTGTGTACTGTGTACAAAATGTGCAACTCCAGATGCACCGGAAGATGGTTGGTAGTTGTACACCATGGTGTGTACTGTGTAGACAATGTGCGACTCCAGACACACTGGAAGATGGTAATGGAAAGCAATAGTAATAACTTAGAGAACTAGGAACAGGAACCTGGAACAGAATAACAAACAGCATACACTGGAAGTGACAAAATTGCACATGCAACTTCCTGGTGTCCAGAGCCTGGTTATATATCCCACAGTAGCAGTTAATTGGATGACAGCATCAGTTGATCGAGACTATGCTATAATTGATTAAGGGAACAGTCAGGTGAGAAAGACTAACATGGCGGTGCCCATGATGGAAACCTTGGAAACCAAGGAGCCACACATGGAGGTCCAGAAAGCACCAAAGGCAGAATCCTCAGTATGTCACCCGCTGCCACACCTGATGTCTGACCGCACAAGAAGTCAGGGGAAACCGGTGCTGGGGTGAGTAATGGCCAATCCTATGCTGAATCCTGACATAGGCTACTCTGTGTATAACTGGTTTCACTAAGAGGCATACTGCTGACAACCTCAGAAAAACTCTGGGAAGTCATTGCAAAATGGCTTACCCTGCTTGGACTCTTCTTTGGATTTGTGATTTCTGACAATGCCACCAATATTGTGAGAACATTGCAGCTGGGTGAATTCCACCACATCCCATGTTCTGTTCACACTATTAACTTGATGGTGCAATTTTTTTTTTTAAATGACAGGGTGGTGCAGAAAATGCTCTTCATGGCCTGGCCCCCAAAATTTCTGAGCATTTTTGCCATTTAGCAGGTGCATGTAGAAGATTGTGGCACCTTCAAGAAATGTTGAATTTGTCCTGTTACCAGCTGAAGCTAGAGGTAGTTACGAGGTGGAACTCCACCCTTTATATGCTTGAGCAGATGGAGGAACAGGAAAAAAGCCATCCAAAGCTACACAACAAAGTATGAAATAGGAAGAGGAAGGGGACTGTACCTTACTCAAGCTCAGTGTAAAATTATTTCTGTGTTGTGCAGAGTGCTGAAACCTATCGAAGTAGTCATCTGTGAAGTGAGTTCAGACACTGCCAGCTTGAGTCAGGTAATTCCCCTCATTAGACTGTTGAAAAAGTAGCTTGAGAAACTGAATGAGGAGCAGAAATAAAGTGCTAATATACTTGTAAATCAAGTCCTTTATTCACTTTGCCAGGACCCAAAGGGTTTTCAGGATCTTCCAATCTGAGCAATAAATTTTGGCAACCATGCTCAATCCTAGGTTTAAGTCATAAGTTGTGTCTTTCTTCCCAATGGACACAGATTGGAAGAGATGCAAAAAGCTTTTGGTAAGCAAATTGTCAGCTCAAGTGGCACATGATGCAGTAATGGCTCCTCCTTCAGTTTCTCCAGCAAGTGCAGCTGCGAGGAAAAAAACTAAACTTTCCCAAAAAAAAGACCCACTGGTGATGCAGATGAGTCAATGCAATCAAGTTTTGACATCTGGTTGAGTCTAAAAGAATTTACCTACAATTAATGAGACCTCTACCATGACTTTATCTGATATAGTCACCATTCAAGGAATAATTGAAGACTATATTAATTATAGCATCCAAATAGGCATGTCAAAGAGTCCGTTTCACTACTGGCAGGAAGAAAAGGCAATTTGGAGGCCCTACCATAAATTGGCTTTGCTTTACTTGAGCTGCCCACCCTCCAGTGTGTACTCAGAGAAAGTTTTCAGCACAGCCGGGAACCTTGTCTGTGATCGGCGTAGGAGGCTACTTCCTCAAAATGTGGAAAAGAAGAGGTTCATCAAAATGAACTACAAAGTTCACAAGGAAGACCTTTACCACCAATTACATCCAAAAATTGCAGAGGTAGATGAGGCTGTAATGGTGGATTCCAGCGGGGATGAATTAATATTGTGTGAAGATGATGTACACACTGATGAGGGTGCGAAATTGGATGATGATGGCGACAACATCTTGCCTCTGTAGAGCCAGTTTCTGTGGAGATCATTGCCAGCAATGTCAACTGCTCGTTGGTAGCTTGTTTTGTGGGGGCCCAAACAAACCAATCAATTTAGCCACAATTGGCAGTCCCTGTCGCTGAAATGATTGATTTTTTAAACTGTGCATGTCCTATATACAACATAAGGGTGGGTGGAGGGGACCAAGAACAATTCTATCTAGCACATCTTTTCTTTATATTATGTGCTGTTTGGAGCATTGCTGCCTGACATTTTTAACTTTATAGTTTATGAAACTGCCATCCTGTCTGCCACTGCTGTCTTGCAAAAGTTTAATAGATGTCCTATATTTTTTTAAACTGCCGTGCTTTTGTGCCGCTGCTCTGACACTTTTTTTTAAAGTTTCATACTGTATTTATTGCAACTAAAATCACAAATAGGTATACTTGCAAAATACTCTTATGCCATTTTTCAACCTTGATTTGTAGAGATCAACCTGGTGGGCTTGGTTTTCCTTGATCCTAACAGCCATGTTTGGTCAGATGCAACTCAAACACCAAATGGAAAGGCTATTTTGTGATGATATCTTGAGATGTTCTCTCTCCTCCCCTCCTTCCCATCCATAATACCAGAAGCACAATGATAAAAGATGTTTAGTACCAGACTTTAAAAATCCCTCTGCACCCTTCCTGTGCAGAGCTATTGTTTTGTGTGCTGCCACAGACAGCATCTCCTGAATAACCCTTTCATTTAAAATAAAAACGCTGGACCACCACATGAGCTCAACTGGGGCAAGGACTGATCTTTGGAAATGACTCCCTACCTCGCTCCCTCATAGATTTGCTTTGGAATCCAAAACTTAAATTAAATTTACTTTGAATCAACCCTTCCTGTCCCTGACTTCAACTACATACATACTCCATCTCTCTCAGGCCTCTTAATTAATGACAACATATGTTTCCTGATGTGCCATGTAGTAAGTTGAACTGTCACGTGTTTGTGCTGCCCACTGCTGCCACTTAGCTTAGTTGGCCAGCTAGCTTGGTGCAAATTATGGGGCCTAAACTGGATGAAAACAATATTGTGAGCTGTGAGATGGTCAAACTTGACTGGAAATGAGTGGAAATTAATGTTATTGAGGTTAATAATACTGTAGGTACAAAATCAGGCCCAAATTAGGTGATTTTAGCTGTTTTTAAGTTTTTTAGAAAAAATACAGAACCAAAATACGGAAGAGTGGATTTGCCAAAATCAAATCCAGATCCAAAAAACGAATGAGATACAGATCCAAAACCAAAACACAGGGCTCAGTGCACATCCCTAGTATTAAGTTTTAGTAGACCCAGCAATGCTAAACAGGATAAACAGGATACTATCCTGTAAATCAAGGGGCATAGATATAGTAAATCCTAAATCCAGGTAGAGTCCCATTATCAGTAGAGATGAGCGGGTCCAGTTCTCAGAGAACCAAACTCACCCGAACTTAGATATCCAAGGCGAGATCCGACTCCGGCTTGGGTTTTCCCACCTGACTCGCCTCTCAAATTAAGGCAATACATCATCATCCCGCTGTGTCAGATTCTCGCGGGTTTTGGATTATATAAAGGTCCCTCCCCACAGTTATTGGCGCCATTTGCTTTCTGAGTCCCAGGCTGTCAGGGCTGCTGTTTCATCCATGAGGGGCTGCTGTTTCATCCATGAGGGGAATCTGTGTCAGGGGTTGTTGTGTAAATCTAGGGCAAGGGCTGCTGTGTCCATCCTTGAGTTTCTGACTGTGTCCATCCAGGGGCAGGGGCTGCAGGGGTGTATTCGTAAGAAATATTGACACTGGAAATGCAGTGTATCCATAAAAAAAACTATTGTCACACTGTAAGTGGAAAACGCAGTGTAATCGTAACAAATATTGACACTGTTAGTGGAAACAGTGTATTTGTAAAAAAATACTGTCACACTGTAAGTGCAATACGCAGTGTAGTCTCAAAAAATATTATGACACTAAATGGAAACACAGTGTATTCATAAAAAATATTGTCACACTGTAAGTGGAAAAGGCAGTGTATTGGTAAAAAATATTGTGACAGTAAGTGGAAAAGCAGTGTATTCGTAAAAAATATTGTTACACTGTAAGTGGAAAAGGCAGTGTATTCATAAAAAAATATTGTGACACTAAGTGGAAAAGGCAGTGTATTCATTAAAAATATTGTGACAGTAAGTGGAAACGCAGTGTATTTGTAAAAAAAATTGTCACACTGTAAATGGGAAAGGCAGTGTATTCATAAAAAATATTGTGACACTAAGTGGAAACACAGGGCCTGATTCAGAGCCGAACGCTCTGACCAGAGCGCTCGCTCTTAATCAGTGCCCTCCTACTTGAAAATGGAGCGGCCTCCTGGCCGCTCGCATAGCTGTGGGTGACCACCCACAGCATATACGAGCGGCCAAAAAGATGGTCGCGATGGTCAAGACTATCGTGACCATCGGGCTTGCGATGAGACCCTGCGGTAGGGTCTCTATCAGAGCCAAAATCACTCCCACTATCATCATTACTGATGTCAGTGGGGCCGGCTTCAGACGGAGGCGTTCCCATGGGAACGCCTCCATCTGGCAGTCACGCCCCCGGCACGCCCACCAAAGGGGGTGTGCTGTCAGTCACCATCGACAGCATGCCCCCTTTGGTGCGAGACCCTGAGCAACGTATTCCTCGTCGCTCGCCGGGTCTCGCGCATACTTACGAAGGAGCTCCCTCCGTCGTGTGCATGCGGATTCGCACAACATCGACCCGCTTGCGAGCGTCCTTTGCTTGCGGGCGGGTCTGAATGACCTCCACAGTGTATTTGTAAATAATATTAACAGTGGATACGCAGTGTATTCGTAAAAAATATTGTCACACTGTAAGTGCAAACTGCACTGTATTCATAAAAAATATTGTCACACTGTAAGTGCAAAATACAGTGTATTCGTAAAAAGTATTGTCATACTGTAAGTGGAAAAGGCAGTGTATATGTAAAAAATATTGTGACACTAAGTGTATAGGCAGTGTATTAGTAAAAAATATTGTCACACTGTAAGTGCAAAATGCACTGTATTCAGAAAAAATATTGTCACACTGTAAGTGGAAAAGGCAGTGTATTTGTAAAAATATTGTGACACTGAAAGTGGTAGCGCAGTGTGTTATTCTTTTATTCATAAATAAATCTTGTGACACTGTAATTGGATACTACACAATTTACAATTTTATAACACAAAGTTAGCAATAGAAAAAACTTACTTTTCTCTACTTTCCTCAATCATGAATAAATGATTAGTCTACATGCCGACTACAAACCGCAACATAGTGCTAAATAATGTGCATTATATATTAAACATAATGACATCACCAAACGCCTCAGCTGAGATTCACATAAACATATTTTGAAAAGGTGAAAATAGAGGATATAGTTTAAAAAATAAAATAAAGCAGCTAAAACTGTGTTCTCTGATTATCCTTACTCCCAACCCATGGTCCCTCTACCTGAATTTCAGTGAGTCAGATGGGCAACTCCATGCAACCGTATTCCAGAGTGCAGCTGCTCCTCCTGTAGCCCAGGTCAGAAGATGTGTAGGAAGTGTGGTGATATGGACTAAAATGGAGCTCACATCCACTAAAGTGGACAATGAATCCACAATCTATTAGGGAGCGCAGCTGTAATTTATACACAACACAGGATAGAATGACGATATAGGCTTGGGTGCTGGTATAATCTGGGGTGATGTATACATCATCTTCACACAATATTAATTGTAATCCACTGTAATCCACCATTACAGGTGCCTCTGTAAATTTTGCATGTAATTGACAGTATAGGTCTTTCTCATAGAATTAGTAGTTCATTTTTATGTACATCACCTTTTCCACATTTTGGGGAAGTAGTCTCATAGGCTGATCACTGACAAGGTTCCCGGCTGTGCTGAAAATTATTTCTTAGTACACACTGGAGGGTGGGCAGTTCAAGTAAAGCAAAACCAGTTTGTGCAAGGTCCTCCAAATTACCTTTTTTCCTGCCTGTAGTCAAATGAACTGTCTGACATGCCTATTTGGATGCTATCATTAAAATATTTTAAATAGTCCTCAACCATTCTTTAAATGGTTACCATATCAGATGGAGTCATGGTAGAGGTGTCATTACTTGTAGGCAATTCTTCTGACCCAACCAGATGTCAAAACTTGGTTGTGTTGACTCAACTACATCACCAGTGGGTGTTTTGAAAGTGACGGAGAAGCCTTCACTGCTCACGTGCCACTTGAGCTCTTCAGATATGTGTCCATTGGGAATAAGAAACAACATCTTCTTCCCTTTTGGGATGAAAATCCACTCCCAATAGCTGTATGGTGCTCAAGGATTCTCAAAGACACAACGTAAGACTTAAACCTTAAATCTGAAATCTTGCATTTGCTCTATTTTCGCTTGTCCACATATATGTGCTGGTTAAGTGGACAGTGGGTACAATGGCAGTTTGAAGGCCACTAACCAACTATGTTTTTTTTTATGTTCTTGCACAGGTTGGGAAAAAGATTCAAGTGTAATCTTTGAAAATGATTATTTAACAGTCAATTGTTTTGGAAAGCACTACTAGAAGTCTTCCTGGTCCCCTTCTGGGATGAAAATCCACTCCCAGCAGCAGGCATGGTGCTCAAAGATTCTTCTGGGGCAAGGACTGATGTGAATGAGAAAAATATTTTTTGAAAATGTCTCCCCTCCCCTTCTCCCTCATAAATTTACTTCGGAATCAAAAAATTAAATAAATTTGCTACCAATCAACCCTTCCTGTCCCTGCCTTCAACTACATACATACTCTAACTCCCTCAGGCATCTTAAATAAGTACCCTTGAAAAAGTCCACAAATGGGACAAAACGCGTTGGGTCACACTGGCACACCATTAATTCAATATTGCCATCCTGATATTTATGTATGTTCTTATACTTGTGGCACATGCACCATAGCTGTGTACCAATATTTTGTACTCCCTGCTACCACAATAGCCGAGCTAGGCATGTGGGCAGAGAAATAAACGGAACATTTTAATTCCTCCTGCACATAGTGTCATCTGTACCAATTGGACCCAAGAGTCCTCTGCCTTCTCCCCCCCTCCCCTCCCCACCAACACTCACACACATCAATCGAGCCATAGGAAGACGTCAGGTGGACCAGCAAGAATTAATCGGATCCTGGGTAAGTCTGCATATCTTACCCACCATTTCTGCACAATGGTGTCCACCATACCTGACACCTTGGTTTGTATTTTGTTTTCTTCTGTGAACTCTGAGACAGAGTGGCAGCATTTTGGCACAGTGACCAGCTGGAGATGGAAGAAGTTTATCTGTAATACGCCACCACTAAAGATCACCATCCCCACATATACGTGTTATACAGATGAAAATCACTGCCCCAAGATGTTGCCGACCAGTGACTAACCACTAGCTGATTGACTATTATTGACTACACTCTGCTATTACATTTATAAGAACACCCTCCCCACAGTTTGCATCAGGTGGATTACACCAAGACTTTAATAGACATAACTCTTAAACCTTATCCATGTGAACAATAACTACACATTATACTTTTATATGGTCGAACATTGTTGATATAGTAAGTCCTCCAAGCGCTGACACTATACTTTATTCCTTATCTTGAATAATAAATACATTTGCTTCCTGATGTGCCTTGTTGGAAGTTGAACTGCCACGTGTTGGTGCTGCCCACTGCTGTTGCTTACCTTAGTCAGCCAGCTAGTTTGGTGCAAATTCTGGGCCTAAATAAACTGGATGAAAACAATATTGTGAGCTGTGAGGTGGTCAAAATTGACTGGAAAAGAATGGAAATAAATGTTATTGAGGTTAATAATACTGTAGCAGGCCCAATTTATGTGATTTTTGCTGTTTTTATGATTTTTTTTTAGAAAAAATACAGATCCAAAACCAAAAGCCAAAAACAAAACACCCAATGTCGGTTTTGGCAAAGCCAATCCAGATCCTAAACTAGAGGAGATAACGATCCAAAACCAAAACACGGGGGTTGGCGCACATCTCTAATTATCATCACCCCCCTTTTTGATATGCAAACCACTGCCAGGCATGTAAGAGTTTAGCAGTAAACTTTCACACTATTACATTGGTCGAGTTGTATTTTCATAATGGGAATACATCTGGATGAGAGTTTAAATCATGAGGGTTTATTGAGTCTAAATACATGCAAGTTGTTAAATTGGGTGAGTTTAAAAAGTGTGAGTGTTTTCTCTCACATTTTCTAAACTGTCACCTTAGTTCATTTGGCCTCATAACTCCATGTTATATCAAATTAATAATAAAGATGATTATGTGATGTGACAATAATAGGTAGAAGATCATATAGCACCTAGTTACACAGCAGACAATTATTGATATGATAGTCTAGCATTCTGGTGCATCTTGCCCACAGATAGTTTTGTTAGGTAACAAATAATTAAAAACAAAATAAATTTTAGCCTATCCAGCTCTAACAAACATTGGCCCTCATTCAGACCCGGTCGCAAGCGCTGAGCGCTCACAACCGGGTCGATGTTCAGGTATATGCGTACGCACAGCAGCCACACTGTGCGTGCGCAGGCCCCGGAGCGTGAGAGAAATTATCTCGCTCCGGAGCTCACTACAAAAGTGGCAGCTGTCGATGTTGATCGACAGCTCGCCACATTTTGTAGGTGTGGCGGGGGGGTGGTTTCACAAACAGAGGCGTTCCTTAAGGATTGATGTCAGTGGGGAGCTCCCTGGGGCTTGCGGTTGCCGAGACCCAACCTTATGGTCTCGTCGCAAGCCCTGATGGTCGTGATGGTCTTGACCATCGCGACCATTAACCTGGTCAGTCGCTAAAGCTGTGGGTGGTAACCCACAGCTTAGCTAGCGACCAGGAGGCTGCACTTGAAAAGGCAAGTGGCCACCCTCATTCAGAGTGAGCGCTCGCTTCTTGCGACCGCCTCTGAATGAGGGCCATAGTCTCTCTCTCATTTTGTCAGTACCTAGTATCCAGCTTACACACAATAATTATGTAGGCAAGTGTACCCTGCTTACCAAACCAGATATCTTTTTCTAAGGGACAATGGTAATAGGGTGAGCATTTAAAAAATGTGAGAGTTTAGCAGTAAACTCTCACATTGGTCGAATTTTTTGTTCAAAATGGGAAAACATCTGGATGAGAGTTTAAATTGTGAGAGTTTTTTTGGTCTACAAACATGTGAGTTTCATGTTCTCAGACTATTACATTGGCCGAGTTAAAAAAAAGTGTGAGAGTTTACTGCTAAACTCTAAAATTTACTAAACTCTCATCCTATTACATTTAGCCCTAATGTTTCCTACTTCTTTCCCCAGGCAGTAAGACACAGACAGCAGACTGTCACACTATTTTTTTAAGCCTCACTGCTTTAGCTTGCAAATAAGCCTGTCACATGGCTGGGAGTCCCAAAGATCTGAACTGGCCAGCTATATCCTCTATTCATTCAGTTGACTATTTTGCCAGCTCTTATTTGAGCCAAACCTGTTGGAAAGCTGAGTTTACAACACATGCTAAAATTTCCCTGGTATTTTAAATACATACAGTACGTTAAAAACTTCTGACACATATGTACTGTACCATCTACCATTGTTCTGGTGCTTCTCTCGCAGTAATTACTAACATTTATTTTACTAAACATATTGCTGTAGAAGAATAAGTAGTACATGTAAATTATACAAACGGTACATTCATTTTTTTCATAAAATCATCATAACTTAATAAAAGCAAGGAGTACCGCCGTGATGCTTCATTAATAAGATCTCCCTACCTGAGATTTCACTAAATGTAGCCCCATTCAATTTCAAACAGAGTGGCACACAAAGCATAAACATCTGAGGCCATTGTGTGCTTGGAAATAGATGCAGATTTCCAGTTGTATTCAGAGATGTCCGCATCTATGTGGCTGCACTGCGCCTAAACATCTGCTTGTGACAGCAGACATTATCACTGTTAGCATGGATGTGGAGCAGCCATACCCTGGATGCAAGAGATACATCTAAAATTGTCCGATCTTTGTATACACTTACCTTTAATTAGGCCGCAATTCTGTATACATCCCCACAACATGCCCATAGTAAACTTATGTACAACCCAGTTCCACTCAATTGGAGATATGGCTCACCTCAATTGGAGATATGGCTACTCTGAACGGCCCCACAGTTGTCCATCTCAGATGCCTTGGACGCATAGATAGTGCAACTCTGAATCTAAAGGTAGGTATATGGGTACATACTACATACTATACAATATATTGTGTGATCTTGGTAGTTTTTACCAATCTGCATGATCATCATATAGCATGTATACTCCATCTATCATTTACATGTGTCTTTCATCACATTGTCCCATCTGATGTGCTGCATGTCAGATGGACCTATGCAATGTTGGTGCACATCTAATGGTGTGTATGCCTGACTGCACATAGGGTTTGAGTCAGAGATGGAAACAGTTCATTCAGCAGCTGCATCTTTGGATGCAGATACTGTGTGAAAATATGTAAAATCAGCAGAAGGGGTCTGTAGTTTAAATATGCCCACTGCATGCTTTTGTGATTGATGATGCAGCAGTGGATAATCTGCATAAACATTGGTCATCTGAGTAACCCTCAACTTATTCAGGATGGCCTGTGTTTTCACACTGCCATGGCCAGTGAAACTGCTGATATGCCCTGTTTTTGGGAGACTAGCCATTACCGCCCCATCCCTGCTCCCAAATGGCTGCAGCATGTCAATCATGCTGTGGCTTAGGGGGCACTGCGACCAGCAACGCAGACAGAGCTCTGCACATGTGCAATACAGATCCTGCACATGCGCAAATTGACAACCATGATAGATATACATAAAACATTGGTACATCTCTGAATAAGGCCCATAGTGTACAGGAGAATGATTAATTGCATACAATTCCCTGACATGATATACTGTATATCGTGCCATCGATTGCATGGTGTCTACGCTCAAAATTGTGTGTTTTGAGATCATATGATTGTAAGTAAAATTATATTGTCTATCATATTGTTTGTTACAGGTGTGTACCTATCTGTAGTGTGAAGCAAAAACAACCCCATGTCTCATATGAAAAAAGAATGCTAGAATGTGCAAGCCCATGCTGCCAAATGACCTATACTGTACTTTACTTAGACACTTATAAAATATGTTGAAAATTTCAATGCAATGTTGAGGGAACATTTTTTTTGGCTGGACATGCCTTAACCACTTGCCTGCTGTGGTTGCATCAGATGCGACCATGCCAGACTGGGCTTTTCCTGACATTGTGGCATCTGATGCACCAGTCAGAAACATCTGAGTGGGCAGCTGCTGGAAGACAAGCTCTGTGCAGACGCAAGTCTCAGAGGGACATGCCAGCCCCTATGCAGCCATGGCTTCTAGCTTAGTGTCTGCTGATCACTGCTGTGTGCAGTGATCAGCCAGACTGGTGGCACCCCCAACCGGGTGGTTGCAGAGATAAGTATCAGTCGGGGAAGTGTAGTGAAAGGAGCGCTGCGCTCCTGTGTATTCCCGGCAGCTGCAAAGAGGAGCAGCTGTCGGTCATTCCAGCCAGCCCCCAGTGAATAGAGCCAGCAGCTGCAGAGAAAAGCAGCCGCCAGTCAATGAGTACCTTCTGCATTCGTCCCGATCACTGTGGCCAGCAGTGATCAGGCAGCTGGCGACGTCCCCTCTTGGTGGCTTCAGTGCAGTTGCTCTGCCCCCTATGTGTCCCAATCACTGCTGGTCAGCAGTGGTTGGGTAGTCTCAAGTCTGTGCATGGTAAATATATGCAGTATATATATATATATATATATATATACACGAGAGCTGATTGAAAAGTAATGAGACTGCCTCTGTGTTTCTGTCCCATAGGTAGATATGGCAACTCTATGCTGGTTATTGTGAAGCTCATACATCGATATGTCTGAACTTGCGGTTGGACTGCTGTAGTCTTCTTTGTTTGGTCACAGAGAGTGGAAGATATACATATGTTTCGTCATGGTGGATGAGGAAGATGTCTGTGAGATTACATCAGAGATGTGTGATTGAATGTTGTGTTAAACTTGGAAAAAGCGGAAATGAAACTCTTGAAGTATTATGGCAAGCATATGGTGGAGAAACAATTAGCCATGCTGCAGTATATCAGTGCTGGAAGCACATCAAAGAGGGTAACACGCAAGTGACTATTCTGGGAGACCATCCACCGCAGTTACAGATGTCCACTCTACCAAAGCTGTGGAGATATTGCAAAATGACAGAAGGTTAACTTTACTCATACTTTCAGCTTCACTTTGCATCTCATTCGAATGGATTCAGCCTATTGTGACAAAGGAACTGAAAATGCATCAGGTGTGTGCCAGGTGGGTAGCCAAAAATCTCAAGAAGAGCAGATGCAATGAGATGAATCATGCAAGAACACCGCTCGATACCTGATTTCCTGACATCGATTGTGACGTGTGAGGAATCATGAATTCGTCATTATGATCTGGAAACACGCAAATTTGCCTCCATCCAAAAAATTTGGTGTGATTTTGTCAGCATGTACAGTCATGCTTTTGCTGTTCTTTGATTTGCACGGTATGATCCTACAGCACTGGATTCCCTGTGGACAAACAAATAATGGTAACTACTATGCAAACATCCTGAAAACCAATTTGCATGGAGCCATGAGGAAGAATAGACCACATTTGCTGAATAAATAGATACCACAGTCATAGCGGCGGTGAGTTGGGGTAGATCCCATGCATGCGCATGAGATCCCATGATGGGGTCATCCAGGAAATGGCCAGAAATGCCATAGATGGTAATAGCTAATTAAATTATAGGGTATATAAGTCAGACAGGAATACTGTTATGACATCCTCCAGATGAAGTCCTGCTGAAATAGCGTAAAAGACGAAACGCGTTGAGGGTTGTGGTGACTCCGGTATCCTGAATCAGCACTTCATGACTCAGATAAGCTTGATTTAAATTTTTAAATGTAATTATTAATTTTTTTATGTGATATTTGTGATACATTTTTAAATACTACACTATGAGAACATTTCTTCTCTCCATTATTGGTGAAATTTGAGAGGTGCTGTTTTGTGAATAGAGGGGTGCTCCCTGGAATATCAAAAAATATATACTACATGCTCACATATTTAAACCTTGTGGTACACATATTACTTTATTCATACTCATTACGTATACCCCATATAATATTGCACTAGAGGGCGCTTGTGTTTCTCACCTTTTGTACTTCATAAATTCGTGGGACTATATAACAGGCCTATTGGAGAATTGATAGCTGCCACCATAATTTCAGGAAGTGTGAATGGGAAAGAATATCTCCATAAAGACATCAAGATCCATGGAACATTTTGGGGTGCAGTGCCGTCATTATTTTTTTATTTTATATATATATATATATATATATATATATAATACAGATGTGTCCACATACACCTTTCCTAAAATCTAGCCATATAACCAAATGTGCCATGCCATGGACTCTGTGACTTAGCCACACCTTGTGATTTATTTTTTTTTAAATGCCCCTTTAATCTGCTGCTTCATACAAATTCTATAGAATTATACAGTTTTTAGGTTTTCTAAAACAATAAAAAAAAAAAATTGAAATGTCCCCAAAGTTTACATTTTTTTAAAAATATCACATAACTGTATGTAAATAATAGCTATTTAGACTGTATTTCACATTTTTGATATAAAATTATATTAAATAAGGTTTAAATAGCTCTTATATGCATAATTTGAAAATTTCAAAATTGACATTTTTGCTAAAAAATATTAGCCAGTTAAGTGGTTAATAAACCCTAGTCTTGCTTCATGTATATTACATTTCTACTCTAATTTCAAAATATATATTATTTTTATTAGTCTGTTTTGAACTTGCTTTGTAATGAAATTGCACTATTTTCCAGAAGGTAATTATATTTAAAAGGCATGCATTTAATTAGCAGAATTGATTTATGCACATAAATATGTATTACTTAAGGCTATTTGCACACAATATTAGCTTAAACACCACAGCAGTAAAGTGACCCCTAGAGACCGAGTTAGACAAAGTACTATCACACATGAATGCATTTATTAAACAAAATCATCCTAAAATAACAAATAGAAAAATAAAACCTCTATATTTATGGTATTGTAATTCAGAATAGAAAATCCTGTATTTTTAGACATATTATTTTGTTCCATGACTTACTTATATTTTTGCTATACCTGACAAATAAAAAAACAAAAAAACAAATGAAATAGTAACTTGAATCTTCTGTAGTAATAAGTTGAGCAAAAAAGTTAAAATTAAATGCTTTGGTAGCAGACCTGCATAATGAGCTGTGTATAAATACATTACCATTTTCTGGAGCAGTCTAATATAACAAGTATGTCAAATGCTGTCTGATGAATTAGCAAAATATCATGAATTATAAAATACATAATGTATAGTGTTTGCTTTGTGATTGGCATATTCAGTTGCAGGTTCTACAAATGTGCATTTTTCCACTAATTATCATAGATAATGTGATTGCTAGAAGACTGTCATTTTTATTTTGACATAGCAATAAATTCTTCACATTTTTAAGCAATTTAAAGAGTCTTTTTTTGGGATATCCTATTAAAGGTGTAAAATACCCCAATCAATTGTTTTTTTTATGTTATGAGCCAAGTGTGTCATCCGATATGTTTCATTAGATACAGAGATGGACACTACACTGATGTTTACGCAGTTGAGCAATTATCGGTGGTCTGCGCATGCGGAAAGTTTAATTACCAATGTTGCTTGCAGTGAGGATTTATTTGCAATGTGATTGACAGGCAGGGATCATTTGTAGGCTGCAATGGGGGGAGTGGTGATTCAAGCACAGGCACGTCATGAGCATTTTTTGGGCTGTGTATCTCGCCTGCAACTGCGAACCCATATGCAGTAAAAATGGCTCCAGCTTCTCAAACCCCAGTGGCAGCATTAGCGTCTATCTCTGAATCAAGCTCTATGTCCTCTCTTCAAACCTATTCTGGGTGTATCACAGCATTAAAAAGGGATTAAGTACAGTAAGTGCACAATTCCTCTAACTTTTTTTTACCTTGACTCATTTATTTTATCTCCAAGGTTCAGCAGAGTACAATGTCAATTCCGGAGTATTCTAAACCAATGTACTGTAGGTTACATTTGCAACTATGATTATCCAGTTTCTGCTATAAAAGAGATTTGGATAATTTTGTTGTTTACAGAATAGGTCAAGGTTTGGGCACCAACTTACTTAAACAAAACAGCCCTAAATGAATTAATGTTGTATAATTCATGGATTACATTTTTTATAACTCTAAAAGCCACAATGACAACTCTCTGCCATGGATGACATACAACATTAGGATACACTGCTGTATTCTGCAATGATTGCTGATACTACTCTCCCTGCTGAAGAGAGGTGTGGATGATGCTCCAACGATCTGTGTATGTATTGCAGGAAACTTGCTCATTATCTAGCAAATTGTCTTTATGTAACAACTATAATAAACTATTTCATGGACTTGTAAACCAATGTAATTTATTTTATTGCATAACCTGTTCTATCTGTGTCTCAGGAAAATAAATATAATATGGCCACAATCCTTTTCTATCTACTATGCCAATACTAATTAATGATCACATTTCTACAACAGTAATGATTAATGCTGGTGCTGAATACCATTTTAAGGGTATAAATTCAGCAAAAAACAGTTGTATTCTGTCCAGGTCCAAATTATCACACATGAGTATGCCAACTGTGGATGGTTCACATCTGAACTGTAAACTTGTAAGACAAAACCACATGAGTTGTCAAGTGATCACATACACTGAGAACTCAGTACTACAGTATGTCATCCTAATAAAAACAACCACCTAACCTTGAATAATGGTTACTGGTCCCATTAGTATCAGTGACATTGGTAGTACTGTGTTTGGTTCATGATTCTTGGTAGTATACTTACTAAAGAACGGGTTTTTTGAAGTGGAAATGTTGCCCATAACAGAATCAGGGTTTTTTGAAGTGGAAATGTTGCCCATAACAGCCAATCAGATTCTAACTATAATCTTCTGGAAGGTGACAGATAAATGATAAGTAGAATCTGATTGGTTGCTATTGGCAACACCTCCACTTCTAAAAACCTGCACTTTAGTTAATATACCTCTAGGCCTACAGGCCACCTTTACACAACTATAGCCCCATTCTTATTGGTAACCTAAATTTATCAGGATGCAGTTTAAAATATTCTTTAACATATGAAAATAGTTTCGGAGTTTAGTTAAACTTTAAAATTTTAAACCATGCAAATGAACTTGATAACTTTACATTTTAAACTAACATTATTGTTATAATCTCAGCTGCTGCTCTGGTTGGGAGTTCTTCCACAGTGGTGGCCAACTGCTCTATGCATTGTGAGAAAATAAAATTCCATCATAGCAGAAATTATTCTTATTTTACGTTAATTTGAAAAGTTTAATAAAAAATGTAAAAAGTTACAGGTCAACTGCTGGTCCCAGCAAGCCTGACAGGGCCAGATGGCACTTGTCAAACAAACCACGAGTGACTTTAGAGCACCTAGAACATAATTAGTACCCTCCCAATGCACAAAACGCATCACCGGGGTGGCCAGTCAGTGTGACGCAGACACATGCAGGTGTAATAAACCTAATCCATTCACACACGTATTGCTTCTCTCCTGGTATAATTTATAACATGCACATTATGAATATAGAACACACACAATATTTATACTGAATCCAGCTATTTTTCATGAGATTTTTTTTTTAGTTTAGCGTTCCTGCTCTTCCATCATAGTATTCTCCATTGTGGATATTTCTGTTTCTTATGTTTCTGCTTTTTCCTTGGTGCATGATCCATGATCATATCTTCCCTGTCACATTGTCTACCTCATCTTTCTGCATCATGTGTCACTTTGATTGGACTACTGGACAATTTCTGTCTGACAGGGTTAAATGTCACTTCCTGTGACTTACAGGCATCGGCAACTTTCCGGCAAGCCTGGTCGATGTTTTAAAGTAGCAATCATTTAAAAGGCAAAACGATTGTCACTTTAAAATATTGGGCAGGCTCGCTGGGAAGTTGCCTAATGTTTTAAAGTACTGTAGCAATCATAGTGTACACCATTACCATACTTCAGCTATTTATGTGTTGCATTATTATCTTAAGCTGGCCACACACTAGAACAACTTACATCCAACCAGCCAACTTGTTGATTGGTTGGAATGAAAATCTGGTAAGGAATGGGAGTAAATGATGATCAGCAATTTACTCCTAAATGCCAGAAAACAGATGAAAATGGTCGTTCAGACAAGTTTGTTAAATGTTTGATCTAAACTATTTATTCATACAACAGTTTTGGTCCATTTTTCAGCGTCTGGGAGCAAGTTGCTGATTGTATTCCTTACCAGATTTTCATTCCAACCAATCTACTAGTTGGCTGGTTGGACAGATAATCTTTATATGTGTGGCCAGCTTTACTATATCTCATTTATATTTTTCTGTCTAGGGCATGATTCACAGATGGATGCATACCGATGTTTGCGCAGTTGAGTGATTGTCGTGATCTGTGCATGCATCTTAGGGTCACTGTGCTTGTATCAATATTCATTGCCATTGTTTCTTGCAGTGAGGAGTTAGTCACAAAATAATTGACAGGCAGGGACTGTTTCTGGGCGGCATATGAAAATGTGTTGTAACCATTTTCGGGGTATGAATCAGCCTGCAACTGTGATCCCATATACAGTAACAAAGGCTCCAGCGTCCCAGTTTCAGTAGCCATCTGGATTAACCACAAGTTTTATGCCCTCTTATTGGGGCCTATTCATGATGTTAATTATCGGGCTCCGAACGAACCCCGATAATTAACACCCTAACTCGCCGCGGCCACCGAAGCAATTCACCATTGCTCCGGCACGGTGACAGCTGATGTGAAATCAGCTGCCCCCGTGAGCGGCTTCACTGCTCCTTTTTGAAGCAGTGAATCTTTTCACTGCTCCTTTCGGAGCGGTGACGGCTGTGCGCATGCATGACCTTCAGGTCACGCATGCGCACAAGAGCCTCGACATCCGGCGGAAGGAGCCGGACAGGGGCGGAGGGATACGAAAGGACCCCTTCTCGCAAGCTGGACCCTCTTCCCATAGGGAACAGCGGGCGGCGAAGAACAAGTGGGGGTATTTGCCATCTGAAGATGGTGAATGCCCCCGCAGTCAAGCTCCGAAAGTATAATATTTTCGAAGCTTGATGAATTCTGTCCCCATACTAGTGTATGGGGACAGCGGGCCATTCCAAAAACAGAAGGTAAGTAGGAGATATCTGTGATATCTCCTGCTTCACCTTCTTAATGAATGACCCGAATACTTAATTTTAACAATTGCAGGTGAAAATGTGCTTTTTCACCTGCTTTTGTCAAAATTATGTGATGATGAATAGGCCCCATTCTGTCTTATCTGTGCTTCCCCTTCTCACTTCCTCACAAATATCCTCTAGTCTGCTTTATGTATGCTCATCTCACTTGCTTGAGCTGTCAGGTGAATAAGAGATCACTATATGAGAGGACGGAAAGTTTTCATATTATACTGATTACTTGATAGAAGAACAAGAAAGTTTGTTGTCACTGGAGATTTCAAACTCACATATGAAGATGTAAGCTACAGTAGGATGCAGAGATCAGGTAAGGGTGCAGTGGAAAATAAGCCATTAGCACTTAACATTCCAAAAGAAGTTTCAAGAATATACAGCACCTCCTTGTCTGCCTTTTTTGGCCCACTTTTTATATTATCCCTTATATTCTATTTTCTTCCTCTTTGTGTTTTTGTATATAAATTACTTCTTAATTGACTTCATGTAGTCACTCCACTTCATGTATCTTGATTGTCCCTCTTTATCTGCAGCCTTTTTTGTATGCCCTATGTCTTATTTAAATACCACCCAAGCCCTTTTTGGAATGTTGTCGGCATTCCGACGGCCAGGATGGCATCGGTCAGAATGTCGGTGCCAGAATCCAGAGAGTAGTCTGAATCCTGGCTTCAGAATCCCAACCGCTGACATCACAACAGTGAGTATTAGGGTTAGAGTTAGGGTTACGGGTTAGGGGTTAGGCACTAGGGGGGGTTAGGCTGTGGGAGGGGATGGTTGGGGTTAGGCTGCGGGGAGGGAGGGTTAGGCTGCAGTAGGGAAGGATTAGATTTAGGCTGTGGGAAAGGTGGGTTAGAGTTAGGGGGAGGATTATGGTAAGGGTTGCTTACAAAATTCTGTCGGGATTCTGAATGTCAGGATGCCGCTGTCGGTATTCTGACCTCTGGGATCCCGAACCCAACCTCCTACCCTCTTAAAATGTCTGTCAATTTTCTCTTCCAACCCCTTTTACATCTGTCTCCCTCCTTATTATTCCACTTCCCCTTTACTGCTTTTGATTTTGTGTCTTTTCTCCCTGCCTGACACTCTTTCAGTTGGCATCTCATACTTACCCCAGACCAAGACAGAACAAGCAATGCCACCTTAGGTTGTGAGATGACAAGGAACAATAGAAAGACAAAAGCTCTTTGCTGATAGTGCAGTCTCCCACTTCCACTCTTGTCTTTCCATTCCTAGGGTGCAGTCACTCCATGCATTGTATTTTCCTACAGCCTATGGACCACATTAATATAAATAATAAATTGGCTTTATTGACACAGCATGTGCTTTATGTTTCTTGTAATGTGAATGTTTTCTATTTTTGGCAACTAAATGGTGAGATAATGGAGTTTTCCATGCAAAGGAATAACAAGGCCACTTCTAATTAAGACAAGAACAAACCAGCCTGTATTGTACACTTCAGATTACAGAGGTTACTTCAAATTAACATAAGTTTTTTGGAGGCTGTACTAAAGTTAGTTGTATTAAATACCAGCTGTGCTGGCAGATAAGCGTGGGATGTGAAAAGAAGATAGTGTTCACATTCAAATTAGCACTTGGCACAATATAATTCTCTGATTGCAAACTATATGAAGTTGCCGGTGCTAATTGGTTGATTTTATTTGAAGCAGATGTTGTTAGCTTTCCCACTAATGATTTGGAGAGAAATTCTTTTAAAAGACATGCCATGTTAGGTTCTCTGCAGCATAATAAGCTAATTACAACTTTAAATACTTGCAGTAATTAGCACAATGTGTATAAAGTGCCTGTGATCTTTTCACCCTGTTGCATTCTTGTTAGGGCATCTCAAAAGAAAAACTGCCTTGCCTATCCAGGGCTGGTTTTGTGTTTGCTTTCTTATATAAATAATATACAGAATGTTGATTACACTTTGTAGATTAACACTGTGGTAAATAGCATAACTATTAACAAACTTTTATTTATTATAAACATATTCCAGAGCCAATTCAATTTATAGAAATGGCATAGTAAACAAATTAGAAACATTTTAAAAGTGAAAAAAAATAAAAGTTAAATTTTGATCACATGGTAATAAGAAAGTACAATGTAATTTATTTTCACAGGTTGAAAGATCTTGGAAAATATACTATGCTACTTTTAGACTGAATATTTGTCACTTCCTTCCACAAATCAGGGGAACTCCTTTTTATAACTCATTGTGTTGCTGGGTCATATTTTTTTTTTGTTTAAATTTCCCAGTAGACTATGCTAGATTAAGACCAGAATGATAGCACAGGTAAGAATGAAGTTAGGACATTACCTTTTTTTATTGTTGGCATTGTCTTTTTTAATACAAAAAAAGGCTAATAACTAATATACTAACAAAAATAGAGACTATTTTATTTTAATCAATAGGCACTGGAGTATCTACCTTGGGTATTTATTTTTGTAGCAGAATACTACTACTAACTACTATTTGCTGGCTGTCAAAAGACAGACAGCTGCACCCCGTTGCTCAGAATCCCAACAGGGGCTTGGTAAGTATCCTAACCCTCCCTTCCTGCATCCTAACCCTAACCCCCCCACTCACCACCTAACCTTAACTCTCCCCATTAGTGCCTAAACCTTGCCCTTCCCTCTTGGTGCCTAAACCTAACCCTCCCCCCTTGGTGCCTAACCCCCCTACCCCCCTGGTGGTGCCTAAACCTAATCCCCGCCTTCAGCGTATCCTTAACCCCCCCTCAGCCTAACCCTTAATTCCCCAGTGGTGCCTAATTCTAATCTTCCCCCCGCAGCTTAAACCTAACATGCCCCATTATATTTATGTTCGGGATGGTGGCTATCAGGATGCTGGAGTCGGCATCTCAAGTGGGACAGGATTCCAGTGCTGGGATTTCGACCGCCAGCATCCCAACCGCCGGCATCTTATCTGCATCTTGTTGTAGCACATATGCCTTGAAACACTGTACATATTGTGACCTAGACTCAGTATATCACCATCCTCACTGATGATTTACCGTCCCCCTGGTCCTCCCTCCAAGTTCTTTGACAACTTTGCTTCCTGGCTCCCTCACTTTCTCTCCTCAGACCTTCCCTCCATTATCCTAGGTGACTTCAATATTCCAATTGATATCCCCACAGAATCCTCTGCTTCCAAACTCCTCATCCTCACATCTTCATTTGGCCTCTCCCAATAGACCTCCTTACCCGCCCATGTGAGTGGGCATTCGCTTGATCTAGTCTTCACTCACCATTGTGATATTTCTGATTACTGCAATTCCCCATTCCCCCTCTCTGACCATCACCTTCTCTCTTTGAACCTATCCCTCTCTCCTTTCCCTCCTCTACCTCCTAATGCCACCATCACTAAGCGTAACTTTGTGGCTATTGACACAGTCTTCTTTTCTTCCTTGCTTGACTCACTTCTCTCCCCTATCCTCTCTCTCTCCTGCCCTGAACAACCTGCTTCACTATACAATGCCTGCCTTACTTCTGCTCTTGACTCTGTTGCTCTGGCGATCACTACTCACCCTCGCAGAGCCCGCCCTAGGCATAGGCATTATAAGCAAATCCCTAGGGGTGACTCAGACTGCTAGGGGCATTCCAGGGCTGAGCTCTGCCTGCCCCCCCCTTGTCGCTGCCACCTGCCACCTGCTACTGGGGCCACCTGCTGCTGCTACCCCGGAGCCGGCGCAGCTACCAGCTTTCTCCCCCAGTGCGCTGCCGCAATCGGAGCTTTCCAATCGGGCAGCGCAGCGAATGGTCAGGCCGGTCATGTGACCGGGATCCGCTTCTGCCCGCCCCTTAATCAGAATGAGCTTCTGCATAGTGGCTCATTCTGACAGTCTACAGCCTAGCACAGACAGTCCGCATCATGCACTGAGCTGAGCAGTCTGTGTTCAGCCTATGCTGTGATTGGAGCCTGTGTAATGAGCGGAGAGCAATTACACAGGCTCCGATCACAGCACTGACTGAACACAGACTGCTCAGCTCAGTGCATGATTCAGACTGTGTGGTAGCCGGAGGATGGAGTTCTCCCCTGAACTCCAGCTTCCGACTCTCCCCACGGGCACTATGGGAAAGATGTCATGACGTCTCTCCCATAGTTTCGAGGAGCAGCCTGGCGGACCAGAGGGTGGAGGATGCAGGAGCGGGTTTAAGGTAAGTTTTTTTTGTGTGTGTATGTCAGTGGCTATAAGGGCACTACTATAAGGGCACTACAGGGGGGCATTCCTATAAGGGCACTACAGGGGAGCATTACTATAAGGGCACTACAGGGGGGCTTTACTATAAGGACACTACGGGGGCATTACTATTAGGGCACTACAGGGGGCATTACTATAAGGGCACTACAGCTGACATTACTATAAATAATATTATATATATATATATGTATATATATAGTCATAAAGGAGTGGCGGCACTCGGCAAAAACAAGCACAATTAAAGAAGGGTTAAATAAACCACCAGGCTTTTCATCAGGAAGTACAAAAAACATTTATAACACTTACCTATATACACAGGAAAAACCACGAGTGCAGCTGATCGCGTCCATCAGGATCACCATCTGACGTCATCGCTATGCACTGTACAGCGGGCGCGACGTCTGACGTGTCCATCACTATGGAGACCAGAGTAAACAAACCAAATGATACGTGCCTTCACCAACACAAATAAGACATACAAGCAAAACTGGGCAAAACAATTGGAAAAAAAAAAACAATGAAAATGGGAGTGAGTGTAGTAAGAGATATATGCATAACTGAAGACAGAAACAATAAATATAAGATACAGAGCATCATCAGAGCAACAATGTTAAAAGACAGTTAGGCAGCAACTAGATCAAAACATATGGGACCTGAGCTGGTCCATAAAAAAATGTAGTTAAAGCATGCTAACGACAGTGTTTCATTGAGCCCATTTGGTTGCAGGGTATTGAGGTGTATCCACCTTGCCTCAATCTGCAACAAACGCCTTGCTCTGTCACCCCCTCTCACACTCACGGGGACATGGTCAATCATTTTGCAGTGCAAAGTCGACAAACTATGTCGATAGATTTTAAAGTGGTGTGCTACTTGCTGATCAGTGTCACCACCACTGAGGGTTTGGCGAATAGCCGATTTGTGTAATGTCATCCTTTCATGCAGCTGGCGGGTGGTTTTGCCAATATACAAGAGGCCACAGGTACACTGGTGGTGACACTGATCAGCCAGTAGCATGCCACTTTAAAATCTATCGACATAGTTTGTCGGCTTTGCACTACAAAATGATCGAGCATGTCCCCGTGAGTGTGAGAGGGGGTGACAGAGCAAGGCGTTTGTTGCAGATTGAGGCAAGGTGGATACACTGCCTCAATACTCTGCAACCTAATGGGCTCAATGAAACACTGTCGTTAGCACGCTTTAACTAAATTTTGTTGTGGACCAGCTCAGGTCCCATATATTTTGATCTAGTTGCTGCCTAACTGTCTTTTAACATTGTTGCTCTCATGATGCTCCGTATCTTATAATTATTGTTTCTGTCTGCAGATGTGCATATATCTCTTACTACACTCACTCCCTTTCTCATTGTTTTTTTTTTTCCCATTGTTTTGCCCAGTTTTGCTTGTATGTCTTATTTGTGTTGGTGATGGCACGTATCATTTAGTATGTTTACTCTGGTCTCCATAGTGATGGACACATCAGACACCGCGCCCGCTGTACAGTGCATAGCGATGACGTCAGATGGTGATCCTGATGGACGCGATCAGCTGCACTCGTGGTGTTTTCTGTGTATATAGGTAAGTGTTGTAAATGTTTTTTGTACTTCCTGATGAAAATACTGGTGATTGAAACGTTGAAGTGAATACAGAGGTTTATTTAACCCTTCTTTAATTGTGCTTGTTTTTGCCGAGTGCCGCTGCACCTTTATGACTGTATTTCTGATACCCTCGCGGAAGGCACCCACATTGTGTTTGGAATCTGAGTGCCGGGCCCATGCTACTTTATATATAAATATATATATATATATATATATATACACACACACATATATACATTCAGCCCGGCACTCTGGATAAATTTACTGGTAATCTGGAGGGTGTCCTTCTAGGATAATAAACAAATTCCTATAACAAGCTGAACAGCCCTTCAGGAAAAAAATAGGCGGCACTCCTCAGTAGTTGTAACAAAGTGATATATTGTCACAAATCACATAGGTTCTGTTGATGTTTCAAGACCCATTGGTTTTTTCATTATGACATGTCCTGATGAAAAGACAGATGGGTTTTAAAACGTCAACAGCACCTACTGAGGAGGGAAACCTGTTTTTTTCCTGATGGGCTGTTCACCTTGGCTAGGGCCGGCTATGCACCCTCGTAGATCCACACCTCAAACCTGGCATTCCAAATGCACCAGATACCTTCAAAAGTGTTCACAAACCGCCAAGCAACATTGGGAAAGATCTCGCTCTAAGGCAGATTTTCTCCATTTCAAATGTATGCTGTCATCCTACAGTGCTGCCCTTTCCCTCTATAAACAGTCATATTTCAAGAACCTCATCTGCTCCCAGTCCTTAAATCTCCAGTGTCTTTTCTCCACCTTCAACTCCCTACTATACCCACTCCGTCCTCATTCTCGGTCCTTGACTTTGCTATCTACTTCACATCTATAATTGATTCCATACATCACAACATCATATCCAAACAGTCATCCAGCTCTCCACCTCCTCCTTTCCCGGATCACCCCTCCCCATCCATTTTACCAATGCTGACATCCTTCTCTCCTGTATCTGGAGAGGAAGTCATGGCCCTCATCCGGTCCTCCCCCCCTTAACCCTATCCCCTCCCACCACATCCACTACCTTTCTCCTTCTGCCTGCTCCCATATTGTCCACCTCCTTAACCTTTCCCTCTCATTAGGCACTGTCCCTTTTGCATGCAAGCATGCCCTTGTCTCCCCCGTTCTTTAAAAATTTACACTTGATCCTAATATTCTCTCTAACTACTGACCCATCTCTCTCGTCCCTTTAGCCTCCAAACTCCTTAAGTGCATTGTTTACAACCACCTTACCACCTTTCTTTCCTCACACTTCTTTCTTGACAGTTTTCAGTCTGGCTTCCATTCTCTCCCACTCCACTGATACTGCCCTCATAAAAGTCAGCAACGACCTCCTCACTGACAAATCCAAGGAAGGACCATTACTCTCTGCTCATTCTCCTTGACCTTTCTGTGGCTTTTGACACTGTGGACCACCCTCTCCTGCTGCAAATCCTTTACTCCCTTGGTCTACGTGACACTGCCCTCTCCTGGCTGTTCTCCTACCTCTGTGACCAATCCTTCTCTGTTTCTTCTCATGACTCCTCTTCTCCTCCACAACCTTTTTCAGTAGGTGTTCCCCAAGGTTCTGTACTTGGACCTCTCCTTTTCTCCCTCTATACTTCCTCTCTAGGTGAACTCTTCAGATCTTTTGACCTCCATTATCATCTATATGCTGATGATACTTAGATCTACCTTTCCTCCCCTGATCTATCCCCCCTCTCTACTGACTCGTATCTCCAACTGTCTCTCTGCTATCTCTTCCTGGATGTCGCAGTGATTTCTTAAACTTAATATGTCTAAGACAGAGCTGCTCATCTTCCCACCCTCCACCATAACCTCACTTCCCACTATTTCTTTATCTATTGATGGCACAACTATCTCATCTAGCCCCAAAGTGCACTGTCTTGGAGCTATCCTGGACTCATTCCTCTCCTTCAAACAACATATACAGAACCTCTCACAGTCCTGTCGTTTTGATCTCAAAAATATTTCACTCACTGCTCATCTCCAGATTGGACTACTGTAACCTCCTCCTATCTGCCCTCCCCAAATCCCATCTCTCTCTTCTCCAGTCTATCCTCAATGCTGCTGCTCAGCTCATCTTCCTCTCCAAATGCTCTACATCTGCCTCCCCTCTCTTACAAGCCCTCCACTGGCTCTCTTTCTCTTTCAAAACCCAATTCAAAGTTCTCACCTTCTCTTACAATGCCCTCTCCCAATTTTTCACATTTATATCTCTGATCTAATCTCCCTTCACTCTCCTGTCTGCCCTCTTCATTCAACGAATGCACGCCGCCTTTCATGCCAACTGATTACTTCCTCACACTCTCGCCTCCAAGATTTTGCCCGTGCAGCTCCACACCTTTGGAACTCTCTCCCTCTTATTAAGGCCTTCCAGCTCTCATCCTAACTTGCTGCTATATGCTCCTTTATCCCTGTCTACCCCATCTGTGTCACACCTGTTTGTCTGCCCTTCCCCTTTAGAATGTAAGCTCTTGTAAGCAGGGCCCTCTACCCTCTTGTGCTTCTCCCTACTTTACTTTCATCTACTTCTTACTCCCCACTAGGGAACCTAACACTTTGGGCCTGATTCAGAGCCAAACGCTCTGACCAGAGCGCTCACTCTGAATCAGGGCCCTCCTCCATGAAAATGGAGCGGCCTCCTGGCCGCTCGTATAGCTGTGGGTGACCACCCACAGCATATGCGAGCGGCCAAAAAGATGGTCGCGATGGTCATGACCATCGCGACCATCGGACTTGCAATGGAGACCCTGCGGTAGGGTCTCCCTGCCACAAGCCATGGAGTGATTTTGGCTCTATCAGAGCCAAAATCACTCCTACTGACATCACTAGTGATGTCAGTGGGGCCGGCTTCAGACGGTAGGCGTTCCCATGGGAACGCCTCCGTCTGGCCGTCACACCCCCGGCACGCCCACCAAAGGGGGCGTGCTGTCAATCAACATCCTCCATACTAAAATGCAGGGCCATAACTATGGTAGTGCAACCTGTGCCATGGCACAGGGCACCGCAGGACAGGGGGCGCTGTTTGGGCCTGTCAATTTTCCTGTTTATTATCATTCTCACTTGTAGCTTCCTCTTCTTTAATCCCCAGCATCTCCTGGCCTGCTCTATCTCTTCCCCAGCCTTTCCCCATGAGGCCATGGCCCTTTTTCAGGTGCACTATCTTATGTCCCTATTTAAAAAATTGGGGGAGGGGGGCGTCAATGCTCTCTCTGGCACAGGGCATCAAATAGTCAAGTTACAGCTCTGCTAATATGCTTTGCTAGAAAGAGATAAGGACTATCAATATATGTAAAAACAAGCTCTTTATCATTTAGTCTGTTTAGGTTTAGTTTAATAACAGTCCATCACATACCCTACAGTGTTGATATGTGAATATTGTTGGGCAGTTACCAAGCTATTATTATGCCAATCAACTGTACCCCAAGACCCAAAATACTGATTGCTGACATTTTTTCTGCCTTCTTATGTATGCAATTGCATATCTAAAATGGGTATAGGGTGTGCAGTGCACCACACACCCTACACTCAGAGTATACCTACTCGGTGCTGGCAATTGGGTTCCTTTTCCTCCACTGTGCCATCTTCCTAGTGACATCTTTGGAATGTTGGTGCTAAGTGAATACAAAGACTGGCATGTGCTAGAGCCTTTGCTATCGTGTGCAAATCTTCCTGAATAGAATTGGGAAGATAGTGCCACAGAGTAGGGGGGATCCAATTGCCAGAACAAGGAGAAAAGTGAAAGGGTTGGGGTGGTCTGTTGCTGTGAGGAGGGGACCTGCTGCTGATGGGCATTAGTACACCCCTGTATGTATGTATGTATGTATGTATGTATATATGTATTAGAGATGAGAGTGTCTGGTTCTCTGGGAACCAGACCCACTCAAATTTCGGAGATTCAGGGGGATCCAAGACACAGCTCGGTTCTCACTGCCGACACTGCTGGCACACTGCATTGGGGACACCATCAGCACTCATGCACTGCCGACACTCCCTGGAGCCCCACACTGAGGACACCGCCGGCACCCTGCACTAAGGACACTGCCAGCACCCCTGCACTGCTGTCCCATGTACTGAGATCACTGTCAGCAACCCCACACTGCCAACACTCCCACACTGAGGACACCACCGGCACCCCTGCACTGCCGACACTGTCAGCACATGTGCACTGAGGACACCGCTGGCACCTCCGCTTTGCCAACACCACTGGCACCCTGCGCTGAGGACCCTGCCAGCACCCCCACACTCCCCACATACTGAGGACATTGTCAGTAACACCACACTACCGCACTCCCACAATGAGGACACCACCGCCACCACTGCACTCCCCACATACTGAGAACACTGTCAGCAACCCCACACTGCCAACACTGCTGGCACTCCCACACTGAGGACACCACCACCACCCCCGCACTGCTAACATTGTTGGCACACCCGCTCTGCCAACACCACCGGCACCCTGCACTGAGGACACTGCCAGCACCCCCACACTGCTGCCCCACATACTGCAGACACTGTCAGCAACCTCGCACTGCCAACACTGCTTACACTCCCACACCAAGGGCATCCCCACACTACCGACATTGTCAGTTCCCGTGCACTGAGGACACATAAGGAACCTCTGGCACCCCCGCTCTGCCGACACTGCGTGCACCCAGCACTGACACTGCCAGCACCCCCACTCTGCCATCACCGTCACACTGCTAACACAGCCTGCACCCCTGCATTGAGGACACCACTGGCACTCTTGCATTGATTACACTGCCAGCACCCTGCACTGCCGACACTGCTGCCACAGTAAGTGCATTATCGGTGTATCCAACCCACACTGTATAACACACTGTATTCGACCCACACTGTATTCAGCCCACACTGTATCCGACCTGCACTATATCAGACCCACACTGTATGCGACCTGCACTGTAACTGACTCACACTGGCCCTGATTCAGAGCCGGACACTGTGACAGAGCGCTCGCTCTGAATCAGGGCCGTCCTTCCTGATTTTAGAGCGGCCTCCTGGCTGCTCGCATAGCTGTGGGTGACCACCCACAGCTATAGCGAGCGGCCAAAAAGATGGTCACGATGGTCAAGACCATCGCGACCATCGGGCTTGCGATGAGACCCTTGTGGTAGGGTCTCGTCTGCCGCAAGCCCTGGAGTGCTTTTGGCCCTATCAGAGCCAAAAGCACTCCCACTGACATCACTTGTGATGTCATTGGGGCCGGCCTCAGATGGAAGGCGTTCCCATGGGAACGCCTCCATCTGGCCAGCCACGCCCCCTAATGGGCACGCCCACCAAAGGGGGCGTGCTGTCACTCACCATCGACAGCATGCCCCCTTTGTAGTGAGACCCATATCCAGGTCTCGTACATGCGCACGATGGAGCCGGGTCCATTGTGCGCATGCACACTGGCCCAACATCGACCCGCTTGCAAGCGGTCAGCGCTCGCGAGTGGGTCTGAATCAGGCCTACTGTACCTTGCACTGTATCCAACCGGCACGTTTTCTGACTCGCAGGTACGGAGCACTGTTTTTAATGGTTGGGGAGATTTTGGGGAAATGCTCAACAAAAAGGCTGATTGATTGGGGCTTTACATGGGCCAGTCATCGTTGGCCCAGCACCCCCAGGAGGAAAATATAGATTGAGCACTGATAATAGGCATGTGTAGGGAGCATTTATGTCTGCTTTTGCTACAGTATTTACACATGGTTTAGGAGTTTTTTGTTTGCTGCTTGTTAACTATGACTAATTGTTTTGAGCAAGGATATTACACGTATGATTTTTAGTAAATTTCTGTGCTGTATTGTTTTCTGTTGAACGTACTTGTGAGTTGGTTTGGCCTATGTTTTTGAACAATATTGTGTGAGGTGATCAAAATTGACTGGAATTGAGTGGAAATTAATATTATTGAGGCTAATAATACTGTAAGAACAAACAAAAAAGACCAAATGTGATTTTAGCAGTTTTTATAAATTAAAAAAAAAAATACAGATCCAAAACCAAAACACGTAAGGGCGGTTTTGGCAAAACCAAATCCAGATACAAAACACGAAGGAGATACAGATCCAAAACCAAAATACGGGGGTCGGCGCACATCCCGAGTATGTATGTAAGTATGTACAGTATGTATGTATGTATGCATACATGCATGTTTGTATGTATGTGTATCTTGACATAATTAAGCTGTATACTAGCCCTGATTTACCATGCCCAATTACTATCAGCCATCTACAATCTCTGCTGGAGCAGCAGACAGCGAGTTAATGTGAATTCAGGGTTTATTTTTATTTAGAGATGTATACTGATTTTTGTGCTATTTTAGTAGCTTAACTATGTAATGTATTCATTTCCTGGTATATGTTTTTTTATGTAGTTTAAAGTTATTTTTTTTTACTTTTATAATTGTATTTTTTATAAATAAGAATGGGAAGGGGCAACCTTGACCTTCAGCTAGTTGACCTGTTAGCACCTGTTAGCAATGAAGCACGTCAGTGAGCTGAAGCATCAGCACCTTTTGTAACACCACCCAAACCAACACTAACACAAGCTGTTTACTACATGTGGCTGCTGGGAGCATTAATGATTACAGCAGCGATCAGCTTCTGATGAACAATGTTGGCTTTCCAGACCTGGCAGTTTAAAGAAACAGTATAAAGACACACACAATAAGAAGTATGTTGTAATTGTGGACTCCTATTTTATATATATATATATATACTGTATATATATATATATATCATACTTGCCCACATTCAGCTCCCTCCTTCCGGGAGGGAGCTGAATGCCTGCATTGCGTGAGGGGTGTGGCCGGGCTATGATGCCGTTTTGGGGGCGGGGCCGGGGGCGTGACCGCACGATCGCGTCATCGTGGCCCCGCCCCCTCTTCACAATGCCGGAAAAAAGGCATTGTGAAGCAGGGGGCGGAGCCACGATGACGCGATTCAGCGCGAATCGCGTCATCGGGCCCCCCGCCAGCGGGGGCTTTTACTATTAGTCTGGGGGGTAGGCGGCAGCCGGGAGGCTTGCCTGCCTTTCCGGGGGGTCGGGAGCGGCACCCGATATTCGGGAGGCTCCCGACCAAATCGGGAGGGTAGGCAAGCCTGATATATATATATATATATATATATATATATATATATATATATTCCCTTTTTATTTCTGCAGGATCAAAGTATTAAAACAAAATCTATATTTTTTTTAAATAGACATAATCAATTGGCTGCAAATTTTTTTAAATCTGACACCCCAGGGTTTTTCCCACATGCGCAAAGTTTTTGTTATATAATTGGGCACAAGAATTTCACAAGCGGTAATTTCAATAGGAAGTTACTGTTGCATTTCTTCTCACATGTCAGGAGCAGGTGCACAGTTAAAAAAATCCTATTTCAATGAAAAAAATCTCAGGACTGGGATCAGTACCATTTGGACACCCCCTCTAGTGACTAATTAGGCAATTGTATGTTTTCAATTAGCCTAATTAGTTCAAAAATTACATGTCAATTTTGGGGTGAAAAAAAAAAACTTTGTTAAATTACCCCAAGATCAACTTTATCAATTTTTTAACCCAAATTTAACTAAAGTATTTATTTAAAGGAAAAAAATGTTTTTCTATCATTTTGTTACAGTTTTTTTTAAGTTGATTCAAATTGCCCCAAAATCAACTTTTAAATTTTTTTTAAAACTTGTTTGTTTTATTCATATTTAATTAAACAAAATAGTTAGCTTTTTAAAAAAATTTAAAATAAATTTAAATCTAATTTTTTTCTCTGGGACATTTAGTAACATCTGTACTGCTGCCCAATATTTTTATTATATTTTAGGGGGGTACAGGGTGATTTGCACATTTTTTTAATTGTTTGCTGGAAAAATTACTGCAACTAATTTCTTTTCAATTGGATAGCATGTGAATTAAGAGGGTGCATACCCACATTAATGAAAACATGGTAGCGATGGCTGCAGTAATTCTCCCTGTAAAAAGCTAACGGATAATTGAATGTGTGTGTGAAAAAAATTTAAATATATGGAAAATAGGTTATAACAAAATTAATTATACTTTATGTTCCAATATTTTAGAATAACTTTGAGAAATGTCTTTGATCAATTACACTAAATCATAATATTTTCCATATCAGTTATCAGTTGTAATCTCAGTGCCTGGGGTAGAGTTTAATGAGAATTCCATGTACATGAAAAAAATGCATATATTTGCATGTAAACAGAGCTATATGCATCTTGCAGTGCACCGATTCCTGATTCGTACATATGTTTGATACTCATCACTTTTATCAGTACACACTTGCACCAGCCCTATATTTGATGCAAAAGATGAGTCTGAATAAATGCATATTTATGCTTCCATCCACCTCTGCACAACCTGCATTTCCATCAACATGCCATCTCTTAACTTTGCCTGTGTGAGAAGACATTGTTACTGCCCAGTTATGTCTACATTAACACTAGTAGAATTGTAAATTAAATGCGCATGACTCTGCTTTGCTTGTAGTCACATACGTTCAGTTCCACAGGACGCACAGTGCAAAAAGCTACAATATATGATCTTCATATACAGAGTTGCATACATGCAACTCTGTATTGGCTCCTCAAAGTCTAATATTCAGATTGTGGTTATGTTACATTTTTTATATGGTGACTATAATGAACAAGTTTCTTATATTCTTATGCTAAAAGTACAAATGTTGCAGTACTCAGTTACTGCCTCTATTAGTTTGGTAATTCTAAAAATAGTAAAGCTGTTTTTCAACTTTAGTTACTTTACAGTAGAGTTATAGTTATATTTTGACTCTGTAGCTACATTAGTTAGCTAGACAGTAGCTAGACAGTACAAGTCAATGCTGGTCATTAGGTTGGTATTCAAAATAGTCAAAATGTAGGCACCATTATGTCATCAATCAAAAAGGTACAAAAAGTCAACTACCAAAATGTCGACAGTTACAAGCAATTGTCAATAAAAATGTCAACAAGTCCAAATTGTCGACAGGTACAAAATGTTGACAATCAAAATGTAGACAGGTACAAAACAGTGGTACACAGAATGGAAGTTTATTGGCCCCATAACAGGTGCTTGTAAGGAAGGAGTTAATCTAGACAAGAAAAAAACAAAAAACAAAGTCCAAAAGCACAATGCAATTGGTCAGAAAAAGAGATTTGCATCCTACATGATAATAAAATGAAGAGGACTCATGCCATCAGCCACATCATTGTGTCTCTGCTCTGGTGGTCCTACACTACATAATAAAAATAGCCCCACTTTGAGTCTTATATTCATATGTTTCTAAATTGAGAGCTAACTTACTTGTGGACACCTCCAATACTGCATTACAATGATAAGCATACCCTACAGCTACTGATGCCATACATACAGTACCAGTGTCGTAGCTGTAATGGGTGCATTGTGTGCGGGGCCCCGCACTGCACACCCTGCACCCAGATTATTTTAATCTTACCTGTCCGTGTCCCGTGGCGGGTGTCAGCGCTGCTCAGAACACTGGAAAATGGCCACCTGTGGCCATTTATCCAGTGTTCTGCACATGCGCAGTAGACTCCGGGCACACTCTAGTGCCCAGAGTTTACTAATGCTCTTCCGGTGGCTGGCCAGCCTCGTCAGTTGGCTGCCAGCCACCGGGGAGAGAGGAGGGGGCCCTGCACAGGGAGTGCACATGGGCCCCCTCCTCTCTTAAGACGCCCCTGTACAGTACCTCTCAGAACAGTGATACACAGAATGGAAGTTTCATATGTAATCACATGTGTGCATAAGGTAGGGGTCAATCTACACAAGAAAAAACAACACATAAATTCTCCAAGCAATCAAAATTTTTACAATAAAAATGTCTCCAAGTACAAAATGTTGACAATCAATATGCTGAGAGGTAATAAATGTTGACAATCAAAATACAGACAGGTAAAAATGTTTACAAACAAAACATCAGAAGGTACATATGTTATCAACCAAAATGTTGATAGCTGAATTCTGCATGTCCACAGGGCCAGCGCTACCAGTAGGCAAACTTAGGCAGCTGCCTAATAGCGGCGGCCACAGCAGGGCGCTGCTGTATTGATGTGTAGTGTGGACTGCACATAAGTGCAGCCCGCACTACACTACTAGTAGTTTGTTTTAGCAACCGATGAGAGTCAGATAGACTCACATCAGCTGCTGCACCCACTACCGGGAGCACTGCTGGGGGGACTACTACAGGGGGCACTGCACTGGTGGGACCACTACTGAGAGCACTGCATAGGGAGGGATTACTGATGGGGCACTGCTGGGGGAGGGCTGCTACTGGGGGATTACTACTGGGGGCACTGCTGGGGGGAGACTACTACTGGGAGCACTGCATTGGGGGACCACCACTGGGGGCACTGCATAGGGAGGGTTACTACTGGGGGCACTATATAAGGGGCACTGCATAGGTGGAGGACTACTACTGGGGGCACTAAGGTAAGTGGAGGTTTTTTGTTTTTTTTCCATGTGTGTGTGTCTGTCTGGCCGGGGGACAACTACTACTACTGCTACTACTACAGGCACTGCTGGGGAGACTACTGCTGGCACTACACACTGGTGGGACCACTACTGGGGGCACTGCCTAGAGGGTGATTACTACTAGGGGTACTGCTGGAAGGACTACCGCTGGGGGGGACTGCTACTGGGGACAATACTGGGGGGACTGCTACTAGGGGCACTGCTGGGGGGACTACTACTGGGGGCACTGTTGGGGGGGACTGCTACTGGGGACTACTACATAGGGAGGGATTGCTGCTGGGGCACTGCTGGGGGGACTACTACTTGGAGCACTGCTGGGGGAGGGCTGCTACTGGGGGGATTACTACTGGGAGCACTGCATTGGGGGGACCACTATGGGGGGCACTGTATAGGGAGGGTTACTACTGGGGGCACTATATAAGGGGCACTGCATAGTTGGAGGACTACTACTGGGGTCACTGCATAGGGGGGCACTGTATAAGGGGCACTACTGAGGGCACTGTATAAGGGACACTATATAAGGGGCACTATATGGGGCACTGCATGGGGGGACCACTACTGGGGGTACTGCATAGGTGGGACCACTACTGGAGGTATTGCATGGGGGGACCACTACTGCCGGCACTACTGGGGGCACTGCATAGGGGAGCCACTACTGGGGGCACTGTATAAGGGGCATTACTGGGGGCACTATATAAGGGCTTGTGTAGCTATCGAGGGTGGGGGTGGGGGGAGTGTAAGGCTGAAGAAATGCCTAGGGTGCCAAGAAACCTTGCACCGGCCTTGCATGTCCAGCACCACTATGACCAGGGAAGCGGCTGGACCTGTTTTTGCAGAGGTTATGTGGGGAGCCATGGGCTATAAGATACAGCTTGGGATTTGTCTTGGGAGTCCTTCCTCTCTTAGACAGCTCTTTTTCTGTTATACTGTACTTTATCCTTTTTATTAACTTTTTCAGTCAAACCTGTCCTCAGTGCTTACTCATCATACTCCACTTATCTTTGTGCTCTCTTTTCTTTTCATGAAATTATCCTCCTTTCCTTTATCCTTCTCTTCATTGTTTTATTTTTAGGTTAAATACCATATATTACTTAAAAAGGCATTGGGGCATCTGGTATCAATCCTATCACATTCTATAGTAAAGAGACAGGAGCAGCTTTTTAATTTTAATTTATATAGGTTAAACTGATGTATATTAAATAAATTTGTAACTACTTTCAATTTATTTTATACTAGCTGTTGCCCGTAGCTTCGCCCACAACAAAATAGCTTCTGCCAACATTTTTTTTATTTGAAGTGTTTTAATTGTATTGCTTTGCATTGGGGCCCTGTCCTGGTAGTGGCACACATGACCAGCAGCGCTACACAGACTGGTGGCAGCAGTTTCTACACCCACTACTCACACCAATGTCACTGTGTGACCTGTGCACAGGCTGCTATGTAGCCTATTCTATTCAAGTGAACGTGGGCCTAAAGCACCTCTCCCCCTGCCCCTTACCAGCCGCTTATATGGTGCCACACCTATCTCTTGCATTGATGATGTCAAATTTATATTTTTTATTGTTCAGCTTGAACTTAATGGATCACGATGAAACAAGTGCTGATTATTTCTAGCAGTTTCCACTACAGAATGATGTAGTTTTCAAATCGGTTCAGTCATTTTTGTGCCAACTTGGAACAAACAGGAAAAACATTGTTATTATATTAGTATAGATTCATTAATACATAAGATGTTTATAGCAAATACGGATATAATATTTAATTGTTGCCATTTTAATTATTAACATTTTGTACCTGTCAACATTATGATGTCGACATGTTGAATGTTGACATTGTCTCAGTCAACATTTCATAACAGACCTTTTCTAATAACCAGCATTCTAGTAACAGTGTTTTCCAACCTTATATAGCTATAAGTCTGTGATGATATTAATGTTTGATACTTACTATATGCTATGAATTATGCCATGGTATGCCATTGTGTATTGTATTTAGGATGTGATAATTTGTTGTTGTTTCTGTGTTTACTTTGTATGGCATTGCAAACACTTTATAAATAAAAATTAATAATAATTCCACTGTATAGTCATATTGTGATAGTTTGTAGCTGTCATACTGTGTTCGATAGTTCTAATAATAACGTTTTTCTACACTTTATATGGATATTAATCCCCTGATATTTTGATCTAGAAGCAAGTATCTACCCACCTTATACAGCTATTATTCCACTTTTTAACTTGGCAGCACCGTTTTAATTGTATTGATACACTTTGTAACTGTATAGTATAGTTACTGTATCTGTAGTATATTTTATTTTTTCCTTATTTTTTAAGAATGATGTTGCTCATTGCCTATTTAAGGTGGCCTGTTTTTCAGCCAATATTGCAAAATTCTTGATACCTTTACATCTACAGTATATAGTATTTTTGCCTGAATTCTGTTTAATCTGGATATTTGAAAAATTTAGGCTATTTTATAAGATTTTGGGGGATATGGAGTATAAACTACAATGCATTCTTTCCCTCAGTTCATCTCCACATCTCCTGACTATTATTATTATCATCTTTAATTTATATGGAGCCACAAGGGTTCCATAGAGCTACATATAATTAATAGAACTTATAGTAAAGTACATATTTATAAATATACATAATTATAAAAACAGTTTACTTAAATATGCAAACTATATATATGGCGAGAAGAGAGAGAGCACAAATTAAATAAATGTACAAATTATTTATTAAACCATCAAAGTTTGTTTGCAAAAATGCATATAATACATACAACACAACAAAATGAGCACATTTTCACATACATAAAAAAGTAAATTTGAGAAGTCTGAAAATAACCCTATATATGCCAATCTCCTTTGAGTTAGTGTGACCATTAGATCCAAACAACCTAGAGAAAATTGTCACTCACATACATTATATCATGTGCAGGTGAACTGTACAGTATATCATGTGCAATGGTGATGTTTACCCACATATAGATCGTATATACAGATCTGCCCAGCTATTTTGTTGCTCATGGCGTGGCGTGAGTCGCGCCATGGACTTGTGGCGTGGCGTGCAGGCCTCTGAGTCGCGCCATTGGACTTGTGGAATACCGTGGTATTCTTCAACGAAGGATATGCTACGGCATGTAATACAGTGCTTAACCGCTGGGTGGCGAGTGCTCCACTTTTGTAATTGCATGTAATATAGTGCTTAACCGCTGGGTGGCGAGTGCTCCATTGTACTGAATGTCTTGTGCAGAATGCCATAATGTTAAACTTACAGTAAATTGGGTGGATATCATATTCACAGCATTTTCATGAACGCACAACCCATACTGTATTTTTAATGTCGCATAATATACATATACAGTATATAGTACTGTACCGTACTGTACGTAACATCTTATAACAGGATGCAAATCACTGCACATACTGTATTGTACATATGGTACGGTGCAGTAACTGAATAGAAGAGAAGTTGCCGGAGTTGTTGTCACGGTATAACCGATACTGTAGATTAATGAGATGCACGCACAGCTTTCACTGATATGGGATGCATTACAGTATGACAATTTTTTTTTTTAATGAAAAAACAGCAGCGGGAGGAGTGCACAAGGATGAGGCCACTCTCTGTGGTTCACTGTAGCTGTCATGTGGGCTAGTGGTTAGGTGATCACTTTGGTAGAATTATGGTCCGGGGTTTGATCCCTGGAAAAGTCTGCTCTGGACACTATAGTGAAACTTGTTTAAAAGGCTATAGTGTTGTTGTTTAAAAGGCTGCTTAAAAGTAAGACATTACAAACAGATTGTGTGTTTCAATAGTGCAAAACTTTCGTCAATGTCTGCGCTTTCGTCAATCGGATTTCATGCGCATGCCCAGTGGAGGGTTTACAATGGGATCTGTAGTGCCCAGAGAGGGCTCGGTATTTCACTGAATAGTGATTTCATACTGTGGCTATGGTGGCTGACAGGGCTCTGCATCTGCAAACTGACGGTGCCGTACAATTTAGCACCACAGAATAGTGATTTCATAAAAAAATGCTACGAATTGTCACCATCGCCAAGTACACCATCCCCCATCTGCTAGGACAACTAGTGTGCCGCTATGAATGTGCCTGTACTGAATATTCAAAACTGACTTTGCCACTACGGTTATGACTACATTACAGTGCACCACAGACGCCTGCCGTAATGAGAGAATTAGTGTCGGCGTGCGTCGTGCGATGTATGACGTGCGTCACTGGCTAGTCAAAATGGCTTCTGTCAGGGCAAGACGCTACTCATCCGGCAAGCTCTTTGTCTTGGTTAAGTGGCGGGACCAAGCGTTCGCCACTAACCAAGACAAAGTGCTCGCCTACAGAGCTGCGAGTAACGAAATCTATAGCCTATATGGCATTCGCCGCTCAGGTCGCTCACTGCAGCGCAGGTGGAGTGACCTGCTTCGGAGGGACAGGCCTCGCCTACAGCGAATTCGGAGGTGAATAATTCGTAGTAAGTACAGCATTGCTGTATAATCACATGAATTACAGTATACTGTACAATAACGAATACAGTACAATGCACGACTCTGACATACTGTACATTACTGTACATTGCACTGTAGGGTGTTGGATAGTACAGTATCTGACGATGACTGACAGTTGTTAACACATACTGACATGACTGGCAGACATTTGATTGACAGGCTGATTAAATCTACAGTACTGTACATGGACTAAAGGGTTACACACTATTGGTCGACATGGCTTGTTTGATTAATAAACCTACAGTAACAAAAGGCAAGTTAATTGATCCACCATTCTAATCTCTGTCGACCAAATCTATGTTAACCTACAGTACTGTACACACTATTTTTCTGTGTTGGCCCTGCCCCCTGTAAGTCTGTATTTATTCATACCGTACGTACCCCTCCGGCGAGGTCTCGCAAAGTCCTCAGCGGGGTCCTACGCTGGGTTCGGGCTCCAGTGTCATGCGCATGTGCCATCTTGTACAGCTCGTGGGGTGGCGACAGTGCCGTCTACATAGCCTACAGTATGTGTGACGTTGCACCACTTGGTCATACAGTACTTTACTGGACTGTATATTTTTTTATATACAGGACAGTACAGTACCATACTGTTTTATGTTGGGCCCAATGCCAGCTTCACAGACTATAGTAGTTTTTGTACTACAGTATACTGTATTGGTTTGTATTTTAATCAATAGCTAATTCCCTAAGGCCATCTACAGTACTGTACCGTAATCCCTCTCCAATTTGGAATAGAGGTCTGGACTCTTGTTTTCAAATGCTCCTTAATGACGACATGTATTTTTCCCCACAGGGCGAGCAGCCCCCCCTGCCCTGGCAGCGCCACCACCGCCGCCACCACCACCATCACCACCAGCAGCTGATCCCAGTGGGCTGAATTTTCGGAGTAAGTACAGTACACACTACTCTACACTGTTCTCTTTCTCTCTCTCTCTCTCATTTGTGTGTTTGTTTTTGGTGTTATGGAGACTCTGGACAAAAATTGTACAGTTTATTTGTTTAAAAATGGTTTTGAGGGAAACTGATAGTCCAGTGTTCTTTTTCCACAGTCCTACCTCCACGACCACCAGCACCACCACCTTCTGCAGCCTCCTCAAATGACAGTGGTAATGATTACAACAGTTACAGTATGGACACAATAGTGTCATGCTACTGCCTTTTTGATTTTTTGTATAATATTTTTTTTCTTATATATTCCCTATTGGGAATATATAAGAAAGACCCATAAGACCCATGGGAACGCCTCCATCTGGCAGGCACGCCCACCAAAGGGGGCGTGTTGTCAATCAACATCGACAGCACGCCCCCTTTGGTGCGAGACCCAGAGCGATGGAAAGTCCGTCGCTCCCTGGGTCTCATGCATGCGCACTACGGAGCTCCCTCCATTGTGTGCATGCGCAGTGGGGAACATCGACCCGCTTGCGAGCGTCCTGACACTCACGAGTGGGTCTGAATGACCCCCTCTGTTTTATCTCCTCCTTCAGCTTCTCTAGCTTAATTAAGGGTATGACCTGATTTATGCTGGCAGTGTCTGCAGTCAGTTCAGGGTTATAACTTTAAATGGTTTCAGTATCTGGCTCCAGTGGGCTCCAATAAGGTAAAATGCCCCCCTCCCTATCTCATGACTTCATGTGTATGCCTTGATGGCTTTTTGCTTTTCCTCCAGATGCTGAAGCATATAAAAGGATGGAATTCCATCTTTTTACTACCTCTTGCTTCAGTTGGTGGAATGCAAATTTGTACTTTTTTCGCAGCTGCTGCATTGTTCTACATGAGGTTGTTGAATGACAAAAATGCCCAGAAATGTTACAAGCTAGAGACAACATCTCCTGCATGTACCTGTCATTTTTAAAAAAAATTTGAACCACCAAGTTATTTGTGTGCTCAAAACATGGTAAGTGTTGAAACTCACCCAGTCGTGCATGTACACTGTTAATTCCATTATCAGAAATAACAAATCCTGAGGAAAGTCTTAGCAGGGTTAGCCATTTGTCTATCACACTGATGAGAAAGGGCGCTAATAATATATAATCTGAAAAAATTAATTAATCTCAGTCTATTTTTGGTGATTCAATCTTTTAGTAGAGGAGGATACACTGATGACCCAGATATCGTATTTGTCTTCTCTGAAAAAGTATAATTCCACGCTGTAACTTCTGTCTGGAAGAAATTTTTTTCCGTGGATGACCTTTTGCTAAAAATTAACCCTCGCACCAAGGGAAGAACACCCAAAATATAATAAATCAACCATTCATATGAACATGAGTATATTTATTCCAATATAAAATCTTTTTCCCCAAAAATTTTTTTACAGGATATTCATCATTACATCAACAATGAAACACAGTTTTTTGTTTAACAAATATTTTTTATATATAAAAAAGGGGTTTCCCCACCTTTATACTCTTTGGTTCACCAATTTTGGGGACCCAATCACAAACGTGCCCAAAAAACAGTACCCAACGTGTTTCGCCCTAAAAAGGGCTTCCTCAGGGGTAGTTTTAACACTATATTGTAATAATAAAAATGGGTGTTAGACATAATAGTGCGAGGTAACTATAATAGATTTAAATAATTTCTAAAAGCGAACATACCATTGGTATAATGCCTCACCAAACAGGTAAATGCTCTGAGATCCAGACTCCCAATATTCTAGAATTCAAGACCTTAAAAGGTCTATACAGAGCCTATAATTTAATAAAAACAGTTTCTCAGGCCTGTATTAATTGAAAATACAGTACAATTTTGTCTAATTTATCAGATACTCACAAAAAGGACTAGTTTCTCTGGATAAGAAGATACTAATTTTTGATAGTATATCTATGGGACCATATATTCACCAGATAGATACCTAAAGATAAGCCAGTAACGATTTATGAGCAACTTTTTTTCTCTTGTAGGGTAATATAGATATCATTATTCCCTTGTGATCATTTAGTGAAAACATATGAATAACTTTTCTCTTATATATTAACAGGCAATATGAATAACGTTGTTCTCTTATATTTACTTAATGAAGAATATATAGATATACAAAGAACTCTTTCTCCACTCAAATAGTGCATGTGACATTACTCGCTTTGTATATTCCCAGTATATAGTTTATAATTAGGTGATTACAACCCTTACCCCAAAATGGGTTATATATAAATCGTTAGTCTAAGTTGTAAGTGCATTGTCTACAAACGTTCACAACATGGTTAGATATAAGCATTTAAAGATCAGTATTTCCAACATTTATAACATAATATACAACATACATACAATTATCATAATCGCAAACATTGTGAAGGAGCAACTGTGGCCTTACCTGGATCTGTGAATTCAGTCCTGACAGTGGTTTTGAGCACATGGTGGATATAGTGCAAGACTTCCTATTTATTCACCTGGACTTAATGACCTCACTTCATCCAGTGATTAATTCCCAGTGACATTAAATCTAATAAGGTACTTTATTACCTATAATGAGTGATGTTATTTTAAGTTCCTTACCTTAGTTATCATGTGCGCTATATGTTTTCCCTTATTAGATTACTTATTTCAATACCATAAAGTTTATATTAGCCTAATTTGGTATGTTTACCCATCAGGCCTTCCGTGCATGTCAGCCGCTTTTTTATGATTGGCGGCGTGTGTTCCACGGGGGCTGATCACGTGGCCGCTTGTCTATGATCATGTTCTCTTGGCACTTGATCACGTGAACACTGCTCCGTGATCAGGTGGTCTATCTCATGTGTTTAACGCTACTGCGTCATAGAGCTTAGTCACGTGATCGCGATCAGGTAGTCCGCGATCAGGTGATCCATCTTATGTGTTTAGCACGCTGCTGCATCATAGAGCTAAAAAGCTCTACATGAATTATAGGGGAAAGATAGAAATTCTCCGTCTGCGGCCTTTTTGTGCATGATATAATCATCTTAAGATAATCAAATTCCCCAAGGCTTTATATTAACTATTAATTTTTTAAAAAGTATTTTCTTCAATATTGATACATATAGAAAAATTCACTGTTGCACCATTATTAAATTAATCTATTATTGAAAAACTGAATCTTATAACGGCGGCCATTTTGTTGGAGATATTATTATTGTTATTATTGCAACGTGTGTCATGAAAAACATATTTTCATGACACACACTATATATGCATATATGCTTCTTTTTATATACTATTGATCTTATCTAAAGGGAAGAACCATATAGCATTATTATTAGATTAGGTCCTAATAAATGAGCTAATAAAAAATAGTGATTATTTAAGTATATAAAGATAAAAATCTCTTTATAATATTCCTATATGACTTAATATTAACTTTATTTCATACCAAAAATTAAATGACCCTCATTGTGTCTCTATTACATATCCTATGTGTTAATATTAGTGCTTCACAATTCATTCGTTAGTGCCTTTTGATTCTTCACAATGCTTATCGATTTTACAATATTTACACCATTTGAATCCAAAAAATATTTTACATAACCATATTTCATATTTTAACATTAATATATTATATAGTAACAATACTCAGAGTTAGGTATCATTTGATTATTAATTTTTAATTTTTAATTTGACAAGGGTCTGTTGTTCTCCTCATCATGACACCATTTGTGTATTTTTCCTCAACCTCAGCGAATGTCTAAATTGTTCTAGCCTATTTTTTGAAAACAGTGTGTTTCCAAACTAATAGTTATTATATATATTTTTTATTTATTTATTTATTGTTCAGATGAACGCAACCACATCAATATTTTCGTTTTGACCCTTGGGGTACAATGCATCTAGAGTGTATATCCAAAAGGATTCCCTTCTGGATAACACTAATTCTCTACTTCCTCTTCTTATGTTTGCCCGGACGTGTTCTAGGGCTGTAAAAGTTAAACCTTTTGTGTTTGAATGATGCATTTCTTTATAATGTCTAGGTAAACTATGTGTTAGAACCTTATTACGGATATTCCGCAAATGCTCTTGAATGCGGATTTTTAGAGGTCTTTTTGTTTTTCCCACATATATTTTCCCACAACTACATGTAATTTTATATATTACAAATATGGTCTCACAAGTAATGACATCTCTGATGGTATATTTTGGATTAGTATTAGTTGTATTACATGAATTTTTCTCCATAAATTTACAACATATACATTTTCCACATGGGAAACATCCTGTTCTTTTTGTAAGGAAATTGTTATCTTTATCCATTTCTTTTTCTACTTTTTTTAGTCTACTTGGTGCTATTAGACTTTTCATATTTTTTGCCCTTTTGTAAATCATTCTTGGTTCTGGAGGAAGTACAGGACCTAATATAGGGTCTTTTAATAATATAGTCAAATGGCGTTTGAGGATATTTTTAATTTTGTGGTTCTCTCTATTAAACTGGGTAATAAAGGGTCTAGCTTGTAGCTTTGTTTCTTTATATTGATCTTTTTTTTCCCGTAAGAGAGTGTTTCTATCTAAATTAGAGGCTTTTTTTATTGCTTCTGATATTCTGATCTTATTGTATCCTGTTTCTTCAAATCTTTCTTTTAACATATTTGACTGTTCCCAAAAAGAACTTTCATCGCTACAATTTTTTCGGATTCTTGCGAATTGGGCATAGGGTACATTATTCAGCCAAGATGGTAAATTGCAACTCGAGGATGGTATAAAACTATTAGCATCTACTTCTTTGAAAAAAGTCTTCGTTTCTATTCTTCCATTTGATTTACCTTCTAGGACTACATCCAAATAATCAATGGCTTCTTTATGTTGTTTATAAGTAAATTTTAAATTGAATTCATTTTCATTTAGATATAATAAAAAATTTTCAACACTAGTTATATCCCCCTCCCAAATGAAGATTAGATCGTCTATATAATGACAAAAAAAAATGATATTATTCCTTTCAAATTCTGAACCGTAGATGTATTGTTGTTCCCACTGTCCCATCAGAATGTTAGCATATGATGGGGCAAATTTTGTGACCATCGCTGTTCATTGTTTTTGCACAAAATATTCTCCCTCGAATTCAAAAAAGTTATGTTCTAAAATAAATGCGATACTTTTTAGGATAAAATATCTTTCTTTATGGTCTATCTGTTCTGAAGCTTTTAATGTATCCTCTATTGCCTGTATTCCTTTATGATGTGGAATTGAGGAGTATAAGGCCTGCACATCTACTGTGAGCCAAAGATATGTTGGTGACCATGTTAAATCTTTTAACCATCTAATCAAGCTAGTGGAATCCTTAAGATATGATTTTAGTTCTTTTACATAGGGTTGTAACTTTAGATCCAAATAATGGGATAAATTTGAAGTTAAGGACTCTATGTCCGAAATTATCGGGCGGCCTGGTGGTCTCTCCTTATTTTTATGTACTTTAGGTACATGATAGAAAAGAGCTACTTTAGGATCCTTGATATATAAGAAATCGAGCTCTTTTTTATAAATAAGGCCATCTTTGTTTGCTGAAGTTAAGAGTTTAAATATTTCTTCTTGATAATCATTTGTAGGATTCATAGCAAGTTTTTCATATGTGGATACATCATTTAAAATCTTATAAGCTTCTTCTAAATATGCTGATCTATCCTGCAGAACTACAGCCCCCCCTTTGTCTGCTATTTTTATCACTATGTTTGTATCTTTTTTTAAATGTTTCATAGCATATTTTTCTTCAGGATTAAGATTGCTTCTACCACCAAAATTAATAGTCTTTATCTTTTTGAAATCTCTAACATTTTCATAGAATATATCTAAAAAACTACCCCTAGATTCTACTGGGTAGAATTTAGAAGGTAATGATACCAATGGTTCAGAGCTAGGTTTATACTCAAGTTTCGGTATAGGATTTTTGAGAAAATGTCTTTGTACCGTTTAGTTACGGATAAATGTATTTAAATTGATAAATAAATCAAATTTGTCTACATGAGAATCTGGTGAGAATTTAAGACCCTTTTCTAATAGCGAGGATTGTGATATGGAAAGTGTTTTTTGGGATAGATTGATAATCCCTGTTGTCCGTTTTCCTGAAAATTGGCTCGTCTTTTTTGGGGGGAATTTCCTCCCTCCCCTCTTTCCTCTCCTCCTATTCTTAGGATTCTCTTTACACCCTGTGGGGAGTCTATCCTCGTAAATAATTCCTCTTTTCTTTGAGTATTGGGGAATCGAGTTCCCTTTCTCCCCTCTAAAAAATGGGAACGATATTCATTAAATACTGGGGATGGGGATCTCAAATTTTCAAATCTATTTTTATGATTATAATCTCTATACTTTTCTCATGTAAATTGGGGGGAGGAGTAAGAAGAAGAATTTCTTCTTGGTTTCATTTTTATTTGTTGCCATTCAGATTTTCGATGGAAACGTGGTTGTCTTTGTGGAAGACTTTCCCATCTATTTGATGTTCCAAAGTGAGTATCTGAGTGCCCTACTTGTGGGCCATTTTCGCGTAGTGTGGAAGATACCCAATTATGGACTTTACGATTATCATAATCTTTTTTGTCTCTTTAAAATTTTCTTTGTTTAGTTGATACTATATCATTTTCAAGTCTATCTAATTTATCTTGGAATTCTTCCACATCCCTTTTAAACTCTTCACTTTGTTCAAATTTTGTCACCAATTTTTCAAATTTGTTCATATCCTCTTCTATTCTTACTAGGTCTTTTTTTCTCTCTGATATAATCAAACCCATTAATTCTGCTGAACATTTATCCAAAATTCGATACCAGTTTGATAAAAACATTTCATCTTGAGATCCAAAAGTAGGGGCTTTTGATAGTCTTAGACCTCTTGGTATTCTACCTACTTCTAAATACTTTTCTATTGTCAAGATATCATACCAGCCTTTTAATTCTCTTATGGCTAATTTTTCCATGGTTGAAAGATACCCTGAGTAATCATTATCATCATCCTCTAGTTCTAAAATTTGATTCTTGGGAATTAGAATTTGTGAAGGGAGCAGCTTGAAAACATATTTAAATACTGTTATTGAAACACTTGTATCTAATTTCCATACATTGCATTGTTAAAGCGCAAGTTGAAGGTATTGTCTTTGTATGTTTTATTTTATTTACTGTTAGTAGCCTCAACTGCAGCTGGTCGTGATGCCTGTCTTTCGAGACCGTACTAAAAGATCCCAAAAATGTAGATAAATTTTTTTAGATGAAGATCAAATTTTAGAACTAGAGGATGATGATAATGATTACTCAGGGTATCTTTCAACCATGGAAAAATTAGCCATAAGAGAATTAAAAGGCTGGTATGATATCTTGACACTAGAAAAGTATTTAGAAGTAGGTAGAATACCAAGAGGTCTAAGACTATCAAAAGCCCCTACTTTTGGATCTCAAGATGAAATGTTTTTATCAAACTGGTATCGAATTTTGGATAAATGTTCAGCAGAATTAATGGGTTTGATTATATCAGAGAGAAAAAAAGACCTAGTAAGAATAGAAGAGGATATGAACAAATTTGAAAAATTGGTGACAAAATTTGAACAAAGTGAAGAGTTTAAAAGGGATGTGGAAGAATTCCAAGATAAATTAGATAGACTTGAAAATGATATAGTATCAACTAAACAAAGAAAATTTTAAAGAGACAAAAAAGATTATGATAATCGTAAAGTCCATAATTGGGTATCTTCCACACTACGCGAAAATGGCCCACAAGTAGGGCACTCAGATACTCACTTTGGAACATCAAATAGATGGGAAAGTCTTCCACAAAGACAACCACGTTTCCATCGAAAATCTGAATGGCAACAAATAAAAATGAAACCAAGAAGAAATTCTTCTACTTACTCCTCCCCCCAATTTACATGAGAAAAGTATAGAGATTATAATCATAAAAATAGATTTGAAAATTTGAGATCCCCATCCCCAGTATTTAATGAATATCGTTCCCATTTTTTAGAGGGGAGAAAGGGAACTCGATTCCCCAATACTCAAAGAAAAGAGGAATTATTTACGAGGATAGACTCCCCACAGGGTGTAAAGAGAATCCTAAGAATAGGAGGAGAGGAAAGAGGGGAGGGAGGAAATTCCCCCCCAAAAAGACGAGCCAATTTTCAGGAAAACGGACAACAGGGATTATCAATCTATCCCAAAAAACACTTTCCATATCACAATCCTCGCTATTAGAAAAGGGTCTTAAATTCTCACCAGATTCTCATGTAGACAAATTTGATTTATTTATCAATTTAAATAAATTTATCCGAGAAAAGTTATTCATATGTTTTCACTAAATGATCACAAGGGAATAATGATAGCTATATTACCCTACAAGAGAAAAAAAGTTGCTCATAAATTGTTACTGGCTTATCTTTAGGTATCTATCTGGTGAATATATGGTCCCATAGATATACTATCAAAAATTAGTATCTTCTTATCCAGAGAAACTAGTCCTTTATGTGAGTATCTGATAAATTAGACAAAATTGTACTGTATTTTCAATTAATACAGGCCTGAGAAACTGTTTTTATTAAATTATAGGCTCTGTATAGACCTTTTAAGGTCTTGAATTCTAGAATATTGGGAGTCTGGATCTCAGAGCATTTACCTGTTTGGTGAGGCATTATACCAATGGTATGTTCGCTTTTAGAAATTATTTAAATCTATTATAGTTACCTCGCACTATTATGTCTAACACCCATTTTTATTATTACAATATAGTGTTAAAACTACCCCTGAGGAAGCCCTTTTTAGGGTGAAACGCATTGGGTATTGTTTTTTGGGCACGTTTGTGTTTGGGTCCCCAAAATTGGTGAACCAAAGAGTATAAAGGTGGGGAAACCCCTTTTTTATATATAAAAAATATTTGTTAAACAAAAAACTGTGTTTCATTGTTGATGTAATGATGAATATCCTGTAAAAAAAATTTTTTAGAAAAAGATTTTATATTGGAATAAATATACTCATGTTCATATGAATGGTTGATTTATTATATTTTGGGTGTTCTTCCCTTGGTGCGAGGGTTCATTTTTAGCAAAAGGTCATCCACGGAAAAAAATTTCTTCCAGACAGAAGTTACAGCGTGGAATTATACTTTTTCAGAGAAGACAAATACGATATCTGGGTCATCAGCGTATCCTCCTCTACTAAAAGATTGAATCACCAAAAATAGACTGAGATTAATTAATTTTTTCAGATTATATATTATTAGCGCCCTTTCTCATATTTTCGATATATATATATATATATATATATATAAAATAGGTTCAGGAACTGTGGGTGGAGCTACTGGGCTTGGAACTAGTATTTAGTAAAGAAGGCACTCAAAAGGGAATTTAAAATAAAACCTTATGGAAAATACATTTTGGCCTACATTAAATCATAGTTGAGGAGAGGTTCCTGCTGAAAAAGAACACTATATATGTGTGTGTGTGTATATGTATATATATATATATATGTGTATAATATGTATATATATATATATATATATATATAAAATATAAACTTTTAATTAATTTTTTCAGATTATATATTATTAGCGCCCTTTCTCATATTTCCGGTGTGTCTTTTTTAATCCTTCTAACAGGGGATTTTGTGAAGGGTGCAGCTTGTAAACATATTTAAATACTGTTATTGAAACACTTGTATCTAATTTCCATACATTGCATTGTTAAATCGCAAGTTGAAGGTATTGTCTTTGTATGTTTTATATATATATATATATATATATATATATATATTAGGGGTGTGCACGGCCACTTTTCGTGTTTTGTGTTTTGCTTTTGGATCTGGATCTTTCTTCATGTTTTGGATCTGGATTGGTGTTGCCAAAACCACCCTTCCGAGTTTTGTGTTTTGTGTGTATTGGATCTGTATTTTTTTGGAAAAAAGCATAAAAACAGCTAAAATCACAGAATTTTTTTTCCTATGCTATTATTAACCTCCTCTCAATTCCAGTCTATTCTGAACACCTCACAATATTGTGTTTAGGCCAAAGGTTGCACCGAGGTAGCTGGATGACTATGCTAAGCGACACAAGTGGGCAGCACAAACACGTGGCCCATCTAGGAGTGGCACTGCAGTGGCAGACAGGATGTCAGTTTGAAAAACTAGGCCCCAAAGAGTACATACTGCAAAGAAAAAAAAGAGGTACAAGATGGAATTGTCCTTGGGCACTCCCATCCACCCTTATGTTGTATAAACAGGACATGCACACTTTAGCAAACCAATAATTTCAGCGCCAGGGTCTGCAACACGACTGTGGCTGAAATTATTGGTTCATTTGGGCCCCCACAAAACAAGCTGGCAATTAATCTGTCCCTGCACAAACTGGCTCTACAGAGTCAAGATGTCATGACAGGTGTGCCGATGACAGTGACAGGTGTGCCTAACACGCACACAAAAAAAATTTTTTATTGATTTATTTATTTTTCAGAGAGCAGCCTTTCCACAGAAGAATCCTTGAACATGGTTGCTGCTGCTGCTGCTGGGAGTTGATTTTGTCATCCCAGAAGGGGACCAGGAAGAGTGCTTTCCAAAAACAAATAAACAATTGTCTTAAATAATCCTTTGCAAATGTTCTAAAGGCATTTCCCAACCTGTACAGGGACATAAAAAAACATAGTTACTTAGTGGCCTCAAAGTGCCACTTAACCAGCACAGATATGTGGACAAGCATAAGGTCTATGATTTAAGGCAGGGGTAGCCAAGCCTGGTCCTCGAGAGCTAACAACAATGCATATTTTCCAGGTCTCCTCACAGAAGCACAACTGTAATAAATAATTAACTCCACCTGTGGATCTTTTCAAATGTGGTGCTGAGTAATGAATACACTTGTGCACCAGCTAGGTCATCTGGAAAACGTGAGCTCTTGAGGACCGAGGCTGGATACCCCTGATTTAAGGCCTTACATCATGTCTTTCTTGAGAATCCTGCTCCTGCTTCTGCGGCTAGGAGTGGATTTTGATCCCAGAAGGAGACCAGGAAGAGTGCTTCCAAAAACAATTGACTTAAATAATCCTTTGCAAATCTTCTGTTAAGGCATTTCCCAACCTGTACAGGGACATTAAAAAAACAGAGTTAGTTAGTGGCATTCTCACTGTCCACTTAACCATATGAGAGATGTGAACAAGTGGAACAGAGCATTAAATGCAGATTTAAGGTTTAAGTCTTACGTTGTGTCTTTCTTGGGAATTCTTTCTTGAGCGCCATGCCTGCTTGCTGGGAGTGAATTTTTTTCATCCCAGAAGGTGACCAGGAACAGGAAGCATGCTTTCCAAAAATAAATAAACAATTGCCTTAAATAATCCTTTGCAAACCTTCTGTTCTGTAAAGGAATTTCCCAACCTGTACAGGGACATTAAAAAAAACAGTTAGTTAGTGGCCTTCAAATTGCCATTGTTCCCACTGTCCACTTAACCATATTACTTAGATATGCGAACAAGCGTAACAGAGTATTAAATGCAACATTTCAGTTTAATTGATGGACATAAAACTTAAACCTTAAAGATGCTCTAGGTGCTGAACTTCAAGGGATTTCTCCATCATGTTCTGCAATGTGGAAAGGTTTCAGTCACATGTTTTCTATAAAGCAGTTCAAAGTTACTGCCTTCAAAGTGTCTGGCTATAACACCCACCTTGGGCTTTTTTGGGCAGTGAAGCCCTACACCACACAGGACAGCACCTGTAAAAATTGAAGAAGGGCAGCGGCCTACACCACAACACACAGGACAGCCCCTGTAAAAGTTTTTTTTTTTTGAAGAGCAGCGTAAACCCCTGCACCACACAGGACAGCACCTGAAAAAATAATTTGTATTTTTGGGCAGCGTAGCCCTGAACCACACAGGATAGCACCCGTGAAAATTATTTGTATTTTATATTTTTGGGCAGCATAGCCCTGCACCACACAGGACAGCCCCTGTAAAAATGATTTATATTTTTGGGCAGCGTAGCCCTGCACCACACAGCGGCCTACACCACAACACACAGGACAGCACCTGTAAAAATTATTTGTATTTTATATCTTTGGGCATCGTAACCCTGCACCACACAGGACAGCACCTGTAAAAATTATTTGTATTTTTGGGCAGCAGCCCCTGCGCACCTACCTACGCCGATGACAGGTGTGGTTGACTAACACAGCACGCACACAGAAAATATATATATATATATATATATATATATATATTTTAACACTGGTGGTGGTAGGTGAAGAGAGCACCCCTGAAGGATGAGCACCCCCTGAACACAGCACTACAGCCAGCCCCTATGGACAGGACAACAGCCAGCCCCTATATGGACAACAGTAGCCAGCCCCTATGTATATGGACAATAGTAGCCAGCCAGCATCAGCAACAGCTCCCAGCTCCCTCCCTCTTCACAGTAGCCAGCCAGCCAAGTATTGTAATGTATATAACTATATAGTAGTGTACTACTAAGTTTATTATTTTTATGGAGGATTATACTATCAGTGTCCATCCATACATTGAAAAAAAGTGTGTGAAGAATTAAAAAAATCTGCTCCAAGAAGAGACCACATTCCATCCATTCATCTATCTAGAACTGATCCATTGCCAAAAATCTTTTTTAAGGACTGAGTATTAAGTGTGTTGTATACCCAAATGTTTATGTAAACATTTGTCGCTTTATAATAAGATTGAATTCTAGAAAAATGATCTAAGCACCCTCCCTTTTTTAATTTTTACATTACTTTGGACACTCATCTAACAGGAGGTCAATAGAGAGGTGCTTGTATTTGGTCATATTAGAGGTATTTTTAGCACAAATTAAGGGCATTCCTCGTAAAAGGTTCTCTCCTTTCTCCACAGAGTAATGCTGTAGCTCTGACAGAGTGACCATCGTGTTCTTGGTCACCTCCCTGAATAGGGCCCTTCTCCCCCAATCGCTCAGTTTAAACAGCCAGCCAACTCTAGGAAGAGTTCTGGTGGTTCCGAACTTCTTCCATTTATGGATGATGGAGGCCACTGTGCTTATTGGGACCTTCAAAGCAGCAGATATTTTTCTTTACCCTTCCCCAAATTTGTGCCTCGAGACAATCCTGTCACGGAGGTCTACAGACAATTCCTTGGACTTCATGCTTGGTTTGTGCTTTGACATACATTGTCAAGTGTGGGACCTTATATAGACAGGTGTATGCCTTTCAACATCATGTCCAATCAACTGAATTTACCACAGGTGGACTCCAATTAAGCTGTAGGAACATCTCAAGGATGATCAGTGGAAACAGGATGCACCTGAGCTCAATTTTGAGCTTCATGGCAAAGGCCATGAATACTTATGTACATGTGATTTCTTAGCAGGGTTTTTTTTATTAAATTTGCAAAAATCTCAAAAAAACTTTTTACTCATTGTCATTATGGGTATTGTGTGTAGAATTTTGAGGACAAAAATGAATTTATTCAATTTTGGAACAAGGCTGTAGCATAACAAAATGTGGAAAAAGTGAAGCGTTGTGAATACCTTCTGGAAGTACTGTATATATATATATATTTATATATATATATATATATATATATATGTATATTAGGAGTGTGCACCGGCCACTTTTCGTGTTGTTTTTTTTTTTGGGATCTGGATCCTTCTTTTCTTGTTTTGGATCTGGATTGGTTTTGCCAAAACCACCCTTCCGTGTTTTGGGTTCTGGGTTTTATGCTGTGGAAATGTATTTTTTTTTTTAGAAGCTAAAATCACAGAGTTTGTGGCTTTTTCTGCTTCTATGCTATTATTAACCTCAATAACATTAAATTCCACTCATTTCCAGTCTATTCCGAACACCTCGCACCTCACGATATTGTTTTTAGGCCAAAAGGTTGCACCGAGGTAGCTGGATGACTATGCTAAGCAACACAAGTGGGCGGCACAAACACGTGGCCCATCTAGGAGTGACACTGCAGTGGCAGACTGGATGGCAGTTTGAAAAACTAGGCCCCAAACTTTACATAATGCAAAGAAAAAAAAAGAGGTGCAAGATGGAATTGTCCTTGGGCCCTCCCACCCACCCTTATGTTGTATAAACAGGACATGCACACTTTAACAAACCAATCATTTCAGCACCAGGGTCTGCCACACGACTGTGGCTGAAATGATTGGTTCGTTTGGGTCCCCACAAAACAAGCTGGCAATTAATCTGTCTCTGCACAAACTGTCTTTACGGAGGCAAGTTGTTGACCTCATCCTCGTCATCCACTGATTCCTCACCCTCTTCAGTGTTGTGTACATCCTCATCCTCACAGAGTATGAATTCGTCCCTGCTGGAATCCACTACCACAGGTCCCTATGTACATTCTGGAGGCTGGTCTCAGTGGAAGAGTTGATAATTCATTTTGATGAATATCATCTTCTCCACATTTTGTGGAAGCAACCTACGTCTTTCGCTGACAAGATTCCCGGCTGCACTAAACACTCTTTTGAGGCACACACTGGAGGGGGGGGGGCAACTCAGGTAAAATAGAGCCAGTTTGTACAGGGGCCTCCAATTTGCCTCTTTTTCCTGCCAGTACAGGTACGGACTGTCTGACATGCCTACTTCGATGCTGTCATCGATGTATTCCTCCACTATTCTGTCAATGGTGACATTATCATATGCAGTGACAGTAGACATGTCAGATATTGTTGCCAGGTCCTTCAGTCCGGACCAGATGTCCAAACTTGGTCCTGCCTGCCCTGCATCACTGCCAGCAGGTTGCTTAGGACACCTAAGTTGTTTCCTGGCAGCCCCAGTTGTGGGAGAAAATGAAGAAGGAGCTGTTGACATGTCACGTTCCACTTCAGCTGACAGTGTGTTCACCAGCAGGTCTTTGCACCTCTGCAGGCTTGTGTTGGCCAGAAAGAGAGACATCACGTATGCTTTAAACCTAGGATCAAGCACGTGGCCAAAATGTAGTGGTCTGATTTCAACAGATTGACCACCCTGGAATCCTGGCAAAGCAAATAAAGGGCTTCATCCACAAGTCCCACTCCTCCTTCACTTTCTTCAGCTGCTTCTGCAAAAGCCTGATGAGGGGAATGACCTGACTCAAGCTGGCAGTGTTTGAACTGACTTCACGTGTGGCAAGTTCGAAGGGCTGGAGAACCTTGCACAACATTGAAATCATTCTCCACAGCGCTTGAGTCAGGTGATACCCCCTCCTTTGCCTATGTCATAGGTGGATGTATAGGCTTGAATGGCCTTTTGCTGCTCCTCCATCCTCTGAAGCATATAGAGGGTTGATTTCTACCACATCACAACCTCTTGCTTCAGTTGATGGCGGGTCAGGTTCAAGAGTGTTTGCTGGCACTCCAGTCTTCAACACACAGTCGCTGAATGGCAAAAGTGGCCAGAAACTTTTTGGGCCACCCAAAGCATCTCCTGCACACCCCTGTCATTTTTCTGAAAATTCGGTACCACCGAATTTATTGTGTGAGCAAAACATGGGATGTGCTGGAATTTGCCCAGATGTAATGCCCGCACAATATTGGTGGCATTATCTGATATCACAAATCCCCAGGAGAGTCTAAGTGGGGTAAGCCACTGGGCGATGATTTCACTCAGTTTCTCTAAGAGGTTGTCGGTGGTGTGCCTCTTACTGAAACCGGTGATACACAGCATAGCCTGCCTTGGAATGAGCTGGCATTTCTGAGATGCTGCTGTTGTTGCTGCGTACGGTGATACATCTACCCAGTGGGCTGTCACAGTCATATAGTCCTTAGTCTGCAATATCCATTTGTCCACATGTCCATGGTTAAGTGGACATTGGGTACAACCGCATTTTTTAGGACACTGAGGACACTTTTTCTGACGTTTCTGTACAGTCTCGGTATCGCCTGCTTAGTGAAGTGGAATCTAGATGAGATTTGGTACCGGGGACACACTACCTTCATCAATTGTCTAAATCCCTCTGCACTTATGGTGGATACCGGACACACATCTAACACCAACATAGCAGTCAAGGCCTCAGTTATGCATTTTGCTTCAGGATGACTGCTGTGGTACTTCATCCTCCTCGCTAAGGACTGTTGGACAGTCAATTGTTTAGTAAAAGTAGTGGTGTTCCTACTTCATCTCTGGGATGATGAACAAATCCCAGCACCAACAGCAGCAGCGGCAGCAGTAGGCATAGCAATGCAGGATCCTCCGGAGGAATCCCGGATAGGAGAGACAGTCATGCCAGTGACATGGCCTGCAGGACTACTTCCGATCCTGACTAAGGAGGAAATAGACGAGGAGGGAGTTGACGGTGTGGTTTGCAGGCGCTTGGATACAACAGGACAAAGGGATTTAGGTGTCCCTGGACTGCTTATGGTCTTAGCCAAAGTTTGTGAACTTGACAGTAACTTTTTATGAATGCGCTGCAGGTGACGTATAAGGGAGGATGTTCCTAGGTGGTTAACATTCCTACCCCTACTTATTTTACCTTTACATATGGTACATATGGCAAGACAGTTGTTGTCCGGATTTGGATAGAAATATTGCCAGACCAAAGAGGTGGAATGTTTGGTCTTCTGCCCAGGCATGACCGTGATGGGCTTTTTCATCCCACGGACAACAACTGTCTCCCCCGAAGCCTGATTTAAACAAACCACATCACCATCAGAATCCTCCTCGCCAACTTCCTCCTCAGCACCAGCTACACCAGTATCCTCATCCTGTTGTACTTCAACAGTGACATCTTCAATTTGCATATCAGCAAGTGGACTGTGGGTGCTCCATCCAGCACTTGCAGAGGGCGTGCAAATGGTGGAAAGAGTCACCTCTTCCAGTCCAGTGTTGGGAAGGTCAGGCATCGCAACCGCCACCACACTTGGGGATTTGTGATATCTTCTTAGAATGCACAGTTCTTCGCTGTGCTTTTGCCAGCTTAACTCGTTTGATTTTTGTAGCGGGAGGAGGGCTTCCATCGTCATGTGAAGTTGAACCACTAGTAATAAACATAGGGAAAGACCTTAGCCATTCCTTGCCACTCCGTGTCGTAAATGGCATATTGGCAAGTTTACGTTTCTCCTCAGATGATTTAAATGTTTTTTTTAAGGTAATTTTCCTGAACTTTGTCATTTGGGATTTTATATGCCCTCTACTATGACATTGGGCATTGACCTTGGCAGACAATGTTGATGGCATTTTAACGTGTATGTCATGACTAGTGGCAGGTGCTTCAGAACTATTAGGAAGTGGTTCTTGATCTTTCCCTATTTTATTTTTATCATACAAAGTTTTGTCCTCCATTTATGTTATATTGATATATACGTGTGGCTAAGGTGCACACAAACACAGAAAAGAAGAATTTTTTATTTTTTTTTGGAGTGCACTTTGGGGGTTACACCACCCTTTAACAGACTTATGACACAGGCGCATGCATGGTGCTGCTCCTTTGTTGATACATGTGCGGCTACAGCGCACACAATTCACAACACAGAAAAGAAGAATTTAAAAAAATGTTTGGAGTGCACTTTGGGGTTACACCACCCTTTAACAGACTTATGACACAGGCGCATGCTTGGTGCTGCTCCTTTGTTGATGCACGTGCAGCTACAGCGCACACAATTCACAAAACAGAAAAGAAGATTTTTTAATTTTATTTGGAGTGCACTTTGGGGTTACACCACCCTTTAACAGATGAGCCAGCTGGCCCTTTATTTATGACACAGGTGCATGCTTGGCGCTGCTCCTTTGTTGATGCACATGCGGCTACAGCGTATACATTTCACACACAAACACAGAAAAAAAAAATTGTTTATTTTTTTGGAGTGCACTTTGGAGATGTCTTTTTACTACATTGATCTCATGAATGCAGTTTAATTTTATGATGTCTCCTCCCTTGTCTGTTGATCAAATTATCAAATTAGGATTGGCATGCAAAAGTATATAAAGTTTTTAACTCAGAACTAAAGGTGTAAATAGATAATTTTGCATGTGCTTGTACTTTGCTTATCATGTATACATTGCCAAAAAATGTAAGTTGCAATTACCTTTCATTTTAACATACAGTAATACTTCCCCTCCCCAAATGCTATTATTGTATCTGCAGCACACAAAGTACCTCTTAACATTATGATATCATGGTCAAGATTATTCCTCCAATTTCAATAACATTCACTGATAAATATGAAAGAATTCAATTGAGTTGATTAATTCAGTTTTGTTGGACACATATTAGACATAGGTTCAGGGGTGTATCTATACTGGGTGCAGGGTGTGCGGTGCACATTGGCCCCTGGGTCGAAGGGGGGCCCAAACCGCACACAGTGCACCCATTAGTCTTATACTTACCTGTCCGTAGTGCTGCACTGCAGCACTGACCTGGAGCTGCAGAGCAGCAAAAATCACTGGGGAAATGGTGACCATTTTCCCGGTGACTCGCCCATGTGCAGTACTGCTGTCCCTAGGAAAACTGCATGGGCGCCATTTTCCTGGAGACCCGTGCATGCACAGTAGATTATGACTCTAAGGGGTCTATGTACTAAGCAGTGATAAGAGACTGAGTGAAAAGTGATAAGTCTGTGATAAGGTGTCAGCCAGTCAGCTCCCAACTGTCATTTTTCAAACACAGCCTGTGAGATGGCAGTTTTGAGCTGATTGGCTGGCACCTTATCACTTACTTATCACTTTTCACTCCGTGTCTTATCACTGCTTAGTACATAGACCCCTAAGCCAGAATCTACTGCACCTGGTGCACCGCAGCACCACTAGAGAGAGGAGGGGGCCCGCACTGAGTCTGTACACGGACCCCATGCTCTCTTAATATGCCCCTGCATAGGTTACATTGAAAAATGCTGCATGCAAAGCTATCATATTTACACTCATATGCGGAGGGATTCACATTGCCAGCTATGCCCAGATCTGCATCAGGTGCATATTGGCCATAGGTTTATGTCAGCTATACTCATTATACATTTACACTAATATCCACCCTAAACAGTTATGTATAGTGTAAAGTGTATTTCCTTGTGACTGTAGAGTGCAGTTTATGCCATATTACACTGTCACAATTGGCAAAGAATACCTTCCATCAAATTGGGCCTGATTCAGAGATGGAGGCAATGCCAATGTTTATGCAGTTGAGCGATTATCAGTGATCTGTGCATGCATCTGAGTCAGACTGCATGTCTCAAGTTTCATTACTGAAGTCGCTCGCATTGATGATTTATTTGCAAAGTGATTGACAGACAGGGACTGTTTGTGGCTGCCAATGGGGTGTGGCGACTCAAATGCAGGCATGTTACAATGTTTTGAGGGCATGTCTCTGCCTGCAACTGTGATCCCATACACAATAAAAATGGCTTCGGTGTCTCAGTCCCCACGGCAATTCAGTGCAACCTTCGGGTTACTCACTGCAGCTGCGGCATTAACGTCCATCACTGAATCAGGACTATTATATAGAAATACAGCAATGTTACATGAAGTTTGTGTACTTCCAGTGTACTGTCACATTCACATTAAGAAATGTTTGTTTATTAAGAATGTAAATATTACTCCCTTATCATGTGTGTATTAATTGTCTAGGTATTGTCTATATGTGACCATCCCTTATGTAACCAATAAACAGCTTCACTATTAACACCAAATTATTTATGTTTATGTATATTGTATTGTCACTGCAAAATTAATAGCTAACTATAAGCATACTTTTTAAAAATAATGCATGCACCTCATTTGAAAAAAAAAAATTTTCAAGTAAATGGCAAGATTTTAACAAAAAATGTATTTAGAAACAAAATATTATTTGTAATAAACTATTAAACATTTTTTTTTACCTACCAACGCAATATATTCAAATACAGGTTGAGTCTCCCATATCCAAAATGCTTGGGACCAGGGATATTTTGGATATCGGAATATTCCGTATTTTGTAATATTTGCATAAAATAATGAAATATCTTGGGAAAGGGACCCAAATCTAAACACAGAATGCATTTATGTTTTACATACACCTTATAAACACAGTCTGCAGGTAATTTTATACTATATTTTTAATAATTTTGTGCATCACAAAAAGTTTGTGTACATACATGAAATTCATTTGTTTCATATACACCTTATACACACAGCCTGAAGGTTTTTTTATACATTTTTTTTAATAATTTGTGCTTTAAACAAAGTTTGTGTACATTGAACCATCAGAAAGCAAAGGTTTCACTTTCTCAGTCATGCTAAAAATATTCCGTATTTCGGAATATTCCGTATTTTGGAATATTTGGATATGGGAGACTCAACCTGTATAAGGCTCAGGCAATCATGCATGATCCCTATTTGATGATGGAGGCAACATACTGTAGGTTTGCCTGGTTTATCACCATTAATCTGAAAGGATGGAATTCCTTATTTTCATCATTTGTGGATAAGAAAGAGAGAAAATATTAGTGTCATAAATAATCTTTATTTTCAATAATTATACATAATTACTCAATATATATTTATATCCATTTTTGAGCTTTGGGGAGAATTTTTGTTGTCTAAATCCTTTTTGGATTATGCATTATTCAATTATAAGCTATGTACTAAAGCAACAAGTATACATAGCTCAATATTATTAAGTATGTTCCCATGCCTAGAGATGAGCGAGTTTGGTTTCCTTGATACCAAACCCATATTTAATATCAGTCAGTGTGGAGTTGTCGTTAATATCAGTGCTGTCAGTCGCAGTGTGAAGTTGTCATTAATATCAGCACTGTCAGTCGCAGTGTGAAGTTGTCATTAACCACTTGCCTGGCACGGTCATATCAGATATGACCACACCAGGCTGGGCTTTCCCTGACATGGTCGTATCTGATATGACCAGTCAGAAGTGCCCAGGAGGCGGCTGTGGGAAACTAATCTTCATGCAGCCGTCTATATCAGAGGGACCTGCTGGTCCCCCTGCACCCATGGCTGCCCCTCCTGTGTGGCCCAATCACTGCTGGCCACAGTGATCGGGCACCCTGCTGCACCCCCATCTAGTGCGGCTGCAGGCTCCATTGTAGCCCGGTCACGGTGGCCAGCAGTGATTGGGCAGTATCCGTGACACTCCTTCCCTAACTGCTGTTCACCTCAGGCTGCCTACCAATGTAGCAGTATTCCCTCCGGATGCTGGGACAGCTTCTGTGCCCTTTGTTCACCCCCTCCGCATGGTGAGGCAGCTGCGTCCCCGGGCCGGCCCACCATCAAACCCCTCCTCCCGGCGCAGTGACACAGCTACATTGTGCCTGCCATGCAGCCCAAGCCACCTCCTCCCGGCGGCTGCTAGTTTTCACCTGGCCCACCTCCTCACAGCTCGGCTCCTCCCGGCGCAGCTTCTCCTCCCGGGACACCATCTCCCAGCACGCCTTCTCCTCCCGTGCCACCTCCTTCCTGCCATCGCTTCACAGCGCGGCTTCTCTCTCCTTGTGTGTGAGTACTGCAGCCGGCGGCATCCATAACTCCTCCATTCTATTGATGCTCCGCCTCTGTCCTGATCACTGCTGGAATACATTTGTGTGATATATACACACACACATATATACATACATACAGTCAGGTGCATAAATATTGGGACATTGACAGAATTTTCATGTTTTGGCCTCTATTCACCACCACAATGGCTTTGAAATGACTTTCAGACTTAATTTGAGGGTAATTACATCCAAATCAGGTGAACGGTGTAGGAATTACAATGGTTTCTATATGTGCCTCCCACTTTTTAAGGGGCCAAAAGTAATGGGACTATCAGCTCAAAAGCTATTTCATGGACAGGTGTGGGCTATTCCCTCATTATTTCATTATCAATTAAGCAGGTAAAAGGTCTGGAGTTGATTCTAGGTGTGACATTTGCATTTGGAATCAGTTGCTGTTGACTCTCAATATGAGATCCAAAGAGCTGTCACTATCAGTGAACCAAGCCATCATTAGGCTGAAAAATCAAAACAAACCCATCAGAGAGATAGCAAAAACATTAGGTGTGGCCAAATCAACTGTTTGGAACATTCATAAAAAGAAAGAACGCACCGGAGAGCTCAGCAACACCAAAAGACCCAGAAGACCACGGAAAACAACTGTGGTGGATGACAGAAGAATTATTTCCCTTGTGAAGAAAAGCCCCTTCACAACAGTTGGCCAAATCAAGAACACTCTCCTGGAGGTAGGTGTATATGTGTCAAAGTCAACAATCAAGAGGAGACTTCACAAGAGTGAATATAGAGGGTTCACCACAAGATGTAAACTATTGGTGAGCCACAAAAACAGGAAGACCAGATTAGAGTTTGCCAACCAACATCTAAAAAAGCCATTACAGTTCTGGAACAACATCCTATGGACAGATTAGACAAAGATCAACTTGTACCAGAGTGATGGGAAGAGAAGAGTATGGAGAAGGAAAGGAACTGCTCATGATCCAAAACATACCACATCATCAGTGAAGCATGGTGGTGGTAGTGTCATGGCGTGGGCATGTATGGCTGCCAATGGAACTGGTTCCCTTGTATTGTGACTGCTGACAAAAGCAGCAGAATGAATTCTGAAGTGTTTTGGGCAATATTATATGCTCATTTTCAGTCAAATGCTTCAGAACTCATTGGATGGCGCTTCACATTGCAGATGGACAATGACCCAAAGCATACTTTTTTAAGGCTAAAAAGTGGAATGTTATGCAATGGCCAAGTCAATCCCCTGACCTGAATCCGATTGAGCATGCATTTCACTTGATGAAGACAAAACTGAAGGGAAAATGCTCCAAGAACAAGCAGGAACTGAAGACATTTGCAGTAGAGGCCTGGCAGAGTATCACCAGGGACGAAACCCAGCATCTGGTGATGTCTATGCATCCCAGACTTCAGGCTGTAATTGCCAGCAAAGGATTTGCAACAAAGTCTTAAAAAGTGAAAGTTAGATTTAGGATTGTTTAGTTTGTCCCATTACTTTTGGCCCCTTAAAAAGTGTGAGGCACATATAGAAGCCATTGTAATTCCTACACCATTCACCTGATTTGGATATAATTACCCTCAAATTAAATCTGAAAGTCTGCAGTTAAAGCACATCTTGCTTGTTTCATTTCAAAGCCATTGTGGTGGTGAATAGAGGCCAAAATATGAAAATTCTGTCAATGGCCCAATATTTATGCACCTGACTGTACATACGTATACTGATGTGCCCAGCTATAATGTGGCATCACAGCATTATCTCTGATGCCACGCATGGCGCACCACACACTACACCATGAGTCGTGCCACAAAGAAAGTTTAGTAATGAAAAAAGTCATTACGTGTAATACAACTTATTGCCCACCAGATGTCACTTTTCCTAAACTACATAGCGCATGCATCTGATTTCATTACGTGTAATACAACATTTTGCCCACCACATGTCACTTTTCCTAAACTACATAGCGCATGCGTCTGATTTCATTACGTGTAATACAACATTTTGCCCACCAGGTGTCACTTTTCCTAAACTACATAGCACATGCGTGTGATTTCCAATGTACCGTACGGTATGTTTTGTATCCCCGCCCGATGATTGTTTGACAGAAGAGGTGATTCCGTAAACTAAACAGTATTAAAGCGTTTTCAACATGGAATCAGGAATGTACGGTATAATAAAGCGGTAGAAGAATGTCTAATACAGTTTGAAATCATTAAGCTCTGTATTACCCACTGACTATGCGGTTGAAATCATACTGTGTTTGCGCAAATGTAAATACTGTCGGCACTGTCCCAGACTTAGACATTGTAGAGGTTTCATTACTTTACAAACTACAGAACTCTAGTAATGGGTGAAGCGTGTGGCCTAGCGGTCTAATGCCTAGTCTCACTGCTTCTCCCCTCTTCTTGTTCCGTGGGTTCGAGACCTTGAAAATATGTTTTTTTTAATTATGTTTAAAATCTTCACTTAAAATATTCAGTATTCAATACAGTACATGTGGAGCGCATGCCCAGTGCTTCGGGAGTCAAACAGCGAAATAGGATTTTTATTATTGTACATACAGTACTGTACCTTAGAACGCAAACTTGCGTCAATGCCGGAGCTGATCCAGACGTGGACATTATAGTGATTTTTTATGACCATCAAGTCATGGGCTTTGTTAAAGAGAGTGTTCTCTGTATAACAAACTGATTGTGCGTTTAAACCGCAAAATTGCGTCAATGTCAGCGCATACCCAGTGGACGGGTTGCAATGACAATGGAATGTGTGCCGCATGTCCAGTGGAGCCAAGCCATAAACCAAGTAGCGCTATGCCATGGTGCATGCCCAGTTGTCTGTATTGCTACAGTACTGTTGAATTTTCACACTTGTGCATTATGCACTGTTCGAGACTTACAGTATACACAATAGTAAATTCATGACTTCAGAAAGTGCTACAGTAGTGGACTTTGTTTGGAGGGAAGTCTCTGTATTACAAACTGACTGTGCTCTAGAGCGCAAACTTGCGTCAATGGCAATGCTGTCCCAGACTTTAAACTGATTTAAAGTGTTCAGTAACTGATAGTTGGCTCTGTTTGAGAGAGAGGTCCATACACATATATATATATATATATATACATATATATATATATATTGTCAAAACTGGATTATTGGCTGAGACAAGATCAGTTTAAAATTGAAGCGTGCACAATGGCATCTTGCAAATGGCAGCTAGATTCCATTTTAGAAACAAGAATCTGCAAGACACCATTTTGTGACCAGCGTCACATTAAGTTACAACTCAGGAGCTAAGAACAGATGGCAATGTTTTTGTTAATCTACCAAGGGCAACTGGAAGAACAAGCTTCCTGAGTAAAAGTAAATAGAATAGACAATGGGTATTTTTACATACAAATTGGGAATCCCTGGATGCAGACAAAGTATAGTTGTGGCAATTGTAATATAATCCAGGCATTGATCTACACAATTGGATTTGTCTGAATCCTAAACAGGTCTTAGCCCCACACACAGACAGGATGGCCCCAACTTCACAGCTTGATTTGGTAACACAGTTCACACAAGAGTCTGGGAGAACAAAAGAGCTTTTTCCTTTGAACACTGGAAAGGTGGGGGCCTGCTGACAGAGGGCAAGTGGAACTACCATGCTCAGCAATCCACACTGCTGGATGTTCACTTCGTGTATGAGAAATTATGCACTTAAATCTCACTCAATAACTAGCATCCTTATATCAAACCCTGAATACCCACACATTATATATTCACACATAAGGTTCAATAAGCTTTAAAGTGTATGATTTAAGTTGGTTCAGTTAGTTTAAATACTGAGAAATAAAGAGATTTGATAACTAAGGTATTACACATGCTAAACAAGTCGTGTTTGGTCTTGTACTGATGCGTATTCTTTTTACAGTATTCCGGTGTTATCGGTGGGGAGGTCGCATCATGCAAACTCGAGTTATGGATCACAGAACCTACAAGCAACAAAATGTATATTTCAGGAACAACTGTTAGGATATTGCAGGGGGCGTGAAGAGAAAGATCCCCAGCTGTTAGAGGCAGGGAGAGTCTATTTGAACCAGCCTGTTAAATGTGCTGTAACAGATACTTCTCCTCTGGGAACCAATGACACCAGCAACAAACTTCCCTATTGTCCTGTTTATTCTGGGGGGGTATAAATATGTGTGCACAAACGCTGGTTTTCAGTCTTCGTGCTGAATGCTGTATGAGTAGGGGTCTCTTGCTGATGCCAATGTCTGGGTCTGGAAGCGCCTGCATATGTATACTGTACTTGGGTCTGTATAATTTCCTTTTGCACATAAATTGTGTCTAGATCAATTGTGTGTAACTGTCTGAACTTTTACCTGAATAACACTTGTGCTTTGGAACCACAGATTCCACGTCTAAGTCTTTATTTACGGTATGACTGCGTATGCAAATTAGCGTCATCCTTAGAAGGTATAGGCAGGACATTATAAGGTATAGGCAGGGGTATATATATATATATACACACATATATATATATATATATATATTCACACACATATATATATACATATATACATATATATATATATATATATATATATACACATATATACATATATATATATACATACATACATATATATATACATATATATACATATATTTTATAATTGTTCAATTATTTATTGCAGCAGTGATCGGGCACATGGGGACGGGGAGGCGGAGCTGGGGCCGGAAAGGAGTAGGGGCGGGAGCGCCGGGGGAACATGGCAGCAGCCGTGGCTACCAGAGCCGCTGCTGCTGCTCCTACTGTGATTTTACTGATCACTGTTCCAGAGCTGAAGCGGGAGGGTATCCCGCTAGCGGCCCGGAAACAGAGCAGCAGCGGCGGCTACCAGAGCCGCTGCTGCTCCTACATAGTGATCACCTAGTGATCACTGTAGTGCCAGAGCCGCAGCAGGAGCATCTCCCGCTGGTGGCCCAGATACAGAGCAGCGGCGGTGGCTACCAGAGCCGCTGCCGCTGCTCCTTCACACACAGTGATCACTATGTGATCACTGTAGTTCCGGAGACGCAGCGGGAATGTGTCCCGCTGGCGGCCCGGATACATAGCAGCGGCGGCGGCTACCAGAGCAGCCGCTACTGCTGTTTGCTGAAGGGGGTGGAGATGGCTGCCCAATCACTGCTGGCCACAGTGATCGGGTCACAGCAGCAGCACTGCTGCTTCTATGGGAGGGGGGCTGCCGACGGCACCCGATCACTGTGGCCAGCAGTGATCGGGACACGCTAGAGAGGCAGCCACGCTTGCAGAGGGACCAGAAGGTCCCTCTGATGTAGGCTGCTACGGGAAGATTAGCTTCCCACAGCCGCCTAGTGGGCATTTCTGACTGGTCGTATCAGATACGACCATGTCAGGGAAAGCCCAGCCTGGTGCGGTCGTATCTGATACGACCATGCCAGACAAGTGGCTAAGCTGCCATGTGTTTGCTCTGCTCTTAGTTTAGCTAGCCAGCCTTTCGACAATATTGGTAAACAATATTGTGAACCGTGAGGTTGTTAAAAATTGACTGGAAATGGCTGGCAATTAATCTTTTTGGGAGAAATAATACTGTAGGAACAGTAGCTGCTTTATCAATTTTTTAAAAAGAAATATAGATCTGAAACCAAAATCCATGAAGGTGGTTTTGAAAAACCTAACCAAAAACATGAAGGTGAATCCAGATCCAATACCAAAACCAAAACACGGGGGTCCATGCACATCTCTCCCTAGAATACAGTATATGTAAAACTTATATGAATTTCACTACTTGAAAATTAATTTGTTCTACATGGCTCTCAGAGAAAGCCATCACAGTGCTTCTTTTTTATCAAAGAGGTAAAATCATAAGCATATTTTAATTAGAACACCTATATAGTCTCTGAGCCGTGCTCTCATGTAAAGAGCATGATTGTGCTAAGCTATGGAGGAGGAGCCCACACAGACTAAAGAAGTTACCTGTGTTGAGAGTGTAGAGCAGCACTGTGTCTGGACACTGAGTGGCTGTGTCACAGCTCCACAGGAGAAGTGTCAGGACTGGGAACATTGGTTTGCCTGGGAGAGAGCTGGATATCAGCTGGCTGGTGATTCGGGAGGTTTGGAGTAATGTAAAGAGCGTTAAGAGTAACACTGTTAGTGGTTAGCACTGTATAGTAGACACAGGAGCCGGACTGGACCAGACTTGGAGAATCTGATTGAAACCAATGATGACAGGTATCAGCTTGAACCAGTGATAACAGATATCGTCTGAAACAGATGGTGACAGGTATCGACTGGAACAGATGGTAACAGGTAATGGCTTGAACTGATGGTAATGCATATCAGCTAGAACTAATTATAACAGATATTAGCTGGAACCAATGGTGACAGGTATTGACTGCAACTGATGGTAATGGATATCAGCTGAAACTGATGATAACAGGTATTGGCTGGAACCCATGGTAATAGATATTTGCTGGAACTGATGGTAATCGATATCAGCTGGAACCAATGGTAACAGGTAATGGCTTGAACCGATGGTAATGGATATCAGTTGGAACCGATGATAACAGATATCGGCTGGAACTGATGGTAGTAAATATCAACTGGAACCAACGATAACAGGTAATGGTATTGGCTGAGACCAATGGAAATAGGTATCAGCTGAGACCAACGGTAATAGGTATCATCTGAGACTGATGGTAATACAGTAGGTATTGGGTGAGACTGATTGTAATAATTGTCATCTGAGACTGATGGTAATAGGTGTTGCCTGAGACCGAAGGTAATAGGTATTGGCTGAGACCGATGGTAATAGGTATCAGTCGAGACCAACAGTAATAGGTATTGGCTGAGACTGATGGTAATAGGTATTGGGTGAGACCGTTGGTAACAGTTGTCACCTGAGACCAATGGTAATAGGTGTTGCCTAAGACTTACAGTAATAAGTATCAGCTGAGTCCGATGGTAATAGGTATCAGCTAAGTCTCACGGTAATATGTATCAGCTAGGACCGATGGTAATGGTAGCAGCAGGATCCACTCATAAACCGTAGCCAGCTAGTCAGGGCGCTGGATCCTAGGATGTCTAATAGTGACAAAGTTCAGGATACTAAATCCCTGGGTCTTGCAGGGATTGGCTGATGGAGTCAGGTGGCCTGGAAGCAGCACTCTGAGTGGTAGAGGAAAGTCAGGTGACTGAATCCAACATGGCTGCTCCCATACTGAGTTTAGGAGGAAACTCTGGTGTGCAGCCTGAGCTCTAGAATGCTGTGGAAGTGTATAGGGAACAGCATGCACAGAGATCAATTGTATCTTAATTTTTTGCAGTTTAAAGCCAGCACTACTGTTTGGACTGCTCACAGACATAAGGAGACTCAGGCAGAGTTGCCAACTTTTAGCTCCCTCCTACCAGGAGGGACCTGTCGGGCTTCCTCAGCGGGGAGGTGTGCAGCGTCAAAAGGGGGCGTGTTCCAGCAAATGATGGTTCAATGGGGTCAGAGCATGGGTGTGACGACGTGATCGCATCGCCCCTTGCTGCCTTGGTTTATACTGCATTTCGCGGGAGGACCAGATGGGTCGCCAGGGACCAGGAGGCTTGCCTGCCTCTCCGGGGGGCCGGGAGCAGCTGAACAGCCGAATCCTGAGGGTAGGCAAGTATGGAATTGGAAGGAATAGCACACACTGAAAGTGTTGCAGCCTGCATGTTTGAGCAGATCTCCCAGGCAAATTAAAATATCCAGATCCACAGGTCAGGTAGCAGGGGTGAGTCTCAAGTCAAATCAACTGAAATAAATAGTCAGGATTCTGAGCATAGGAGGTGGGGAGCAGAGCTTAGCTAAGTTATGAGGTGCTGATCGAGTCCTGAGATAACAGCTATTGAGTTGTGTAAATGTATACAACAAACCACTACCTATAACAGGGACATTTCCTTAGAACTTAGAGATCTCTTACTACCCACAATGGCATCTGCTCTAGTGCCCAGAGATTCTTATTGGGAATGATGTATTGCATTACTGGAATCTGATTGCATTTGATCCTGTATTACAGGAATACATAATACTGTTCCTGAGACTGTTAGTGGTGAAGAATGCATGATAATGCAGCAGTTGTGCTGCTAGTAGCTGTTACTGAATTGCTTATTGCAAGTGATTTTACGTTTATGGGATGAACCACTTCCATGATTAAACTGCAAATGACTTATTAGTAATTTCCCCCTCATTTTATTAAAGTTCCTTCCAATCATCTGCATAATTAGCAGACTATGGGCTCTATTTACTACAATCCGCATTTGTAATGCAGATTGTAGTATGATATTACCGACTGAATTCGCATTGTGAATTCAGGAAATATCACAGGGATTTACTACAAATACTTTTGAGGGACAGAGCTTGCGATAAAGCTCTGTCCCTGCGAATCCCCTCCGCACACTTATCACGGTATTTTCGCAAAAAATACTGTGACAAGTGCCGATGCATGTGCCAACCGACTGTCGCTAAGCCCCACCCCCTGGTGCTAAGCCCTGGCCCCCGCAATCACAGATCCCCCCCCCCCGCAACCCCCTCTCCCTTACTTACACTTACCTGCAGTCATCAGTGCTCCTGTGATGTCCTCCGTGGCTCCGGTCAGCTGACATCCCATACTGCACTGAGACTCAATCAGGTGATGACCGGGTCACAGGCTGGGAGATCAACTGACCAGAGGGAGGACATCAACCAGAGCCCTGATCACCGGTCCCTGGACTCAGGTAAGTTTTTTTTTTTTCCTTTTTTTTTTTTCTTTTTTTTAGCAGAGATCAGCGTGTGGTCTGTTTAGACCACACAGCTGATCACTGGGGCTGGCTCCGGGCTCTGCTCTGCCCGTTAGAGCAGAGCAGGAGTCCAGTAACTGGGGGAGACCCTAGATAATATTATCACAGGGCTTTCCCCTGTATTTTTTCACATTTTATTTTTAGTAACTTTGGCCAGATCACATTTCCCATTACAATTATGGAAAATGCGATCTGCTTACTAAAAATATGTGATAATTAGGGCTTGGAGTAGAATTTTATGAATTTCTACTCCAATTGCCCTGTAGTAACTTTAGGTGATACTAAAATAATGTTAAAATGGTGTGAAAACACCCTTTTTCACTTTATTTTAGTAAAAATAATGTTAATAAATAGAGCCCTATGGGCCTTATTCACTACGGATCGCTATTGCGATCAATGCTGCGAATACGCACGCAGTTCTGCTGCAAAAATATGCTAATGAATGCTATCGCAATGCTGTCGCACAGCTAGTATAGAGATGCCCACAACCTCTATTTCACATCCGTAATACCTTGTAGTCCTGCATATACATCGGGCACAAATACAACAAGTCAGATCTTACTCAGAAATTGCTAACCTCGTTGCGTCGCAGTGGCTAATTTATGCACGCCCATGCTGCGGCATTCAAATGGACTGGCACATTTGCATTTCTCTGACCAGACCCCCGTCACCACCCCCAAACTATTAGTTTTAATAACATATAGTAGAAAATCTGTCCATGCTAAGTTTTAATTTTTTTTACAACATCACAATTTTAATCATGTTTTTATATTATTTTTATTATTATTATTATTATTATTATTGATAATAATAATAATAATATTCACAGTCTAAGAATGTGAACAATGATGAACACCTAATTTACTGAGTGAATTGAAAAGAAAAATACACTCACACATGTGTCTTTGTCTATTAGTGCTTTTGTACAGTATTTTATTAGTGCTTTCAAGGTGTTTAGGATACCATTAAAATGTTACAGTATAATTTATGCCTTTTAGATGAAACATATTACTGCTTAATACAACAAGTCAAGGCTTGCAACATGGAATTTTACATTTCTATAAACTTTGAAACAATGTCACTAACAGTCAAAAAACAGATTCGGTTACAAAGGAAGTGGGTGGCAACACCAACAGCGGCCTAATGCTAGGTACACACTATACATAACAATATATCATACACATTGTATAGTGTGTACACCTGATCTGTCATTTCCAGCCGTCGTTCATTGTATTGTCCCTTCTGCTGTCCTGCACAGCAGATGGCATGATGCAATGAATGACGCGGTATAGTTACATGCAGGATGTAATGATACATCACACCACTGTATGCCGGATCATGCAGTGTGTATGGTGCATACAGTGTACCATTACATCAGTCACTGCATCACTGGGTCGCACTGTCGTATGGTGTGTACCCATTTTAAGATTACAAAAACACTTTCATTTCCTATGCTTTTTTATTACACGTCAAAACAAAAGTAAAACTGCATATGTACAGCAATGCTTTTATGATACATTTAAAATGCATTACTCATTTAAATGTATTTAGAAATGTGTTTAATATGCATTTTTTAATGTCTCTGTTAAAAACCAAGAAGCTGTTATGTCTAAGCCAAACACAGATGGAAAAGCTTATATAAACATTCTTTTCTTTTATTTTTTAAACTAGGTGGCTACAAAGTAACATCTGACCTACTGTAGATGAACCTGGTGAAGAACTAAACAACAGTGCTATATATTTACTAAAGTGCAGGCTTTTGGAAAAGTGGAGTTGTTGCCCATAGCAACCACTCAAATTCTAGCTATTATCTTCTAGAATGTGCTAAATAAATGATAAGTCGAATCTGATTCGTTGCTATGGGCAACAACTCCACTTCTAAAAACCCGCACTTTAGTAATTATACCCCTAACAGTGTAGGCAAAGTTACAGCCATGGCAATTTTATGACATGTCCAAAAAATGAAAGACATGTCTAAAAACTTTAGAAAGATTACATTATATTTAAGGAATATTATTTTCTCAAATTTACTTTTTCTTTCCAAATCGACTTCCTTGTTTTAGTACAATGTTGAATTATAAGAAGTACACACTGTTTCCATAAGATTTGCAGACTCTGGGCCTTATTTATCAATGAGTTTTATCATTCACAACGAGTGAAAAAACTTGTTGCGTATGATAAATGGTGCTCCAGCCAGTCAGCTCCCAGCTGCATTTTTCAAACAGATGACAGTTGGGAGCTGATTAGCTGGAGCACCATATTGGCTCATACGATGTCAAAAGGGCCCACAGGAGGAATGCAATGGAAGGGCCCAGTGAGGGAGGCAGTGTTAAGCTGAAGAGGTGTGGACAGCCAATTGAGAGGGTATTGCAGAAAGTGTTGCAATGCCCGCTATATTATACAGAGAGCATCACAGTCACTGTCGTATAATGTAGGAGCATTGTAACACCCATCAAGAAAGATGCTTGTTGCGGCCAAGTTGCACAGGATCTGGTGCATCGAGAGAGGCTATACGCGAGTAGAGCAACAGTGTATGAGGGCTCATCTGTTTGGAAGCATCTACTGTTATTGAACCAACTTTTAATTTTTGGTGAGTACCAGCACCTTTTTTCTTGAAATGAAAGTAATAAATAATAATAATAATAATAACAACAACCTCTTAATTTAATAAAGGAAAATGTTTGAAGTATGTGAATAGTCTTATGGAATGCAATAATTTGTATATTTTCAGTCATTGCATAGAAAAGAGTCTGTCACTCTAGTTAATTGCCGTACATTTGGCTTTGCTATAATTAAATAAACATATGGTTGATAGGTAATTAATGTAAATAAATGATCACAGAAATTAAGTTGCACCTTCAATGACTCCCTGCAAATGAAGGTGTAAACACATGTCGTTTATGCTGTCTTTCTCTTATTAGAATTGACAGAATATTAACATTGAACTTACATATTAGGCTAAGCAATTTGTATAAAACAAAAAATACATTTTATTACTGAAAAATGTCTTATACAGTATTGAGTGACAAAGAAAGTAAATTAAATATTTTTTTTAAGACTTTTTTTATAGAGCAGTACAATCACCAGCATGAAACAAAAAGTGAGTAAAAAAGAACAAATGGAAATTAGAACTTTTGAAGTTAGAACAATAAAAAAGAAACAAAGGATTCAATTGCAGGCCAAATAAGGCAATACAATGTTGTACCATTTTTTTAACGCTGGTGCACAAACATGCGGATGGGCAATCCATAAGGCAGGGAGAGATAGAACAAAGAAGGGGAGTGAGGGTTATAGATCTAGAAGGGAAGAACAATAGAAAAATTTATATTTAAAAGATGGAGGGCTGGACAAGAAAAAATTAAGTCTAAGGATCCCATGTTTTAGAAAAAGTTAGGGATGTATTGTAGATAATGTTCAACATAAATTTCACTTTGTAAACATGCCAGATTCTGGGGAGTGTAGCGTATAGGTAAGGAAAGGACGTTTTTTCCAGTCTGCATGTGGCATGTGGCATGTGGCTGGTGATAAAATGTAATGAATCAACTTGGTTTGAAGAAGTGAGCTCGCTGGAATCTTAATCGGCAAGAGGTAAAACTTTGGGGAGTATGGGGTACATAAATATTCCCATTAAAAATTTGTCCATTATTTTATTTTTTTCCCCATAGTTTTATGTATAAGATATCAATTTTCAAAGACATTTTCTGAAAGAGATTTTTGTATTCCAGTAAACAGTAATTACTTGAAAACTACAAAAAAAATAAATATTTTATGCATGCAAAGACTAAACTGTGTACTTGTCTTATCATATTTTCAGTAAGTTGCTAATTTCTACTATTATGCAGGGAGACATGAGCTATAATTCTAAAAAGAATGTGAACTCCTATAAAATAAAAGTTTCAGATTTCCATAAGGAAAAAAAACTGTACTTATAATGCTACTATGTAGATGGACTATAGGTTCTACCCTTAATTGCACTTTATTTAATATGAAAAGTTATTCTTTAATAAAGTGTATAACCTGTCTGAATTGTATATAATTACATCAGTACAATATTATAATTATTTTTTTTATTATTTAAAGCACCACTATAGAATTACATTTATGTATGAGGTTTGATTGGATTACTTAAAGAGGTTCTAAAAAAATATCTGGAAGTCACCTCATGTAGGCAAGACCAAAAGAGCCGTAGATGAGACAATGCAAAGTACAGGCAAAGGGAGAGCTAGTAAACTGTTAGTACTAGATACAACAGTGAAAAGTGTGGTCAGTGTCTGAGATGACAATCACAGGTATTGTGGTGGTACAAGTACCAGTGCAATACTTGTTATATAGGCTGTCTGATGAAAAGTACAATTTCTGTCAGCAGGGGTTCCAGTAGCAGCATTATCCCCAGTGTTAACCCTTTGAGACAAGAACATAGACTATTGATTTATAAAAGGTCCTTTTGCCCTTTAATAAACCAACTACTTAGCACATGTACAGTTTTCTTTGAGGAGTCACTGACCAGCAGTGTCTCAAAACATAAATAGCATATGCACTAATGGAGATTTGAGCATGATGAATAAGAACCATATTGTAACAAGAGTTTACTATAGAGCAACTCAGCCAACATTATAAATAGCGCTTACTTGTAATCCATAGGTTCAATTATGTGGTGTTGGATATGGTTGTGCCTCTGTTCGTCCATATCACTTCTAAACAGAAGCAAATACAAATGGTTCTGCCTTCCAAATCGCAAACTCAAATAGAAAAGGGGATAGGAATGAGATGAAGAGGTGAAAAGTGGAAGTTGAGAGGAGGGAAGGTGTGGTGCAAGATGTTAGTGGGTATTTTGGGGAGATGGGAGAAAATGGAGAGGGAACATATGGGATGGAAGGACAAAGACACACACAAATGGAAGAAAAAATGGACAAGAATAATGTGGAAACAGGTACAAACAATTGGGGGTGTGCATAGAGATAAACACACTTGGGGAGACAGTGACAGATGGGGACTAATTGATATTTGTACAAAACTAGAGACACAGAGATAGCTACCTATAAAGCGGGACAAATGCACACATATAAAGGAGATAACAGAGATGGACATATACAGAGAGATTTACATACACAATGGAGGATAGGAAGAGATATACAAAGAGTGGACCAGATATGCATATACAAAGGGGATGACAGGATTACACATACAAGGTGGAAATAAAAGGCACACACTCACAGTCATCAGGCAAAAGTACAGTTTTTGGTCTTGTACACAACATGCATTTACATTCCCTCTGCTATCCAAATTGAATAGAGGCACACACACAGAAAGTGGGTGAGTCAGGGGTATCCATGCAAGAAAGGGCCACAGACACACACATTGGAAAGGGGTAGCAGCATACATACAAAAGAGGGATATAGGTGCTGATGATATTGGATCAGAACCTCTATACACACCTTCCTATACCTTCTAATATCCTGCCTATACCTTCTAAGGATGACGCTAATTTGCATACGCAGTCATACAGTAAATAAAGACTTAGACCTGGAATCTGTGGTTCCAAAGCACAAAGTATTATTCAAGTAAAAGTACAGTCAGTTACACGCAATTGATCCAGACACAATTTAGGTGCAAAGGAATTATACAGACCCAAGTACAGTATACATACGCAGTGCTTCCGGTACCAGATGTTAGCCATCAGCAAGAAACCCCTCAGTCAGCATTCAGCAAGAAGACTAAAGACCCAGTATTGGAGCACACATATTTATACCCCCCAGGAATAGGCAAAACAATAGAGACGTTTGTTGCTGATGCTATTGGTTCCCAAGGGGAATCCATCTGTTACGGAGCATTTAATAGGCTGGTTCAAATAGACTCACCCAGCCTCTAACAACTGGGGGTCTCTCCCTTCCCGCCCTCTGTAACATCCTAACAGTTAATACATTTTGTTGCTTGAAGTCTCTGCGGTCCATAACTCGAGAATGCATGATGCGATCTCCCCACCGATTACACCGGAATACTGTGGAAAGAGTACGCATCAGTACGAAACCAAACATGGCTTGTTTAGCATGTATAAAACCTTAGTTACCAAATATCTTTATTTCACATCATTTATATTAACTGAACAAACTTAAATCTTATACCTTAATGCTAATGGAACCTTGTAAGTGAATATGTAATGTGTGAGTGTACGGGGTTTGATATGAAGACGCTAGTTAACTGGGGACAGATGCATGTGCATTTAGGGCCTCATTCAGACCCACTCGCGAACGGCTGTCCGCTCGCAAGTGGGTCGATGGTGTGCACTGCGCACGACGGAGGGAGCTCCGTCGTGCGCATGCGCGAGACGCGACGAGTGAAGGACTTTCCTTCGCTCGTTGTGTCTGATCAAAGGGGGCGTGCTGTCGATGTTGATTGACAGCACGCCCCCTTTGGTGGGCATGCCGGGGGCGTGCCTGCCAGACGGAGGTGTTCCCAAGGGAACGCCTACCGTCAGAAGCCGGCCCCACTGACATCACTAGTGATGTCAGTGGGAGTAATTTTGGCTCTGATAGAGCCAAAATCACTCCAGGGCTTGCGGTTGAGAAACTCAACCGCAGGCTTCTGCTCGCACTGGCGATGATCGAGATGGTCAAGACCATCGCGACCATCATCCTGCACGCTCGTATAGGCTGTGGGTGGTGATCCACAGCTATACGAGCATCCAGGAGGACGCTCCATATTTATGGAGGTGGGCCCTGATTCAGAGCGAGCGCTCTGGTCAGAGCATCCGGCTCTGAATCAGGGCCTTAGCTACTAAATGGTGTTTTAATTCGGGGTCTTAAGCATAATTTGTGTATGTGAAATGGTGAAAGATGCAATCGCATGATGCTAATAATTGTGCATTCGCTACTGGGAGTCAAGTTAGCAGCTCAATTGTGCATAATGTGCAGTGTTTATGCATGAGATTCCATCCATGATGGACTTAACATATTTATATATATATATATATATATATATACATATACATACATACACACACATATCATTCCTCACTCACAGTTTCAGACTGCAATGCAAATGTGTTACCTCCAGCTGTGAAGCTAGGGCCATTCTGTCTGGGTGTGAAACTAAAACCTGTTTAGGATTCAGACAAATCCAATTGTGTAGATCAATGCCTGGGTTATATTACAATTGCCACAACTATACTTATCTGCATACTGGGATTCCCAATTTGTAGGTAAAGCACTCACAGTTTCTGGTGCATTGTCTATTCTATTTACTTTTTCTCAAGAGGCTGTTCTTCTAGTTGCCCTTGGTAGATTATCAAAAACATTGCCATCTGTTCTTAGCTCGTGAGTTGTAACTTAAAGTGACACTGGTCGCAAAATGGCGTCTTCCAGATTCTTGTTTCTAAAATGGAGTCTAGCTACCATTCGCAAGATGGCATCACGCATGCTTCAATTTTAAACTGATCTTGTCTCAGCCAATTAACCAGCTTTGACAGTGCACATAAAAAGTATAGGAGAAGGAGAATAGAGGGCAAGCAGAGGTAGGGACAGGGACATCCTTGCACACCACAATGGGCAGCATAAATGGCATCATGTAGCCCAGACAACCTACAGAGGTGCTGACCCCAATCATTCAATTTGGGACTGGACCAACAGCTTCCATTTGACCTCATGACATAATAGGATGTAACAACACATGTATTGATATAACTGTGGCACTTATAGAAGTGATAAATTAAGGGGTTTATAGCGCTCTCAATCCTGTCTTGAAATTGTCCCTAGCTGCTCCACTGGTAGAGGTATCCCAACCTCTAAAAAATTGGTTAAATAAATGATTATTAGTGGTGCGCTCTGGGGCAATTGTGATATGTGGATAATGGGCCCGAAAAAAATAAAGGAAAAAAATGAAGGAAAAAAAATGAAAGAAAAAATGAAGGAAAAATATTATTTTAAAAGAAAGGAAAATGTCCAGCTAATGTCTCAACATAAAGTCCTGACTTGAATCTGTAGACAGTTTGTTCTCAGAATTATTTAGACAACTGAATAATGGCATGCGTTCCTAGTCCCTGACCGGGAATGTGTACAACAAAAAATCCTAGTGTCTCTTATGGAGTAGGATCTTTGGATAGTTTCAGAAAATATGTAGCTCTTCACGAGTTAATTTCGTGATGTCTGTAGGATGGATGTTCTTATATTGTGCTTGATGGTAACATACACCTCTTAATCCGCATTCCACCTCAAATATAATACATGGGCACAGTATCAGGGATCATGGTGAACACAATTGATGCAGGTAGGTAAGAAATGGATTGTACTTACCCAATATGTAGTATCGCTCCTGCTGGTTCTCCTTGTCCCGGTGCTCCTGCAAATGCTTCTGAGGGTGCTTGATATGTGGGGTATGCTGCTGCACACTAAGTGTTGTGGTACAAATTGTAATGCAGACTACAGTCTAATAAAACTTGATTTTATTCTATGACTCAAACGAGTCTCTAAATACACATCCTGTACACAGGAATCATGAACTCAAAGTCACTAAAGTATATGAAAAGTTCTCTCATAAAAAAATCATGTGGGTAAGGGGCGTGGCCCAACGCGTTTCATCCGATTTGCGGACTTTATCAAGGTGCCCACCTTTCCCTTTATTGTCTTTATATAGAGTAGGGAATTAGTCTGTCTATGGCTCCGGTGTGCGCCCGTACTTCCGGGTTGCGCACATTGGCGCATCATAGCCAGTGATGGTATGCGGAGCTTCTAACGCTAGAGTGTGCATAGGAGTCCCTATTATCATTCTGCGCATGCGCCGTCTCCGGCGGCCATTTTGTCATAGCTTTAAGTAATGTATTAGAGTACCGGCCTGCTCTTGATGTTATGCTGCTATCACTAGAGTCTGTGTTGGATATCAGCCACCTCCGGCGGCCATTTTGTCTGTGATCGATTTGTATTGCTATAATGTATCACAAGATGGCCATTTTGTTGGTTATTAACAGACTAGCTCTTTTGGTATAGCCTTACTTCAGCCCTCTTTATGGTTGTTAGAAATTGGATTGATTAAGTGTTGCTGTGTATACGGCAGCCATCTTGTTGGTTGGTAACATAACAATAAACTATAATGATACTCTTTAGAGATCAGTTACAATATTCCTAATCTGATCATCTTTGCTAATATTTGCATAAATAAATGAATAAAAAATAAAAATTAACAAGGTTCCCCCTATCTTTTCTTATTAAGCGTATTGCAAACTCCTTTTAAATGTATGTTTATCATCTCACTACCTCTTATATAATTTGATTAAAGTGCAATGTCACTTAATTTTTGGCAATTGGTTGTTGAAACACCAACTATTATATTATTCAAGTATATGAGTAGTTAATTTAACATGGACGAATTAAGGGTGGAGTCTAGAGCAGTACCATGTATATCTCTACATGGGGCTCGATACGTCCTATACATATTAGTTGCTGATAATAGTGAGATTGTTAGACATGTTCTATAGGGTTGTAATTTTTGGGATTCACACTATATAATGATGCAGAGGGCCTACATCTCCAAGTGATTCCCTCTATAATTTGAACAACTGTACTTATGGGTCAATATTTAATCCTTCTGGGATAAGTGTCCGTAAATTGAAGATCCATCTGCTTTCTATTTTATCAATTCTGGAATTGTGGTCACCACCTCTCCAATTTGGTTTGACTTGATCAATGGCTACAAATTTTAGTCCCCTAGGGTTCATGTGATGTTCTTTCTTAAAGTGTTCTGACACACTGTGTTGTTCAAACCCTTTCCTGATGTTGCGAATATGTTCTCCAATCCTAATCTTCAAACTTCTAGTGGTGCGTCCCACATACTGTAAGTGACATGGACATTCAAGGATGTAAATAACATCTTTGCTGTTACAGCTTAGAGTATGTCTTATTTTATGCTCTTGTTTGGTTGTATTGCTTACTATATTATTAATTGGAATAGTACTTTGATGTCCTTGATTTTTGCATGGTTGACAATATCCACAATAGTAGAAACCGCTCTTGGCGGTAATACCATCCAATGTGGATTGTCTAGCATATTTGTTAGTCTTTAAATGGTTCCTAACTAGTTTCTGTTTTAAATCAGGAGCCTTTCTATACACTACGTCAGGTATGTCTGGGAGAATAGCTGTCAGTTTGTCGTCCAGATGTAAGATGGACCAATGTTTTTTCAGTATGTTCCTGACTTTGGGGGCCGAGTTGCTGTAATTGGTAATGAAGTATACTTTGTTACTCTCAGTTTCGCCTTGTTTCTTTTTGTCTTTATATATTAATAGTTGCTCTCTGGATCTCTCTTTCACTTTTTCATAAGCTGTCTCTACTTCTGTTTCGTCATATTGTTTTGCCTTAAACTGTTCTTTTAATCTTTGTCCCTGTACCTCATACTCCTTAATGTCTGTGCAATACCTTCGAATGCGTGTAAATTGGCTCTGGGGGATACCCCGAATCCAACTTGGATGGTGATTACTCGCTGCCAGGATGTAACTATTCACATCTACTTTTTTATAGTGTGTTCTAGTCTTAATGCATGTATCTTCAATGTATATATCTAAGTCGAGGAATTCCACTCTCTCTTTATCGTACTTGGTGGTAAAGATTAGATTTTGATTGTTAAGATTTATATATTGTGTAAATTCTTTCAGTGATTCCTCGTCCCCCTGCCATACAAACAACACATCATCAATGTATCGTTTCCAGAGGACCAAGTTTGCACCAAGCTCATGCGCACCCCATATGTTCCTGATCTCCCAAAGGCTCATGAACAGGTTTGCATAGCTTGGTGCAAACTTGGTCCCCATTGCAGTGCCACGGCATTGTAGATAGAATTCTTCCTCAAACCACATATAATTATGGGTGAGTATGAACTCAATGCCTTTCAAAATGAAGTCAATTTGCATACCATCAAGGTCTTGATCTTGTTCCAAGAAGTATCTAACACTCTCTAGGCCTCGTTTATGATCTATAACCGTATACAAGGAAGTAACGTCACTGGTGGCCAGCCAATATTCAGATTTCCATTCTATGTCCTGCAAGATGTTGAGGGTCTGAGTGGTATCCCTAAGGTATGATCATTTTGAAAGGCATTGAGTCTACTATTTTTTCTTTTCTATCTTATCTACTATATCAAAGCGTAAATTTGTCCTTCTGTACTTCTGTCTTTCTATACAAATTCACAGTTTGTAAGCGAAGATCGTGACATTTTACATATGAGTGTATTAAAACACGGCCGAGGCTACTAAAAATATTTGAAATTGAAATTAATTACTGTTACTTTTTAATGAATTAAAAAACACAATTTTTGATGGACGCTCGTTGTGGGGCCTTACACTCAGTACTGCTGTCTGCTGCCTCCAGTGGTGATATTTAAGAACTTTCTTATCTCTACTATTTATACTATTTCTGTCCTTCTGTTTAGGGATGGCAGTGCTTCCACCATTGAATCTTTCAATGCAATGGTAACTAACCATCACATCAAAAGCATTCAATAGTAAAAACTAGTCATATGGGGGCGGGGTTGGGGGAGGGGCCCGGACATGAAGCAACAAAAAAAAACAGGCAAGGCAGAAGACAAGGAGGAGAATGAGATGCACTGTCACTGCCATGCTGCTGCTGATGCTGTGTGCACTTAAAGCAACAATAAACTGAAGTCTAAAAACATTATTAAATATACTTATAACACACAGAAAAGGAACCTATTACAGCACCAACAGAGAAATCACTCCCCATCTTTGCTGGTTTAAATGTTGTTAGCTGTCACTCCGTGTGTCTGTGAGTGACTGCTGCTGCTTGGTTAGGGCTTCACACTTATTGGCTCTCACAGTCTCAGAGAGCTAATCAGAGCTAGCAGAGGGGGAGGGAGGGACAGGTCTGAGGCAGTGAGAGGCAGTGAGAGACAGCCTCCAACAATCCCAGCAGCATGAGCCAGAAAGGTTATCAGAGGCAGAGACACAGCACACAGCAGTCATGGGAGGCATAGCTTATAGTATTTAAAGAAAATAAGCCATCATCGAAACACAATTGAATGATTACCATTCAATGGCAGCAAACATCGGAATGCTGCCATCGAATGGTAAAACACTAACATCGGAATAAAAACATTGATGGTCAGCAAACATCAACCATCAATGTCCATCCCTACTTCTGTCCTTCTGTCTTTCAATACAAATCCACAGTTTACAAGCCAAGATCGTAAAATTTTACATACGAGCGTATTAAAACACGGCCGAAGCAAGATAAAAATTATTAAATTTAAATTAATTTCTGTACATTTTTAATTAATTAAAACCTCAATTTTTGCTGTACGCTCATTGTGGAGCCTCACAGCATATGGGTAGGGCCTCGGAGCAAGCCTTTAGTGTTGTCAAGTTTTGTCATGATCTTAATGTTTATTATCGAAGAGAGCTTTAGCAGGCTTTCTCAGCATTCTCAGCTGTCTGACTATACCAAATTACGCAACAACATTGACTTCTTTCTTCGAACTGTGTCAAAATGATGACTTTGCAAGGACCCTGCTGTACTGTGAACTGCCAAAATCTTACACATGAAATTCTTCTCGAAAAGTTTTTATGTGCAGAAAACAGGAAGTCGCTGCAGGTGGTCATCCTGGTATCAAAGCAACAGAAGCTCTTGGCCGTGTTTACACTATACATCCAACAAATTTTGAATGCTTCTATCTCCGAAGTTTGCTTTATACCATTACAGGTCCTACTTCCTTCAAAAACCTTAGGACTGTTGATGGGGAAGTTTGTCACACTTTTCGTGAGGCCTGCCTAATGAGAGGTTTGTTGGAGGATGATGTATAAACAAACATTCTTAAAATCCCGGGTAATGCCAGGTACTCCAGCTAGTTGTATATATAATTAATTGGCTGGCACCAGTGTACTAAGAACTAATAAGAGAAAAAAGAGAGACTCTTTGTTGGGGCACTCTTTTTTTGGTATAAATTATTAAAATTTAACTTTTATTATTTCACATTAAAACCATATATCAAAAACCTCCCATTGCGACATGAATAAACAACAAAACAAACATGTAACGGTGCCTTTAAAATGTGCCCAAAAATTGATTTAATCAAAACTCACTTATCCAACCTCCCATTTCCACATTCAATGTGCAGGGTACTACTCTCCCGCTGTGGACCAATGGTGGAGGAGGAGATATCAATAGACCGATGAGGTAGCAGATATTATAAACCAATTTCTAATGTACAGAAAGCCTCTTTATGTCGGATGGGTGAAAATATTTAACAATAAATTATACATTTAGGACACAATTGTATAAAAAAACAATTATAATAATCTCCTAGTGTATATATCTATTTAATCCGGTCACACACAATGTCCATACACATTCAACAATGTATATCTATTCTATGTAAGCCGCAGGACAGAGTGTGTTTACATTCTGTTGCTATGGGTATCCATCCTAATTAGGACCAGAATGACTTGTTATTATATCACAGCAGTATGTAACATAATGCTCTATTAAAGTTAAATGGTCACTAGTATAAGATACACCACTTATTACACGGAGAATATTATATATATATATATATACACATATATATATATATATATATATTATATATATACATATACACATACACACAGGTCAAGTCTCCCATATCCAAATATTCAGAAATACTTAATATTCCGAAATACGGAATAATTTTGCCATGACTGAGATATTAAAACCTTTGATTTTTGATGGTTCAATGCACGCAAACTTTATCTAAGGCACAAATTATTAAAAATATTGTATAAAATTACCTTCAGGTTGTGTGCATAAGGTGTATATGAAACATAAATGAATTTCATGTATGTACACAAACTTTGCTTGAGCCACAAAATGATTGAAAATATTGTATAAAATGACCTGCAGGCTGTGTGTATAAGGTGTATATTAGGGGTGTGCACCGGCCACTTTTCGTATTTTGGTTTTGGATCTGGATCTTTCTTCATGTTTTGGATCTGGATTGGTTTTGCCAAAACCACCCTTCCGTGTTTTGGGTTCTGGGTTTTGTGTTTTGGATCTGTATTTTTTTTAAAAAAAGCATAAAAACAGCTAAAATCACAGAATGTGTTGGTTTTTCTGCTCCTATGCTATTATTAACCTCAATAACCTTAATTTCCACTAATTTCCAGTCTATTCTGAACACCTCACACCTCACAATAGTGTTTTTATGTCCAAAAGGCTGCACTGAGGTAGCTGGATGACTATGCTAAGCGACACGAGTGGGCGGCACAAACACGTGACCCATCTAGGAGTGACACTGCAGTGGCAGACAGGATGGCAGTTTGAAAAACTAGGCCCCAAACTGTACATAATGCAAAGAAAAAAAAGAGGTGCAAGATGGAATTGTCCTTGGGCCCTCCCACCCACCATTATGTTGTGTAAACAGGACATGCACACTTTAACAAAGCAATCATTTCAGCGCCAGGGTCTGCCACACGACTGTGGCTGAAATGATTGGTTCGTTTGGGCCCCCACAAAACAAGCTGGCAATTAATCTGTCCCTGCACAAACTGGCTCTACGGAGGCAAGATGTCGTCCTCATCCTCCTCATCCACCGATTCCTCACCCTCTTCAGTGTTGTGTACATCCTCATCCTCACAGAGAATTAACTCGTCCCCACTGGAATCCTCCACCACAGGTCCCTCTGTACGTTCTGGAGGCTGGTCTCCCTGGAAGAGTTGATAATTCATTTTGATGAACATCATCTTCTCCACATTTTGTGGAAGCAACCTCCTACGCCTTTCGCTGACAATGTTCCCGGCTGCACTAAACACTCTTTCGGAGTACACACTGGAGGGGGGGCAACTCAGGTAAAATAGAGCCAGTTTGTACAGGGGCCTCCAAATTGCCTCTTTTTCCTGCCAGTACAGGTACGGACTGTCTGACATGCCTACTTGGATGCTGTCACCGATGTAATCCTCCACCATTCTGTCAATGGTGACAGTATCATATGTAGTGACAGTAGACATGTCAGAAATTGTTGCCAGGTCCTTCAGTCCAGACCAGATGTCCAAACTTGGTCCTGCCTGCCCTGCATCACCGCCAGTGGGTTGCTTAGGATACCTAAGTTTTTTCCTGGCAGCCCCAGTTGCGGGAGAAAATGAAGAAGGAGCTGTTGACGTGTCACGTTCCGCTTCAGCTGACAGTGTGTTCACCAGCAGGTCTTTGCACCTCTGCAGGCTTGTGTCAGCCGGAAAGAGAGACACCACATAGGCTTTAAACCTAGGATCGAGCATGGTGGCCAAAATGTAGTGGTCTGATTTCAACAGATTGACCACCCTGGAATCCTGGCAAAGCGAATGAAGGGCTTCATCCACAAGTCCCACATGCCGAGCGGAATCGCTCCGTCTTAGCTCCTCCTTCACTTTCTCCAGCTGCTTCTGCAAAAGCCTGATGAGGGGAATGACCTGACTCAAGCTGGCAGTGTCTGAACTGACTTCACGTGTGGCAAATTCGAAGGGCTGGAGAACCTTGCACAACACGGAAATCATTCTCCACTGCGCTTGAGTCAGGTGCATACCCCCTCCTTTGCCTATGTCATAGGTGGATGTATAGGTTTGAATGGCCTTTTGCTGCTCCTCCATCCTCTGAAGCATATAGAGGGTTGAGTTCCACCGCGTCACAACCTCTTGCTTCAGGTGATGGCGGGGCAGGTTCAAGAGTGTTTGCTGGCGCTCCAGTCTTCGGCACGCAGTCGCTGAATGGCAAAAGTGGCCAGAAATTTTTCGGGCCACCCAGAGCGTCTCCTGCACGCCCCTGTCACTTTTCAGAAAATTCTGCACCACCAAGTTTATTGTGTGAGCAAAACATGGGACGTGCTGGAATTTGCCCTGATGTAATGCCCACACAATATTGGTGGCGTTGTCAGATATCACAAATCCCCAGGAGAGTCTAAGTGGGGTAAGCCACTGGGCGATGATTTCCCTCAGTTTCTCTAAGAGGTTGTCGGTGGTGTGCCTCTTACTGAAACCAGTGATACACAGTGTAGCCTGCCTTGGAACGAGCTGGCGTTTCTGAGATGCTGCTACTGGTGACGCTGCTGCTGTTGCTGCTTAAGGTGATACATCTACCCAGTGGGCTGTCACAGTCATATAGTCCTTAGTCTGCCCTGTTCCACTTGTCCACAAGTCCGTGGGTACAACAGCATTTTTCAGGACACTGAGGACACTTTTTCTGACGTTTCTGTACAGTCTCGGTATCGCCTGCCTAGTGAAGTGGAATCTAGACGGGATTTGGAACCTGGGACACACTACCTCCATCAATTGTGTAAATCCCACTGCACTAATGGCAGATACCGGACGCACGTCTAACACCAACATAGCAGTCAAGGCCTCAGTTATACGTTTTGCTTCAGGATGACTGCTGTCGTACTTCATCCTCCTCGCTAAGGACTGTTGGAGGGTCAATTGTTTAGTAAAAGTAGTGGTGTTCCTACTTCCCTCTGGGATGATGAACGACTCCCAGCAGCAGCAACAGCAGCAGCGGCAGCAGGAGGTGTAGCAATGCAGGATCCTCCGGAGGAATCCCGGATAGGAGAGTCAGTCATGCCAGTGATATGGCCTGCAGGACTACTTCCGATCCTGACTAAGGAGGAAATTGACGAGGAGGGAGTTGACGGTGTGGTTTGCAGGTGCTTGGATACAACAGGACAATGGGATTTAGGTGTCTCTGGACTGCTTACGATCTTAGCCAAAGTTTCTGAACTTGACAGTAACTTTTTATGAACACGCTGCAGGTGCCGTATAAGGGAGGATGTTCCTAGGTGGTTAACATCCCTACCCCTACTTATTTCATCTTTACATATGGTACATATGGCAAGACAGTTGTTGTCCGGATTTGGATAGAAATATTGCCAGACCAAAGAGGTGGAATGTTTGGTCTTCTGCCCAGGCATGACCGTGATGGGCTTTTTCATCCCATGGACAACAACTGTCTCCCCCGGAGCCTGATTTAAACAAACCACATCACCATCAGAATCCTCCTCGCCAACTTCCTCCTCAGCGCCAGCTACACCAGTATCCTCATCCTGTTGTACTTCAACAGTGACATCTTCAATTTGCTTATCAGCAAGTGCACTGTGGGTGCTCCTTTCAGCACTTGCAGGGGGCGTGCAAATGGTGGAAAGAGCCACCTCTTCCCGTCCAGTGCTGGGAAGGTCAGGCATCGCAACCACCACCACACTTGGACTCTCCTTGGGGATTTGTGATATCTTCTTAGAACGCACAGTTCTTCGCTGTGCTTTTGCCAGCTTAACTCATTTGATTTTTTTAGTGGGAGGAGGGCTTCCATCGTCATGTGAAGCTGAACCACTAGTCATGAACATAGGGAAAGACCTTACCCATTCCTTGCCACTCCGTGTCGTAAATGACATATTGGCAAGTTTATGTTTCTCTTCAGATGATTTAAATGTTTTTTTCAAGGTCATTTTCCTGAACTTTGCCATTTGGGATTGTATGTGCCCTCTACTATGACATTGGGCATCGGCCTTGGCAGACGACGTTGATGGCATGTTATTGTCTATGTCATGACTATTGCTGAAGCAGCAGCTTCAGCACTAGGAGGAAGTGGTTCTTGATCTTTCTCTATTTTATTTTTATCGGAGAAAGTTTGGTCCTCCATTTATGTTAAATCGATTTGATATATACGTGCGGCTAAGGCGCACACAAACACAGAAAATATTTTTTTATTTTTGCTGGAGAGTAGTGCACTTTGTGGGTTACACCACCCTTTAAGAAATGAGCCAGCTGGCTCTTTACTTATGGGACACAGGCGCACGCTTGGCGCTGCTCCTCTGTTGATGCACGTGTGGCTACTGCGCACACAATTCACAAACACAGAAATAAATTTTTTATTTGGTTTGGATTGTACTTTGGGGGTTACAGCACCCTCTAACGGTCAAGCCAGCCGGCCCTTTACTTATGACACAGGCGCACGCTTGGCACTACTTTGTTGATGCACGTGCGGCTACTGCGCACACAATTCACAAACACAGAAAATATTTTTTTATTTTATTTGGACTGGAGTGTACTTTGGGGGTTACAGCACCCTTTAACGGTCAAGCCAGCTGGCCCTTTACTTATGACACAGGCGCACGCTTGGCACTACTTTGTTGATGCACGTGCGGCTACTGCGCACACAATTCACAAACACAGAAAATATTTTTTTATTTGGTTTGGAGTGTACTTTGGGGGTTACAGCACCCTTTAACGATCAAGCCAGCCGGCCCTTTACTTATGACACAGGCGCACGCTTGGCGCTACTTTGTTGATGCACGTGCGGCTACTGCGCACACAATTCACAAACACAGAAAATATTTTTTTTTATAGCACTTGGGGGGAGCACCCCTGACGGACAGAGCACCCCCTGGACAACACTACAGCACCCCTTTAAGACTGGGACACTGCACAGGACTTTAGAGTGGATACAGCCCCTATGGACAACTGACTGCACAACACAGTCCAGACAGCCCCTATGGACTTTGAAGTAGTGGACACAGCCCCTGTTAACAACAGCAGCACAGCACAACACAGACAGCCCCTATAGACTTTGAAGTAGTGGACACAGCCCCTATGGACAACAGCAGCACAGGCAGCACAGCACTGCACAACACTACTCTGCACTACACTACACTACACTACACAGCCCAGCCAGCCCTAACTCCCACCCTCCCTCTTCACTGTCCACAGCAGAGTGAGAAAATGGCGCCGACACGGGTACCTTATATAGGATCCAAAACCCGCGAGACCCGGAAGGCGGGATGATGACGTTTTGCCTCAATTTCAGATCCGAGTCAGGCGGGAAAAGTCGAGCCTGACTCGGATCGGCCTCAGATCGGGGGGTCTCGGGGGGGTTCGGATTTCAGAAATCCGAACCCGCTCACCCCTAGTGTATATAACATACATAAATGCATAAACGCTAGTCTGAAGACCAAAACAAGTGTGAAAACTGTTCTTTAGATGCTTTTTTAGCACTACTGCCATCAGCTGAGACTACAATATTAGATCATTTAAAAAGTGTCTGTCTTCTGTGCAGGGAGTTGGTGGAGGTGGAACTAGTTCCACCTACCATTAGAGGTGACGGAACTCAGTTCCACCCCGTTCCTGCCCACTTTAACCCCTGTGTATAACATATTAGATAGTACCAAATATTTCATATGTACATCCTGTTGAATGAATAATGCACATGTATATGATACCAGGAGATTACAGTGGTCCGGGCCGTGCACAGCCCTGGTCCGCTAGGTCAGGCGCACGTTCCACCGCTGGTGGCTTGATCACTGCCCAGTGAATAAGAGAACATTTTTATACTATATACTCAACTAAGTCTCAGGGAAGAGGGAGGTGTACACTGATGCGAACCTCTGGTTGGTGAATGGGCTGTTATGTTGGTAAGAGCCTGGAAGTGCAATTCACCCGTGACAGCGTGTGTGGCCAATTCAGGGTGAATTGCTGTACTGCTGTGTTTGCCAATCAAAGCCATTCCCTAGCAACACCCGGCTTCATGTGCACTCAAATGATATGAATGAAGCACATAAATTGTGGGCGTGGTCAGGTCCAAGTCCCACTAATGAAAGCGAGCGGGTCTCCAGATTGACAACTTGGGCATACGTTCACTTGTCCAAACATTTTGTACCCACCTACAGGCATATCATAAGAGACTCATTCATACAATTGGCTGAGTACCAGACTGAGAGAATCAACAGCCAATTCATGGATTAATGCAGATCATTGATAGACAAATGAAAATATACTCGAACTCTGTGAGCAAATCCTAATGAGTAACCCACTAGTGCTCTATGCTCAATAGTGGGCTGATAACCTCAGTATACAGTAGGTGACCCCAATCATATATGCATGTCTTAGAAGGAGACCCACTGTCATGGTCTCAGGAGATTGAGTTTGTGTTCCCGATCTGGGGTCTGATATGCTAGTTGCAGCTGAATGCAGGAAGCTTGGGGGTTTGATGTAATTCCTGCACATATAGTAGCTCAGTAGACAAGGGTCTTAAGGTGCCTGAGAAGAGAAGTTAGGTACTGAGATGGTAACTGCTGGACTCTGGGTTGGTACTGGAGAGTCATGTTCTTTACTCCGTGCTGGTGCCAGAGGATGGACTTGGTTGTGGGCTGGTACTGGAGGATATACTGGACTCCTGGCTGATACAGGAGGATGGGCTGGTACCAGAGGACGAAATGGACACTAGGCTGGAGAATTCGTCTAAATGAGAAGGGACGGTGGAAGAGGCAGAGAGTACGCTAGGTCCATTCTGAGGAGCACAAGTGCAGATCTCTCAAGAAAGGCTATGAGTCCTGTTGCACTGGCAACCAGATGATGCTGCAGAAAAACCTTTTATAGAGATTGCCTGCTGCTGATTGGCTGGAGACCCAGGGGAAGCCACACTGTTGGTCACAATGTTGTCAGGTGATATGGCCAAACTGGATGTGCCCATACTCTCTGGACCATGATAGCCTGGATTGTAGTCGATAGATCTTCTTCCATAGATGTACCCTGATGTCATCAGTTACTGTTAAACGTCATTCCCTACTATCCACGTGGACATAGAGGGGGAATATAATTCTGTGGTGATCGAAGCGAGACACCATGCCTGAAGTGTGGCAAGCTGACCAGTTTCTTCTTTTGGTGGCCTTTATGGGCATGGAACCGCACTTCCACACTCACTTCCAGGTACAAATTCTGAAGGGGATCTATACACTACCATACTGAAGGGGATCTATACACTGGACACATGGACTCCGGACCTGCCACAGCAGAGAGAATGCAGGCTCCGGCGGGGAGAATGGAGAGCAGAGCCGTCACAGCAGCACACTGCCGGAGTGACAGAGAGCCGCGGAGATGCACTCGCAGAGCTAAGTAGTGGGGTCTGTATCTGTCGTCTCTTAGGGGAGCTGTGACACCCACTAGTACACTCTGCTAAATCCCAAGCTAATAAGTAAGCAATCAGAAGTAACCCCAGTATATAGAATAGTTAAGGTTAATTAAATTGAGACATGATGCGATATTGTGACCATAAGACAACATAATGTTCATCATCATACTCCATAGAAATGGTGTCAGGAGAGAAGGTAACTGTATATTATTTCTCCATGGGACATAATTTCACTAAGTGTTTCCTAATTTATAAATCTGCATATATGTAGAATATGCACCATATCAGATGTCACCAGTGTCTGCTCGCTTGGTCTCATTTTGCTGATATTTTTATAATGACTTTCTAATTCCAGAAGATTATTCCCAATTACACATCTATAATTATTCTTATTTGGTATGATAATAAAAAGCAAGAAACAAGAATAAGGGTTCCTAAAAGAGTCGAATCCTAATATAGGACTCCTTATCACTATTATGTTTCAGTATCAGGAGCAGGTACGTATACCAATCACTGCTCATAAGACACAACTGCTAAGTACTGTATGCAAATGATCTATGGGGAGAATTTACAAAGCAGCTTCTTCTGTACGCCACTGGCGGGTTTCAGGTCTATATTTTAAATGGCACCCGCAGTCAGTGTGTAGCCCAACATGCTTAACACTGACAGCGGGTGTCGTTTTAAACACTCACTTGCAACCCAACGGGAAGTAGTGGCTTACAGAAGCCTCTGCTTCGCAAATTCTCCCTACAGTGGTTAAATAGATAACACAAATGTGTCCATAAGGCAATGGACCAACCGCGGATTGGTCCGCCGTGCTATTTTACCGGATTTTAATGGGAAGATACTGTCACTTTGTACTTGATCTAGCGAGTACAATTTTGCCACTATCCAGTTTAAAGTAACCCACAGTGGTTACTTGCATGAATGTGCATCATAAAAAAGTAGAACTGACATCACCTCAGAGCCTGCAGATCCTGATAATGGATCCTGAATTTAACATATGGCTCAAAAGGAACCACAATTTAACCAGTGGAACTAGTAGATCTCATATATAGTATAGTGAAGACTCTTGGAATACCCTGTGTTATTGATAACTATCACACATATCATAAATTGGGACCTAAATACCCAATATTCGGAGGAAAGCATATCTCCTCAAGCTAGTGAAAACAATCCATATTGTGATTCTACAAGTGACTACATGAAACTGTGGTAAAAAGTGATGCTAAAGTGACATTCAAACTAATTACAAGTACGTGACAAATTGCACAGGGGGGAAATTAAGTATAATTATCGAAGATTATATTCTTATATAGATAATGTAGTGAATATAATGAAAATTAATAAAAATCTAGTGCTTCAATATATTTGACAATTGAAATCAACTGTGTTATAGTGATCATGTGTGTAAATTTAAATTAAAAAGTGATAACAGTAAGTGAATATACAGTATTACTTCCTGTAAGACAAACAATGCAAAAGTGTATCTTTCCAACCACAACAATGGTGGATATAAACCGTGGTAGAGTCACATACAGGTAGTCCTGCAATCAGTTATGCAATTCAATCAGATATACTATTAAATGAATATTACATAGCTGATTAACTCATTCATCTCTTTGGGAGTCAAGCTTCCCAGTTTGAAGGTCCATTCTGATTCACATTTTAAAAGCTCCTTCGTTAAATCGCCTCCTCGAATTCCAAAACTCACCTTCTCTAAACCAAATGCTCATAGGTCATGAAAGGTATTTTTATGTTTGGTATGGAAGTGGCGAGACACTGATGTCAATTCTTCATTCTCTGCAGGTCCAGAGCAGCATTCCCGATTGTACCCACGTGCTCTAATATCCGTTGTTTGAGGGCTCTGGTGGTCATACCAACATATGTTACATTACAATGTATTCCGTATACTGCATGTAATACAGTATACCACACCAACTGTATTGCAGTTGATGAATTGTTTGATATTAATATCTTCTCCATAACTATCTGTAATTTTGTTGGTTTTGACCAAGTATGTGCAGGCTCTGCATGTCCCGCATGGAAAACAACAAGTCAGATTTAGTTTATTAGCAGTGTATGAAGATACAGCTGTTGAAAGCAGCTTCCCAGTGTTAGGGCACATGCGTGACTCTTTGGAGTATAGTCCAGCTACAGGCTTGAGGGCTGGAATTCTTGGATGGATGTGGCCGCATAACAGCTTTGTGAGCTGGAGGAAGACTTGGCTTATTCCTAAAGGCCGTAGATGATGAAGCAACCTTTGGGCTGTGTCGCAGTCTTGAAGGCTGTTATCACTTGGCTAGTTGTTGCTAGTGGGCCATGCAGCATCCTTGAGGGCTGGAATAACTTGACTAGATGCAGCCATTGGGCTGTAGAATATGAAGTGGCCCTTAGGCCGTGTGGCAGCCTTGAGGGCTGGTATAACTTGGCTGGATGCAGCCCGTGGGCAGGAGAATATAAAGCGGCATCTGGGCTGTGTGGCGGACTTGAGGGCCAGAGCAACATGGCTAGATGTGGCAGAAGCCGGAAATAACAGAAGCAAAGTCACTGGTGTAGGAGCGAGGGACTGCACACTGATGTTGCTGGAGTGCAGCCTGTGCCACCGGGTTGACACAAGCAACTGACGTAGAAAGCTGACGCTGTAGTGTGTCCTGTGCCACCAGGTTGATACAAGCAACAGTGCGTGCCACCAGGTTGATACAAGCTGCAGTGCGGCCTGTGCCACCGGGTTGACACAAGCAGCTGACGCTGTAGTGCAGCTTGTGCAGCCGAGTTGACACAAGCAGCTGACGCTGTAGTGTGGCCTGTGCCGCCGGGTTGACACAAGCAGCTGATGCTGCAGTGCGGCCTGTGCCACCTGGATGACACAAACAGTAGGTAGATAGTATGCAGGACTGTGCCACCTGGATGACACAAACGGCAGTACAACAATATACTATAGGAGGCAGGAAAACTGGAGCTCAACTGGAACACAGGAGACAAAGCCAGAACCGGAAACATGAAAACTCTGTCACCGGCATCGGAGCATCTTTAGTGCCAGCAGGATATAGATGCAGGAGCCAATCTGGAGTGATCCACAGAATGATGGAGAGGAGGTAGGCAGAGATTCAGTGAACACTTGCCCTGTGTACACCTCACACAGTGTTTGCAGTGCAGCGGCTTGTGACACCTGGCTGGCCAAGTTGTGAAAGGTGCCTGTGAGTTTGGACTCGCCCACTGGGAGTGGGTGGAGCTACAAGTCCAGAGGGGCCCAGCCCACAGAGCAGAATGGCAGTGACACTGTAATATCATTCACCAGCTGACGGCAGCTTGCACCATTACAAGCTATGTGGTTTGTGGATGAAGTGGATTGGGCTTAGCCTTGCCCACCTGCAGGAGTGGAGTGGGGCTACAGATCCAGAAGTCCCAGCTTGCAGAGCAGATTTATGGTGACACTGTACAATCATTTACTAGCTGGTGGCAGCTTGCATTATTATATTAATGTAAGTGGAGCTGCTTCCTAGCCAGCTGGGTTGCAATTGAAGTGCAGCAGGATTGAACCCGCTCACCCGTGGGAGTGGGTGGAGCTGCAAGTCCAGGAAGCCAAGATTGCTGAGCAGAGGTGACACTGTAGATTTACTCAGCAGCTGGCTGCAGCTTGCAACATTACATTAATGCAAGTGCAGCTGCTTCCGGATGGCTGGGTTGTGAATGAAGTGCAGAGGATTTGACCCCTCCCACCAGCAGGAGTGGGTGGAGCTACAAATTCAGAGCTTCACCAGGGATTTTACCAACTCCCTGGTGGCCCAGTCTGAGCCTGCTGGAGTGACAGGAGACTAGAGTGACAGGGGGTAGGAGGCTGGAGTGACATAGAGAAGAAGTCTGGAAAGACAGGAGGCTGGAGTGACAGGCAGGAGGTTGGAGTGACGAGACAGTAGGCTGCAGTGAAAGAGGGGAGGAGGCTGAAGTGAAAGGGGGCTGGAGGGTGGAGTTACTCAAAGGAAGGAGGATGGAGTGACACAGGGGGAAAGTGGGCTAGAGAGACACAGAGGGAAGGAGGCTGATGAGACACAGGGGGCAGGAGGCTGGAAGTGAGACAGGGGGCTGGAGATGACACAAGTAGCACAAGTCTGGTTGATGCTCTGTTGTATAATGATGACACTGGTTATACTCCTACACAAACAGGCATCTTCTGGACCATGTGATCTCCTACATGAAAAGTGAATACCGACTGAAGACATTTCTTCACAGGTTCCACATTACAGAGAAACCATCATATAGTAAAGGTGTATTTCTATTTAGTACACAAAAAAATTACTTCTTGCACTGGGCTCTACTTGGTCTAGAACAGACCCTGCCTTCCCCCACCCACTGACTGTGCTGCTGTGAGGGAAGGGAGGGGATGGGGCTATAGACACACAGCAGCTTTATTACATAGATGCTTTGTTTAATAAGAGCAATGATGATATTTACTGCTCTATTTTAGGAACAAATTAACAGTAATTTGAACATATGAACAAATATAAAACATATATTTAAAAAATGTATTTGGTCATGTATGCACATGTTCTCACCAGTGTTGTGATAGCAGGAGTACAGTAGTGGTGATAACTTCAACTAGGCCAAGGGGTTCTTGGACCCAACTGTAAACTCACTTAGTATGAGGTCTAAAAAGCTTCTTGTATTTTCCCCTCTTTTTGTAACTGCAAAAATTATTTGCAATTACATAAAGATATATATATATATATATATATATATATATATATTAGCAGCAGCAGCATGTGATAGCTTCATTGTATACTGTAGCTCACCCACAGGAATTCAGAACTAGAAATTCTGCAAGCCGTGACAATGTTTTCACATATCACGGAAGCCAAGGTTTAGGTTTTTCCCTAGGGCATATACTTCTATCAGCAGAGGTGTGTTGCAGAACCAGGGGGATGCCTGGGACCTCTCACATCACGCTTAACAGAACTGGTGACATACCGCTCTGAAAGCACTGCCGGTAATTGCTCTATCTCTACAACATGGGAAATCCAGTGCCAGTTCTGTATTATTTACTTGCTTGTCTATCCGTTTTGATTTTTATCATATTAAAAAAGGAATTACACTATGCACTTTCCTTTTATGTTTTCTTTGAGATATACAATGAAGCAGCATTATATGGAGGCATAAGATAGCATCACAAGAAACAGAGGACAGCAAGAAATCGGTTTAATGTACAGTACATACACATTTGGGAATTTGGTCTCTAATGTTTTGGAAGAAGGATAAAAAGAGGCTCATTCCATTCACCTAATTAAGGAATGTATTTGTATAAATTTATATTCTGACATTTTCAATAAGCTCTATTGGATAACATTGCTCTTAAGTGCTTGTGTTTTATTGTTGATAAGGACTGTGGGGAACTCCCCAAAAGGACTTTTGATTCATAAGCAGCTTTTATGGGCACGGAAGGTTACAAACATTTATTGATTGTATTGTTTTCACTAGAACTACAAATTGTTGGTACTTCTCTTACAATATTGCCTTATTCCAACAAAAGAAGGCATACATTAAGAGGATACATTACATGCTTTACATAGGCAATCTCAATTTTCTTTTTAACAGCAAATAAATACAAAGTCCCTAGCAAACTGTCATGTACGAGTAAAAAAGCTGCCATTAATTTTTGTACATAAAATGCAGATGCCTCAATTATGCAAATATGTAAATACACCAATCAGACATAACATTAAAAACACCTGCCTAATATTGTGTAGGGTTCCTTGTGCCACCAAAACAGCTCTGACTCATCTAACCGTGAACTCCACAAGACCTCTGAAAGTGTCCTTGTTAGAATCAGATCCTTTAGCTCCTATAAGTTAGGACCTGGGGTCTCCATGGCTCAGACTTATTTTTCCAGCACCTCTCACAGATGTTCGATCAGGGGAATTTGGAGACCAAATCAACACCTTGAACCATACGACCCTACAGGGTACTAAAGTACCCTTTACCATCACTGCTGTTACTAAGGGGCATAGCACCACTAACCACCGGGGCATACACCATCCTACCGCTTGGTGCTCTACAATGTCTAGTAATACCCTTACACTCCAGGCTGCTCCAGAATTGGTATTGCACCTGTTCATCACTGTGCCTCTATGACACCTTGTTGTTCTACCTGGTTAAATAATCTTGAACTCTGGTTAAGCATATATCTTACATTTACTTTTCATTGGTCTGTCTGTCTGGTTATGCATTTGGACACCCCTGCACCGATTGGAATGAAACCAATGTGAGGTGGTCCAGTTGGATCATGGCCAGCTTTTAGTGGGGTTAGAGTCCCAGTTGGACCTCCTGTTGGTGTATGCTGGGCAGAACTTTGACCGAGGGAGCCTGTTCTGATCCTTCTTCCCAGATGGAGTTGGACAAAATTTTTACAGAGTGGTAACATTGGATTCCAAAAGCCATACTAGGGGGTTAAGGTCCTGTTTGGACCTTCCGTTGGTGTACACTAGCAGAACTTTGACCCAGGGAGACAGTTCTGGGCCTTCCACTGGATGGATTTGGCTAAAGAATTCACAGAGGGGTGGCAGTTGGTCTGGGATGCCTGGCAATTGGTCTGGGATACCTAACTTAATAACTGGAAGATTGGGTCTCAGGTGGACATCCCATTAGTGTACACTGGGCAGAACTTTGACCTGGGAGCCTGTTTTGGGCCTTCCATTAGATGAATTTGGATGAAAACTTCACAGAGAGATTGCAATTTGTCTGGGATTCCTAACTTAGTAACTTGAAGATTTAAACCCAGGTACTTCAACTAGTGACATATATTTACATCATACCATACAGTATATCAAGTTAGAGACCCCAATGTCCTTCCCTAGCCACTCTGCCAATAGGTCATGTGCCCAGATGCACTCTGCTTTTCCCTGTTAATAGGCTATGGGCTCAGTACACTGTTCTGCTAACATGTTATGAGCCCAGCCATAGGCACAGCCTACCACAAGTGGGATCTGAGCCAAAATCGTCTCTGTGCACAACTCTAGCTGCCAATAGGTCAGATACCTTAGTGTGGAACAAGCTGACACCAAGATCAAGAAGAGGCAGTGACACAGAATGAGAGGATCTGAGTGTGTGCAGACAGAATTTTATTCACATGTATGAAGAATGTACAGTGCAGGAATCAGCATGAGTTTTGAGAAGTTGATAGATGCAGAAAATTAAATTAAGTTTGCCATGAAGTTGCAGTTAAAGCAAGAAAAGCTACATCATGTTACTAGCAATCCTGGCAATAATTGAAGCTCAGAAGAAGTAGATAGAGCTATGGTGACAATAAGTCTAACTGTGAAATCACACACATATTCCATTAACCATGATAAAACAACTGCACATGATATTTAGGTGACTATGCAGATGGCTTAAGAAGCTAAAGGGCTAATGAGATATACACCTAATGGTGATATTAATGAAGAACTAAGGAGTTTAATGAAGATAGAAAAGCCTGCGATACCGGTAATTTATGTATTACCCAAAATCCACAGGAGCTTGGTTAAATCACCTTGTCGGCCTATTGTGGCAGGGACTAACTCAGTAATAACCAATCTCTCCCAGTACATTGATTATGTGTTACAATCACTATTCAAGAATACTCGTTTGTATTTGAAGGAGACCATTTCCACAATCAACCAGTTATCCAGGGTGAAGTGGGAAACAGGTTGTTTTTTGGTTACAGCAGATGTAACCTCTTTTTATACTATTATTAGATACAAATTGGGTCTGGAAGCTACTAAATACTTTATGGACAAAGAAGATTTAATGGATATGTACAAAAAGTTTATTTTAGACTGTATTTCATTATTATTGCATAATATTTTTTTCTTATGTGGGGACATGTTTTATCTACAAGTCTCCAGTACAGCTATGGGCACCAGGTTAGCACCTAATTATGCCAATTTGTTTATGGAATTCTGGGAGGAATGCTAAGTATGGAGTGTCCACCAGTATAGTGCCAACCTGGTGTCCTATATGCAGTACACAGATTATGTTTTATTTGTTTGGCATTGAGATAGAGTCATTTGATGAATTTTGTGGTTATTTAAATTATATTTCATATAATATGCAATTAACTTTTAATATTAGTGACATTGAGGTTAATTTTTCAGACCTGTCCATTTACATTGATCAGGGGACTATTAAGACCAAGATTTTAGTAAACCCACGGACTGTAATTCCTTCATTGATTCCACTAGTAACCATCACAGCAACTGGCTAATGAGTATCCCTCTCAAACAGTTCCAGAGTATAAGGAATAAATGCACAGACATGGAAATATGCTATACTATTCCAAGGCAAATGATTTACAGCAACAATTTTTTGCAAAAGGTTTACTAAGGATCTTGTGAGCATGGCCATGGAACAGGGCCAGGGCCATAGTGTAGATAGAAAAGCAGCCCTAGAAGGAACCAGTGTAAGGAAGAAAGATGGTGTGAATTCTAAGATGGCCTTTATCACCAAATACCAAAGTCAACATAAATATGTTGAAAATATAGTAAAGAAGCATTGGAGCATCTTAACTAAGGGCCCCGTCCTTAGCAATTATATTGGAAAATACCCTTTTTTTTGTATTTGAAGGCCAATAACATCAAGGATAAGGTTGTCAGCAGTACTGCATCTATTCCTAAGTTTAAGAACCTAAATAGAGCCAAAGGTTTTTTTAGATGCGGTTCCTGTACTATATGCTGATTATCCTTGCAGACCAATTTAACTTATGAAATTAATGAGTTTATAATGTGCCATAGTAAATATTGTGTTTAATTATTGAAGAGTACATGTCGGGCACATTACATTGGTAAAACAACCAGCATGCTGAAGGGTAGACTGGGAGAACATGCTCACAACATTAAAAAAGGGTTAGAATCACACATTGTCTCTTTGCACTTCAAACAAAAACATTTTTGTAATATCACCAATGTATCTGCTTTTTGTGGCATTCATTAATATACCCAAATTCGAGAGTGGAGGACATAGATGTGAGGTTGGCAAAAGCCAAAATGAAGAGCATCTATATGTTAAGAACACTGGCCCCCAAAAGGGTTAAATGTAGAATTTGAACTAAAGAGGTTCATACAAAATCTAAATATGTAGCATATTATATTTATATGTTTTAATGCACCTTTTTATGTTTTCATGTACTCTGCTTTGGGTGCCTACTGTCCCTCCTGAAGATCCGTATAAGCTTGCGGTCCACCTTTTCCGACTCATGCGTTCCAGTTGATGACCACTTCCGCCCTGACATCCGTGACTTCCTGTTCTCCGAGCTCTGTGGCTTGAGAATGCTGGTCGCTCTAGGCACCTATGTGGAAGGGAACAATGTGCTGCGGGAAGCACCAGAGTGGGGACCTATTATAATCAGACACCTTTGTTGCCTGTCAGACTGGATTGTGAAATGGACTCAGTGATATTATACACATATGGAGGGAAGGGGGCTCTGGGTTTTATAGTTTGATATGATGCTTATTATTGCTTTTATGGAATTTATATTGTAATTTATGTATGATTTTTATTATAAATGGAATGGATTGTATTTATTAGAAATATTTATATTATACATGTGATTGGGGGAGTATTTGTGGCTATTGTATTAAGAAAAGAGAGGTATAGGGGGTTTTATTGGTGTTAATTGCAGGGGGTAGAAATAGGGCTTCCTGTTCAGTCCATACCACATCCTGAGGAAGGACAAATCTGTCTAAAACGCATTGATGGTGGGGGACTAAAGGTTACCGATTAGACCTGCCTTTTTTTGGAGTTTGAACACCTTGCTATCCCAGGTTTAAGGAAGAAAGTTCATTCTGGGAATTTGGGCTCTTTCAGTTAACCACTTTTTCTGATGTTTTTATTTTTGTAACCATATGGTGGAATAAAATTATTTTTACGGATAAACATAAGTAGTGTTGGATTGGTGTACAAGGATGACATTCAAGAGGTTATATCCATAAAGAAACCTTAATGTGAATGTTACAAGTATCTCAGAGGTGAGTCTGTTCCATGAGACATATTTATGAATGAACAACTGAGGTGCCATGATTACAGTTGATGTGCCTATTTGGAGCATAAAAGAAACCTTTTAGTGAACAACTGACATTGCTCGCACTCACCGAGAGACAATGTCATAATTGAAAAGTTGTGGTCATTCACCTGGAAGGAGAAAGTAGTATATATATTAGAAACACAAGACAGAATAACTCTAGTCTTATCTTATTGGACTGTTTTTTTCAGTGTATTGTTACAGTCTGCACTTTTGGGACTACTCCATTATTTGTTTCATATTGCTATTTAAGGTTTGGTGTACCTGGGATCAGGACCGAGTCGCAGATTAAGGCGCAAGATACTTCCTAAGTTTTATATTTTAATGAGAAGAATTAACTTGAAACACACATTATATGCTACAAAGTTTAGTGTATGCAAGAACATTAACAAATATATTGACAGAATATTATCCATCTCTCAGCAAATGACTTCAGTGGGCGACATAATAGATGACAAGGAGGTTGCAAATTCGATGCTGCAAAACCTTATGCAAGAGTACAACTTCTTGGTAGCAGCATTACAGCCTAGTACTACAAATCTAACCACAGAGACTGTACTTACTACTAAATTATTGCAGTATCAAGAGCGCATACTGATGTGTCCATATACAACTAGCCTCCTTGAACGTTAAACAGCCCTTCTAGTTGCGACATGCTACGTTACAGTGTCACAGCATTTCACATGTAGATATAACTACAGTTGCACACAGAATATAGGCATACCATATATAATTTTAATCAGCATAAGCTGCTTGTCCATCCTATTCGCAATGCTTTGTGAATAAGTTGCATTTGAGGAGAAAAAGTTGCATGATAAGATGCTCTGCACTACCAAGTCACATGGTGTCCACTCATTATGTGTAATGCGATTTGTTGTGCACGGAGGATAGATGTATTTGGACACATCTGTACCTACAGAAACAAACACTGAAAATGTTGTCCTACTGTATAAAAGTTCAAAGCACAAAAAGCCTAATTATAGATGTTTTTAATGTCACAAGTTGGGACAAAAAGCCTCACATGCAGATCAAGTATATCAAGTGGCACCTCATCACCTAAACGTGACAGAGGGAATGAGTTAGCATTAAATATAGTAGATAGCCACCAAATTGCTGGTAGATGGCCTCAGGAGCCACAAAGCATTTTAGTTGTAATGAAAGTTGTTTCAAGTCATTAAAACCATGTGACCCAGTAAATGTCAGAGGAATAGGAGACAAGGTCCTAAATGCCACAAATGTCAGGACAATGACTATATACCTAACAGTTAAAGGCAAAACAATTATAACAGGCATTGAAGATATCCTATTTGTGCTGGACTTAGGAACTAATCTAATTGCCTTGCCATTAATGTACTTGAGTGGAGAGTATACAGAGTCAAATTTGCAAAGGATCAGTGCATTGTGTACAATCAAAGAGAGACTGTAATTACTGCAGCAACTCGGTTCCAACAACTTTATACCCTAGAGACAATGGGATGATCTATATACCACCAGACATTCTGAGCAATAATGGGGTTGCTTGAATGCCCAATGGTGTGGCCAAAGTCCGATCGATGGTGCGCCTTTATGTGCACATCAGCAGACTTGAGCCTATTGGCTGCAGCATCAACATAAAAACTCAGTATACTGCCTTAATGTCCACCCCAGACCATTAGAGCTCTATTTAGTAATTATTGGCAGAATACAAAAACTAATTTAGCCAGTCAAATAGCACAATATTAATTAATTTTAAACATTAATATTAAACTATATGTGCTGGGACAGTACAAGCAATATATGCCAGTTTCAGCAAAAAGAAAGTCAAATAGAAGCAGAGAAAAGCATAAATGCGAAAGACAGTACAGTTTTCCTCTAGATGAAATTACATGCGCATTTCCAGGCCTACGCCAACTGAATGTCACATACTCTGATGCTAATTTGGCATGATTAAAGAGGGAGGAGCTGGAGGACAGATGCACTATGGGTAAGAGCAGGAGAATATATTGCTCTTTTCTGCTCTCTCCTGGTTATAACGCCATGAAAATATTGTGTTAATTTTTGGACTAAAGACTGAGAAGTTTTTATTTTCTCCATAAATACCTTTATGATGCAGTCCCTATTGCAAACAATGGTGGCTGCAGCAATAGATGAAGTGCTATGAAAACTCAGTTTTCAAATTCGGAGATAGAGAGAAGTTAAAATGGGCCTTTTCTCCTGCTAAATGCTGGAAAAAAGTCATTTGTAGCTTTACTAAATAGTGCCCTTGATCATATTAATTGTTCTAACAGCCTGTACTTTACTGGAGGAGGGAGAGTGCCCTATGAGCTGTCCTGCGTTGTAAACTTCATACAGTACTGGGGTTGCTCTGACGTCAGTGCCACCTCTGGACCTTATACGTTATTGCACATGTGCTCTCTGTGCATCTTCTAGTGTTCTCCTCCATAGTGAGAGGAGCGTGTCCTGTGTCTCTCTTCTGCTATGGAGACAATGCAAATAAATATAAAACTCTGCATAACACCCCCGTGTTACTATTAATCCTGAATAGGTAAGCTCTTACTGTGCAGTTGTTCTTGTTAGTTAATAAACCAATCCCTGGTAAAGTTATCATAATGTGGACTAACCTCCATTGCACATCTGCAGACACCCATTCACATCAATAGGTATTGCCAATATACTTGACTACAGGAAATTGATAATTATTTGTCTACAGCATTTGCAACTGTGTATTACTGTAATACTGATAAACATTGGCATAGCTATACATATAGTAACCTTTCTGTGGGCTAAAGTGTGTCTGTGACTAAGCAGCAGTTTGCTGGAAGGATCTGCCATGCCTGCAGTCCTGACAACATACACCACTCACTCCAGGAGTGTCACATACCAATCACATACCAAAAGCGGGTGCAAGGGGGAATACAGCTATCGTATGCCTTGAACCCATGGTAGCTACACCCCTGCCGATAAATATTAATATTTTTTAATTAAGAAAACTGGTATGAGCTTACTTCCTGCTGTGCAAAAGAAAATTGTGCATTAATGGAAAGGCGCAAAGTTTCAGTGATACACTGTTCAAGTTCAACTTACTGTATATTTTGAACTGTATTTCAAAATTCGTCTTTTACAGACCTTATGTGTGTATGGAGAGCAGGGAGGAAGATGATCTATTAATCCTGTATGGTATGAGTGGGTAGAACTGGGAACATTTAAGGACGAATTACACTTATAAAACGTGGCAATTTCATGGCCAAATATGGAATGAAGCGAATATTGCATGGAACAACTTTAAAAAAATGTTGCTCTTCTCTAGCTGTAACTATTACAAAGCACTGTGTATCAACCATAAATGAGTCAAGTAGCTATTCAGGGATCCAGTCAAAATACCAACAGTTGGGATGCTGGCACTTAGAATGCCGGCGCTGGAATCACAACGCCTGTCAGAATCCCGGCGCCGGTATCCCGAAGGTAAATTCTGGGGCTTAGTGGGTCAGTTAGGGTCAGGCACTAGGGGGAGGATTAGGGTTAGGCACTAGGGGGAGGGTTAGGATTAGGGTATAAGGAGGAGAAGGTTAGGTTTAGGCACTAGGGGGGAGGTTAGGCACCAGGGAGGGAGTGTTAGGGGTAGGATTAGGAAACTGATCGACAAGTGTTGGTATCCTAAACCTGTTGGGATGCCAGCATTGGGATTCAGACTGTTGGGATCCTGAGCACTGTAATCCCGTAACCAACTCGCTATCCACTTTGCTAAAACATATTAAACAATAGGATTCATAAATCCTTTCCAAAAATATTAAATTTCATAAGCTGCCTTATAAATGTGTATAATAATGCAATTTATATAGTGTCTGTAGACAAATGTCTGATATTGTTAAATAAAATTAAACTGAATAAATTAATTACAAATTTTCTATATCCAACTACTGTACATACTTGAAATATATAAGACTCACAATTCAACATCCCAACACATAATGCTTTTTAGAAGAGCTATCCCTTCACAGATATTTTTAACCACTGACTGTACTTTTAAGCCTTTACTTAACATAGTTTAACATTTAATTAAACCTTTTCTGCCCACTCACCCATCTTGATGTGTAGCTTCCGAGTTATATTAATGATTTCTACATGGTTGAAATGTAAAAGCAAGGGGGTGCTTAAGAGAGATTATTTTAAAGAATGTATGTGTTCATTAATGAGTATCAAGTTATTAGAGGTCATTTACTTAGAACTGTCCATGCACAAGTTTATGCATTTGCTCCTGAGCTACACTACTAGGTTACCAAATCATTCCTTCAACACACTGTTCTGTATATTATTATTATTATTATTATTATTATTATTATTTATGGTACATAATATTCAGAATTAAATTTTTTTGTAAAATCAAATATTTAGCTATATTAAAACCATAACCACCAATCACAGCACCAACAATTAAAAATAATATGTTGTCTGTTATATATATATATACACAGATCCCAAAGTAGAAACATTAATGCATGGAAATAGCAATATCTATAAAATGTAAAAGCAGTAAATTAAGAATTAAATCATGTTAGCACAAAGCAATTAACTGTGCAAAATGACAATATTCCCAGGTACAAGATAACACAGCACGATAAGAATAGTTGCTGAATACTTTTATCTACATCAGATAGTAATATATATATATATATATATATATATATATATATGTTTATTTTATGTCTTTGGTGTAAAGGCGTGTGCTAATATCAAGATTAAGTAAATTAAGTTTGTTTGTTTTTTGCAAACAATTTTTATTGGCATTAGGAACAAAAAATACAAACAGAAACACATTCATACAAAGGTGTCTTATTAAGCTCAATATAGATAAGTAAATTTTACATTAAAGTAAACTATGGTGAAAATACTCCAAAAGAGTAATTGTATATAAACATCCTTAAAAAAATAAAAAATTTTATAATATGAATGAATTGAAGGTGGGTTATAAGACGTAAGTAAACCTTTTTTCCCTACATAAGGTTCTCTTCGCAATGGCCCCTAAAGAGGTTATTGCATAAAGCATAGCCTCCTCCAGGGTAGATGTTCACCACGGAAACTGTCATAGAGCTCACCATTGCGGTAAACATCAAAGATGAACTCAAAGAGTTGCACAGCCACCACCAGTTCACATAAACCACCATATGTAAAGGGTTGGAATATGTCAAGGAGGTATTCAATGGAGCTGGTGTAGTTGTCTCCTTTACGGTCATGGGACATGATGGAAAACTCCTCCCAGTTGTCCACCATGTGCCTCACAATTAGTTCACACACCTCCCTAGCTATTAGCTGAGTGTCATACATGAGATAAGAAGGTACCTGGAACAGGCTGCACAGTTTTCCTGTGATGTGGACAGTGCTGTGAGGCACCATCTCCCCTTTAATATTCAAAAACAATTGACATGTTCAAGAAACTTAAAAATACAATGTAAGTGAATTTCCAAATGGAAAAAACCTAGTCAAAGTGTTAAGCCCTTAAGAGTGGCAACTCCAGAGTTGGGGCTGCAGAGCAGTCCAGTATTCAAATAGTGGAGCCACACCAACTGTCACCCCAAATGCTGCCAAACATCACTGGCAGTTGGTGTGGCTATTGAACTGCACTGCAGACCCACTTCTGAAGGTGACAATTGACCCAGACAATGAGCTTACAGTCCCACAGCACTTACAACCTGTAGCCCAATCACCTCAGTTGAGAGGAAATATTTTACCACTTTTTTGAATTTAAAAAAAAATCACTACTATTCAATTAGGTGGTAAAATCCATTTTCGGCAATAAAGTATTGCGAGTGATGTCATTTCGTCATGCGAAAAGTTTCCTCTGTATTCAATTTCAGAGACTTTTCGCCGATGCAAAAACTCAATGCAATGGAACCGGCGAAAAAGTTTTGCCCATGAATAGGTGTCAAAAAAAAGTGCAGAATTGGGGTTTTGGGGTGCAAACTTCAGAAACTCCCCCTGCACCCTTAGGAAAATCCCCCAAAGGTAAACTGCGTCAAAGAAGTACTTTCATTTTGGGGGCAAAAAAGTTCAAAGTTGGGGGACAAATTTAAAAACTAGCAAAATAGACTCCAGGGGGGTCCCAAAGTATGCCCCAGGTGTTTTTAAGTTTGCAGGTGGTTGCGGCAGGTGGATTTTTAAACATTTTTAAAACTTCATTTTAGCAACTTTAAAATATGCTTGCACCCATTTTCATGTATCCCAAATTTGCAGGGACTACTTATTTTCTGCAAAAAAAACCTGCAACGTGCTATTCTTTGCCACTTCTGCAAAGACGCTAATTAGTAGCGATTGAGAGCATTTAAGTACCCCAAATACCTTTAGTAGGCCTATTCAGGGTTATCTATAGTGATCCCCAATATCAGTGCATCTTTTGGGGGGTGTCAGGCTGATTTCCCCAAATCTGACAGGACCTTTCGCCAAGTCAGAATTCGCTGGGTCCCGTTTTCACCAATTTCTAATTGAATACATGGAAAACCAGCGATGTCAGCAAAAAGTCCAGATGGTGCAATTACAGCAATTACCCAAAAAAGTTTAACACAAGAACATCCTGTGGTTCCACAACTGTATACATTGCCTAAGATCCCCAAAAGTGTGATCTCTCCCCCCAGTAGACCTATAATTGCAGCTCGCGATTCACTTTTTCAGTTTGTACCTCGACTCCTTTTTGCAGCCCTTAATCCAAAAGGAACCATATTTCTTGAAGGACACTACATCGTTACTCCTACAGTTGCAAGAACTAAAGGATTTACCTCCTAAGTTGTCATTATGCACAGTGGCTATGATAAACCTATATATGTGTATCCTGCACGAAGAAGGCCTATCAGTGGTAGCTAAGTTTATTGATACTTGTGAAGATTATTCAGGACCAATGACAGCTTTTTTACCCAACTATTGAGATTAACTCTAATCAGAAATTACTTTTATTTTGACGGAAAATTATTCATTCAGTTGGCAGGATGTGCCATGGGCTCGAATGTTTCCCCGTCCCTAGCAAATATTTTTAGAAAGACAGTTGTTTTTCTCAAATCCCCATATGTACAATATATTCTTTTTAATAGACGCTATATAGACGATATATTGATTTTATGGTCTGGTACCAAGGGACAGTTCATGGAAATGAAGGATAAGATTAATTTGGTACATCAGTCCATCAAATTTACATAGCAAATTGATCTGAATAGAGCACATGTTCTGGATGTGCTCTGTCAACCAATCTTTTTTCTAAGCAAACAAATCAAAACACCTTGCTGCAGGCATCAAGTTTCCATCCTGTGGCTTTAAAGAAGGGTTTGGCTTTCTCACAACTACTGAGAATTAGAAGAATTGTGAGTGATGAGTCAGAAGCAAGGAAACGGAGATTATGTGTAACAATTTCAACCAAAGGGGTTATTCTAAAAGTGACTTAGAAAGTGCTATGACCAAAGACCCAGGGAGGTCAGTCTACAACAATCTGGTAGATCTAGAAATAACCTGCAAAACAAAATTATTTTTGTCAATAATTACACTGCAGAAAGTAATACCATCAATGCTTCAGTAAAAAAATATTGGGCAATTATCACTACTGACCCGCAAATAAGCTTGTTAAGGTAAGGTAATGCACAGATACAGGAGAGGCTGTAATTTAGAAGACCGACTGATTTGGAATGACATCACTGGATATAATTCCACAACCATCAAGAGCAGTTTTTTAAGTAAGAAACCAGGCTGTTATAGATGTTTGGGGTGTACAACATGCAGATATATGGAACCTGGTTCCTATACAGTATATTATATCCACATTCTGGTCACAGAATTCCAATAAGACAGATTTTGGCTTCTACCAGTACACATATAGTTTATGCTATAAGATGTCCTTGCAGCTTACTCTACATTGGTAAGACAACGTGTCAGTTCCGTGAGAGAATGGCACAACATCGGTCGGCCATAAGATTAGCCTTGAGTGGACGTGATTGTGATCAGTCAGTAGCAAGGCATTTTAAAGATAAGATACAGTCCTTGGCTACCCTCAGCTACAAAATTATAGATTAGGTCCCTGTATCCATGAGAGGAGGTAATAGAGATAAGTCCCTGTTACAATTGGAGGCAAGATGGATACAAAAGATGAACTGTGTTGCTCCATTAGGTCTCAATGAAAATTTTGCATTATCATGCTTCCTGTAAATTTTCGGGTCGCTCGCGTTCTCAGTCTTGTTTGTTGGGGCTTTGACTACAATTCTTTGAGCTAGAGGTCTTAACCGTATTTGTTACACATAACACAGTTAATTTGTTACCATGGAATGCAGTATTAGGATTTGCTAAACCTATAGGCTATAATCAGCTGTATTTTTCTTTATTTTTCTTTAATATTGATGTTATGGCTCTGATTAATGTTTTTCTTTGCAGTCAATATGTTCTATGAATGCTATAGTATATTGTTTTGAGTTGGTTGTTTTTATGTTATATTTCTTGCATGTTTTATTTTGGTGCAGCGGTCTTGTCACTATGGCAACAGGACGCGGTTGGAAGTGATCTGTGACGTCATCTCCCCCCCGGCGTCAGTGTTCCGGTGCTGGACACTTGGGTGAGTACTTAATGTCTGTGTTTTATTTTATGTTTGATATGGTCCCTGAGGAAAATCTCTGGTTTGGAGATTGAAACGTTGGAGCAATAAATGACCTGTTGGTGATTACACTTTGATTGCAAGCCCTGTGAGTGCCGACTATCCTTCTGCCTATATATACGTGTTTAATTATTGAGAGTGTGCCACACTGTAAAAATTACTACACTATAAAGGCGCTTGTTCTCACCCTTCTGTTTTTCATGTATATACAGTATATATATATATATATATATATATATATATATATATATATATATACACAATACAATAACGAAAATCTGCCTAGAAGCATATACTAACTTCTCTGTTTCTTGCAACAGTCTGTGATAGAAACAATATAACAGATTTCCAAACAGACACTTTGGGCCTGATTCAGAGATTTCCGCACTGTTGATATTTACACAGATCGAGCGATTGTTTTCAATTGCTCATGTGTATAAGCCGCACTGCGCATGCACAGTGATCGCATTGTGATTACGGATGCACAGAGAAATCCATTGCAAAGTGAGTGACAGGTTATCAGCCTTTTGTGTGGTAACGAGGGGGTGGTTATAAAAACACAGGCATGTCTGACCATTAATCGCCATTACATGGGCGCATATAAATTAGTCATTGCAATGTCCTACACAGCATGAGATTTCTCTGAGTGTCAGGAGAGCTGCAGCGTTGCTGACACTGCTGCAAGGACAAGATGGCTGCTCAATATGCATCGATATTACCAAAATTTACGCAGGTAAGCGACGTCGTACACAGATGAGAAGGCAGCGGTGGGCGTCCTTATGCTTGGGTAAGCTTTGCAAACATTAGCATATTTTCGCAGCTGCATTGTGTACAACAACGCAGCTGTGATCGCATTACCGTCCATCTCTGAATCAAGCCCTTTGTTTTCAATCCTTGTAAACAATCTGCACATTTATACTTCCATGTCACAGCCCACCTAAGAGACCTCAGAACCAGACCCCGCCGCTTACCTTTGCGGGCGCTGACTCACTGCAATCGCCGGCTTCCATGCTGTGCTGTGGTGGCACTGTCGGGCCCATCTGATCTCACCTCTTCACGCCAATGCCTGCACTCTCTCTGCTGTAGCAGGGCCGGCATTCCATGAGGTTCGGCAGCCGTGTTCCGGGGACGATGGGCGCAGCCATCTTGGATTTTCCCATGTGACGCCGTCTCCTCCAATGAAGCTGCTCCTACATAGTTCTCACCCAATCAGCTTCCTGTGGTTCCTATAAAAGGATTCCTGTTGCAGTAACAGCTTGCCAGGGCAATAGGACTCTTAGGGGTAAATTTACTAAGAATCGGGATTGACCCGATGTGCAAAGTGATTCATCTCAGTATAAAATCGCCGGAACTCGGGTGATTTTTTTAACTTTTTTTTTCCAAATTTACCAACAGACGATTGGTGATGTAGGTCGAGATTCTTGGGTGATTTGTAAGCAAGCTCAAGTGAGTTATCTCACCTGAGATTTCAGTGATTTCTATCTTCACAACTCTCCCTAGCAATCAGCCTGCACATATAAGTGAGATATGTGTAAGCTGCTTGTATTAAATTTGGAGCAAAAAGTTGTTTTCGGGGAACTTTTTAACCGATGACGTAATTTTTGCAGATTTAATTTATCCCCGTATTCAATTTCTCCGACTTTCACTGGTGTGAAAAGTTTGCACATTGTAACCAGCGGAAAAGTATCGGCTATGGATGCCAGGAGGAAAAAAAATCCAGAATTTGAGTTTTTGGGGTGCAAACTGCGGGGACCTCCCTAAACCCTTTTTACATCCCTCTTGACACTAACTGTGTCAAAAACTGCAAAAATTACACAAAGGACACCCCAAAAAATCACTTTTAAATAATAGCTGAAAACAAAACAAGACATCCATGGGGTTAAAACAAAGAAACGGGTACTCCCAAATCCAAGCCGGACTGAGCAAAGCTATGTGTTTCCACATACCTTTATTCCATGCAAATGACCGGGGCACACATGTGCCCCATCATTGAAGGAGCTGCCAGCCAATCAGTGGGCATCTCCATCGGAGCAGTTCGCTCATTGGCTGTGTGCGGTCAGCGTGTCTCCCCACAGACTTCAATGGGGAGAATTCTCCATTGAAGTCTATGATGGGAACCGTGACATTGTGTCTACTGCTGTAACCACAAGGTTCACCTCAATTAACCTTATGGTTACAGCAGTAGATAAAATGTTGCGGTATCCACCATAGACTTCAAAGGAGAATTCTCCCCATTGAAATCTATGGGGAGACACGCTGACCACACACAGCCAATGAGCGAGCTGCTCTGATGGAGATTCCCGCTGATTGGCTGGCGGCTCCTTCAATGACGGGGCACACGTGTGCCCCGGTCATTTGCGAGGAGTAAAGGTATTTGGAAACACAAAGCTTTGCTCAGTCCGGCTTGGATTCGGGAGTACCTGTTTTTTTGTTTTAACCTCATGGATGGATGCCTACTTGGAGAAGGGACTATAAGGGCTGTTTAACGCACCAGGAGGTTAGATGTATGTGGACCCATTTGTATAATGTGGACTAGGTTGATTCAGCTGCAGGTGCATAGGATATCACATCTGCTAACATTTAGCAGCTGCAATAGCACTAAAATGGTAACGCAGCAGGAGGCGCCATCGTGTGGCATGACTCAGTAGATCCAATCGTCTTTTCATGCGTCTTTTTACCTTCAAATGCATCTTATTCACACAACAATACAAAGATGTAGCACAATATATAGCACAAGCAGCATTTGCTGATTAAAATGATATGCAGCATGCCTAATTTCTCTGTCTGTGTGTGTATCTGCATGCTAAACACTATGTTAAAGTGTTACAGCTGCTGACACTGTAACGTAGCATTTTGCATGCAGAGACACCAGCACTCGCTTAGAGAACATAGGCATGCTGCATATCATTTTAATCAGCATAAGCTGTTCATGCTAGCTATTGACATCTTTGTGCGAATAAGACACATTTGAAGGTAAAAAGGCGCACAAAAAGATGCTTGGCGCAATCGAGTCACACTGAACTCCAGCGTTATGTGTGGCATGACTTGTAGTGTACGGAGGACATATGTATGTGGGCACATCTGTATATCAAAAAGTGCAAAATGTGCCATTAAAATAAGTGCCCAAATAAAAAGTACTGAACTCACCGCCTATCAGTCCATAAATGCCGATGTTTTAGGATGTCTCTGCATCCATTTCTCAAGGCTTTTCTCAAGACTGAAAAGAAGGGTAAAAACTGGTACAAGCATTAGAGACATTTGTATATGCTTCTGTACACATTATTATCGCTTGATATACAAAAAAATATTGATGTTTTACCAAAACTTATTCAGAGTGTTGTATGTGTTATTTTACAAACTTGTGGAATGAATATAAAAAACACACATTATATAAAGGAAACCCGGGACTCTCCCAGAAGGTATGGTAACTTGCTGCGGTGCCCTCCTAGGAGAATTGCACATCCAAATACAACAAACAGAAGTAAAGTGGCACTCAGCAGACTTGCAAGAAAATAGAATAAAATTCCTTTAATCAGACGCTTCCCGCTGACGGCGGGGCTTGGCAGGTGAGTGCAATGGGCATCTAATTAGGTTTTGTTTGTGGCTATATATATATTACAAGTCTTTATTGCATTATACAGTATGTGTATCCCTGAAGACAGGGGGTAGTCCCCGAAATGTCGGATTAAAGAAATTTTATTCTATCTACTTGCAAGTTTGCTGAGTGCCGTTTACCTCTGTTGAACATTATATTTATTTATTTATTAACAGTTTCTTATATAGCGCAGCATATTCCGTTACGCTTTACAATTGTAAGCATTAATAGAACAAAACTGGGTAATAACAGACAGATATATAGGTAGGAAGGCCCTGCTCGCAAGCTTACAATCTATAGACGTTCAACAGATACCAAAGAACAGTATTTTCTGACAATATTTGTAAAGAAAATGAATTTCCTTAAATAGGAATGAAGACACCTCCAAAAAGTTCAAGATGGCAGCTGACTCCAACATCCAGTTGTAATCCTGTTTTTTCATCTGTTAAGGTGAGGAGACAAAGGTGCCAACTTGATGTAGTATTTAATCACACAGTTTAAATAATAAAGTGTGAAAATAGATAAATAAAGGTATGATCGTACCAGAGCTAAATAAAAAATTTGCTTATTTGTGTTTCTTTAGAATGATGCATCAATTGGCAGAATTCTGCATTATGGTCATCTCAAAGTGCATCCATAGCATCATAGATTGTATGCATATAACAAAGATAACCAACCATAGTGCAATACTGTGTAATGTATTTATTAAAAAAAATAAAAATGCATACATTTAGCAAAATAAACTATGCTTGTCTGTATTACCCCAAAAAGGGTGTATTTAGCAGGAAACTACATGGAATAAAAGCTTCCACAATCTCAACATGATTCATCCTAGAGGGACTTTATCAGGAGGTTGCTCTGATATAGGGCCTGATTCAGAGCCGGACGCTATTTGCGCTCGCTCGTTCAGAAAAAGGGACCGGCAATTTAAATTGAGTGCTCGCTCTTTGTGGTCTGTTGATGCCTCTATGTCTGAGCGAGCGAACGAAACATGCGCTCGCTATTTTGTAAAGACGCCCCCTGGCCGCTCACATCCTACGTCATCTCCGCTATTTATTAGATTAATCGAGTACATCGAAAGGCGTCTGAACTGCTCGCAGTGCTTGTGGTACGATTTTCCTACCGCAATCATGCCAACAGTTCAGGCTAAGAAACAACCAAGTGACGTGGTCGATGACACTGCTTTGTTAATTATGCACACCCTTAAAACGCCCGTTTTGACCGTTTGGCACGCCTGCGTTCGGATCACCACTCCCTGTTTTCAAGCACCTTCCCCTGTTACCACCCACAAACGCCTCATCCTGTAACTCAAATTAGCAGGCACTCGCTATTTTGCGAGCGCTCGATTTCCGACCGCACTGACTGGTTGGCGCATGCGCATTACGACCCATACGCATGCGCAGATGTGTGAACATCGCTCGGAGCGAACGAGCAGCCGCTTACGAGCGGCTCTGAATCAAATTTCGGTAGAGTATATAGAACTGGAGTGATAGGAAACTCAGTAATTAGAGCTTCTTGTATTGATTTAGACAAAAATTCAGCTTTAACCGCCTTTTCCAAGACCGCATCTAGCTCTTGATTATATGAGCTGATAGGGTCACTGTCCAACATTATATAGACATCTGGGTTCGCTAATTGGCCATTAATCTCTTGTATATAGTATGTTGTATCAAGGATAACAATTGCACCACCCTTGTCCGCCGGTCTGATGGTAATCGATGTATCATCACTTAAATTACGTAGTGCATGCCACTCAGTTCTGGAGAAGTTGGACTGAAACTTACTACATGGTCGCTGGGGATACTTTTTATCATCCTTATACTGGAAAGAAGTTTTTTATACGACATAGGTTATCTTGTCACAGTAAGTTCGTTATTTATCTGATCAGCTGCCCTTGTGGACGGAATTACGTTGGAAAAACAGAGCGCGCTTTCAAAGAGAGGATGGCCGTACATCGTTCTACCATCTGTTTGGCCCTTATTTCTGGACGGAGTGAACATCCTGTTGCTAGACATTTTGTAGAAGCTGGGCATAGTCTAGCTACTTTGAGATATCACATTATTGACCATATCCCTTTGCCTAAACGGGGCGGTAATCACTCAGTGTTGTTACTACAGGCTGAAAGCAGATGGATCCATCGTCTGGGGACATTATCTCCAAGGTTCCTTAATGAGAACTTGGACTTATCTTGTTTTCTTTGAATGAGTAATTTTCTAGTTTTGTCTTTTTTGGTATTTATGGTTATTTGGTATACTTTTCATTAAGATTTATTTTCATATTTATTTGATATAATTTTATTTTTCATTTTTTTATTGTTTATTTTTTATTTTAAAAAATTTTTCCTGATATATTTTTTATGTTTATGTTTTGATTACATGTTCCATTTTGGCTAGTAGTTACACTGCAATATTATGTATACAGTATTGATATTTCATTGTTGCTTTTGTAGGTTCCTTCAGCCAGTATATTTAGTATAGGCTAGTCTATTTGTGAGGACGGTATTTACATTGTGTATTGGGGTTGGTCTTTTTCTGTACAGCATCAGTATTTTTGCATGTGCAGGATTTATTGGATCACCCGCTCATTTATGCTGTCCCCTTCATGATGTGATTGTGCTTCCTGTTTATCTGTCTGCATCCTAGCTACGATTTTGATCCTTCACTGTTTGCAGGGGAGATCACATGGGTTGACCTCTGTGACGCCGCGATACTGATGATGTCACCACGCTTGACGGGACCCGCCAGCGTCTCGGCGCCATGGACAGTCCACGGGGGATTTAAGCTGGTAAGTTCATTTATGTTATGTCTTGCACCCTGACAAAAATACAACATGTATTGAAACGTTGGTGAACAACCTGCCTGCAGAATCTATTTATTTGCATTGAGTGCCGCCATCCCGCTGCTATTTATGGCTTGCTGCCTGACAATTGTTTGGCTGTAACGGTGGGCACCTGCGATCATCTGCCATTATTATTGTTTGGGAAGGAGTGCTGCCTGTACCTACTTTGTTCTATATATATATATATATATATATATATATACATATTATGGCCTGGCCCTTATACAAACGGGCATAATATTAGGGAGGAGGAGGAGCTGCTGAGGCTGGAGGGAGTGGCCTGTAGAGCTGGAGAGTGATCACTGTAGAGTGATCACTGTAGCGTGATCACTGTAGAGCTGTAGAGTGATCACTGTAGAGCTGGAGCCGCAGCAGGAGGATGTACCACTGGCAGCCCGGATACAGAGCAGAGTGGCGGCTACTAGAGCCGCCGCTGCTGCTCCTACACAGCAGTGATCACATAGTGATCACTGTAGAGCCGGAGCCACAGCGGGAGGATGTCCCGCTGGTGGCCCGGATACAGAGCAGAGCAGCGGCTACCAGAGCCGCCGCTGCTGCTCCTACACAACAGTGATCACATAGTGATCACTGTAGAGCCAGAGCCGCAGCGGGAGGATGTCCCGCTGGCGGCCCGGATACAGAGCAGAGCGGCGGCTACCATAGCCGCCGCTGCTGCTTCTTACTGAAGGTGTGGGTCTGGCTGCCTGATCACTGCTGGCCACAGTGATCAGGTCACCACAGCAGCCATGGCTACATAAGCCCTGGCTGCTGGAAGTTGCTAGCCCATGGAAGTTCGCGGGAGGGGGTTGCTGACGGTGCCGATCACTATGGCCAGCAGTGATCGGGACACAAAGGAGGGGGAACCGCGGGTGTAGAGGGACCAGAAGGTCCCTCTGATATAGACGACAGTGGGAAGATTAACTTCCCATAGCCGCCTAGTGGCCATTTCTGACTGGTCATATCAGATACGACCATGTCAGGGAAAGCCCACTCTGGTATGGTCGTATCTGATACGACCGTGCCAGGCAAGTGGTTAAAGTGCATATTACATGCTCACTTGGACCAATTTAAAGATAACATGGGTGCCTATTCGGAAGAGCAAGGTGAACATTTTCATCAACATGTGATGGACTTTGAATGTCGTAATCAGGGGCAATACAATTAGAGTATGATGAGGGATTATATTTGGGGGCTAATACGAGAAAGTCCATACAATCACAGAAGAAATACGAAATATATTAATTTCTAAACTTTTTTTATATATTCTGTTACAGTAGTTTGTTTTAAAAAAAAATGTAAATAAAAGTAATTCAAAGTCATAACAAAAGTTTGTTTGATTTTTACATACAATAAAGGGATGAAAATAGGGAAATTTTCTTAAAATCCATAATTTCATTCTGATAGTTACAAAAGCAAATAAAAATATAAAGAAATAAAAATCAGATATGCAGAACCCAGGCTCAAAATTTAAGGTGACCAGTGTAATAGAATAAGTAATTAATAATTAAACTGTGGGATTCATTATATATATATATATATATATATATATATATATATACACAGTCAGGTGCATAAATATTGGGACATTGACAGAATTTTCATATTTTGGCCTCTATTCACCACCACAATGGCTTTGAAATGAAACAAGATGTGCTTTAACTGCAGACTTTCAGATTTAATTTGAGGGTAATTACATCCAAATCAGGTGAACGGTGTAGGAATTACAACGGTTTCTATTTGTGCCTCCCACTTTTTAAGGGGCCAAAAGTAATGGGACAAACTAAACAATAATAAATCTAACTTTCACTTTTTAATACTTTGTTGCAAATCCTTTGCAGGCAATTACAGCCTGAAGTCTGGAACGCATAGACATCACCAGATGCTGGGTTTCGTCCCTGGTGATGCTCTGCCAGGCCTCTACTGCAAATATCTTCAGTTCCTGCTTGTTCTTGTGGCATTTTCCCTTCAGTTTTGTCTTCATCAAGTGAAATGCATGCTCAATCGGATTCAGGTCAGGGGATTGACTTGGCCATTGCATAACATTCCACTTTTTAGCCTTAAAAAACTCTTTGGTTGCTTTTGCAGTATGCTTCGGGTCATTGTCCATCTGCACTGTGAAGCGCCGTCCAATGAGTTCTGAAGCATTTGACTGAATATGAGCATATAATATTGCACGAAACACTTCAGAATTCATTCTGCTGCTTTTGTCAGCAGTCACATCATCAATAAATACAAGGGAACCAGTTCCATTGGCAGCCATACATGCCCACACCATGACACTACCACCACCATGCTTCACTGATGAGCTTGTATGTTTTGGATCATGAGCAGTTCCTTTCCTTCTCCATACTTTTCTCTTCCCATCACTCTGGTACAAGTTGATATTTGTCTCATCTGTCCATAGGATGTTGTTCCAGAACTGTAATGGCTTTTTTAGATGTTGTTTGGCAAACTCTAATCTGGTCTTCCTGTTTTTGTGGCTCACCAATGGTTTACATCTTGTGGTGAACCCTCTATATTCACTCTTGTGAAGTCTTCTCTTGATTGTTGACTTTGACACATATACACCAACCTCCTGGAGTGTGTTCTTGATTTGGCCAACTGTTATGAAGGGGTGTTTCTTCACCAGGGAAATAATTCTTCTGTCATCCACAACAGTTGTTTTCCGTGGTCTTCCGGGTCTTTTGGTGTTGCTCTCCGGTGTGTTCTTTCTTTTTAAGAATGTTCCAAACAGTTGATTTGACCACACCTAATGTTTTTGCTATCTCTCTGATGGGTTTGTTTTGATTTTTCAGCCTAATGATGGCTTGCTTCACTAATAGTGACAGCTCTATGGATCTCATATTGAGAGTCGACAGCAACTGATTCCAAATTCAAATGTCACACCTAGAATCAACTCCAGACCCTTTACCTGCTTAATTCATAATGAAACAATGAGGGAATAGCCCACACCTGTCCATGAAATAGCTTTTGAGTTGATAGTCCCATTACTTTTGGCCACTTAAAAAGTGGCAGGCACATATAGAAACCTTTGTAATTCCTACACCGTTCACCTGATTTTGATGTAATTACCCTCAAATTAAATCTGAAAGTCTGCAGTTAAAGCACATCTTGTTTGTTTCATTTCAAAGCCATTGTGGTGGTGAATAGAGGCCAAAATATAAAAATTATGTCAATGTCCCAATATTTATGCACCTGACTGTATATATATATTATATATATATATATAAATAGAAGTGGTGAGGATTGCCTTTCAATTTGGGAGGGGGAGGAGGAATCTAGGGTATTGTAAGGCCTCTGCAGGCCATGTGTCAGCATGACTGATGCCAGATAGTGGCCGGTGATTAGGGAGTAAGTCTCTGTTAGTAAGTGACAGGGCCGTGAACACACTTCTCTGTGAAAGTCATTGTTTTGCTGTCATCCTGCAAACAATAAAACAGTGGTGGAGAAGACTAATTAAAATCAGTGTGCCTGCTTCTACTATAAGGCTACCTTACCTCAATATATATTTTTGTAAAATAAATACAGAAGAGGTGCCCAAAGGTAAAACATCTTTGGAAACTTCACCTTAGTGCTCATAAAAATGAACTGTTGTTTCTAAAACTGGATCTCCAGTCTGCTTCAGGCTGGCACAATCATATGGAACCAATTCCCAAAAGGAAATGTCCCATAGCATAATACTGCTAAAATGGATTGTGTCCCATAGAACACTAATCTTTGCCCAAACATGAAGCAAGAACACTTCAGGATAAAGGGTCTACCTGCTGTCATTGTCAGTGACAAGAACAATAAAATCTCAGTGAATTAGTCTTTAAAAACTTTCCCACTTCCAAATTCTCAGACTACTATCTCCACATACCCAAACAGTACCCAACTTGAGCCAAAAATAGAGCAATATAACATATAATGTAGGCTGAAGCCCAGAAATTCAGTCCCAATGAAACCATAGGAGTGTATCTACAAATACGCAATTTATAGCTGTCTGATTTAGTCAATTTGATAACAGACATGCTGTAAAACCTACCTGCATCACCTTAATGGTAAATGCTCTGTGAATGGGCAAGCCAACACCTAGCATGACTAGGCTTTTCTTAAAAACCCTTTCATATTGATACGTAGTAAATGTCAATATAAATGACAGGGAGCCAGAAGACTTTGGGTTCAAATCTAAAAATGCAAGGATATATAGGGGAGTTACCTCTCTACAAGCTGATCTGTCTTCTACCATAGGAATACACTTTTCTAAATAAGTGAGGGGTGTTCATATTACAATTCCCAAACAAACAGAGTACAGAAACACAAACTTACCTCAAGAGGACAATGATCCATTTTCTCCTTCATTTGCACTTGCTCCGCAGGTCTGCTCCCAACATATAGCTCTGCCATGATCCCAAGAAGTCAGATGAAAGCATCTGTTTGATGAGGCAGCGAGAGTGGCAAAGTGTTGTTTCACTGCAGGCTGGAGTTCCATGTCTGCCACCGACAAGAGTATTAGATAAGGAAAGTAAGCTAATCAGGTTAAATGGGAAAGAACACTATGAATTGAAATCAGCTTTTTCTACTAAAGAACTGTTGGGGTAATCATTGGATAAGAAATATATAGCAACACTTTCTTTTACATTTCTCATTTCTGTTGTGAACCTTAGACATGCATCCCTAGAAGAAGCAATAATGAACCTGCGAAAAGCTAATAATTTGACCAGAAATTGACATGTGCTCTAAGAGGGACTGAAATTGTCAGAGGGTACTCATTTTACTTGAAAACAAACAATTAATAATTTCAAATCCAGAAGCCTCTGTCCTGGAAGGTGGAACATCCCAAAGGTTATGTTAAACTCAATGCTTAAAAGTTAAAATAAGTGTGTGGCCAATTAGCTTGTCTGGTGTTTGGTATGCACCAAACTCACCAACCTATGTGTGGAAATACCCTTGCAGTGAACTCTACCAAGACTTTAATCAGTCAAGTCAAAACATCTCATTATGTATATGGTATTGGTAAAAGGAGGTGTAAAATAACTTACTATCACGTCCCTGGTAATGTACCTGAAGTCCAGTAGCCAACAGAAGGTATATAAGCAGCCGGGTATTCAGGAGCTGAACCAGTAGATGAAGTTCTGGTCAGTATTCAAGCAGGTAGTCAGATGTATGCCAATGTTGGTACACCAGGAGTTAATCACAGGTAAATCAGGTATGCAGGAACAAATAACACTAGCTGAGCAAGCAGAGTACTCAAGGATGGTTTAAATCAGGACATGCCTATTTATAGGCCCAAACAGGAATCAAGATGCAAGATGGAGTCCACTGAGATAACACTGGCCATCTTGGTTAAGGGCAAATCAAGAACAAATAGTGACCTCTTGTGGTTGAAGGTGTGATAGTCAGATACAATTCCTTACAGTATTCTCCCCTTCAACAATGTCCTGTGGATGGTAATTTGCTGGGTTTATCTGGATATCTCTGATGGAATTCACACAGTAATTGAGGGACATGAACATTCTCTTTTGGTTCCCATGAATTGTCTTCTGGGCCGTACTCCTGCCATTTTATCAAATATTGAAGCTTGTTTCGATGAATGCGTGAATCCAGAATTCCCTCTACCAAAAATTCCTCATGTTCATTTACTCGGACAGGATCTGGGGGAGGTAAGGTGCGTCCAGGAAATGGATTTGGCATGACTTGTTTCAACAGGGAGCTGTGAAAAACTGGATGAATCCTCATCAACTCTGGAAGTTCAAGCCTAAAGGAAACTGGATTGACCTGAGCTAAGATCTTAAATGGACCTATGAATTTTGGCCCTAGTTTTGGAGTAGGCCCACTTATTTTTAGATTTCGTATAGACAGCCAGACTTTGTCGCCAATCTTAAAAACTGGTGCAGCTTTACAGTGCCTATCTGCAATTCTCTTATAACTGTCCTGGGAATGATGCAATGTTTCTTTTAACACCTCAAGATTACTTTGTAGAGATTGTAGTCTTTCAGCAACAGCAGGAATAGCGCAATTCTGTGGAAAATTAGGGAGCAGATTTGGGTGATACCCCAGATTGGAAAAAAAAGGACTCTGTTTGGTGGAGGAATGTTGAGAGTTATTATATGAAAATTCTGCCATTGGGAGAACATCAACCCAATCATCTTGCAGATGGCAAATATAACACCTTAAATATTGTTCTAATGTCTGGTTGGTTCGCTCCGTTTGACCATTTAATTGTGGATGGTAGGCTGTTGACAGGTTAATCTTTATATCAAGAGCTGTACAAAATTGCTTCCAAAAACATGAAGTAAATTGAACCCCCCAATCTGAAACCATATCATCAGGTACCCCATTTAGCCAAAACACTTCTTTAATCAATAATGCTGCTGTTTCTTTTGTAGAGGGTAGTCCATGACAGGGCACAAAGTGGGCCATCTTTGTGAGTCAATCCACCACCACTAATATTGTAGGCATACCTTTTGAGGTAGGTAACTCAACAATAAAGTTCAGGGAACTTGACCCCCAAGGACGAGAGGGAATAGGTAATGGTTGTAAGAGTCCAAGTGGAGAAGTATGGGAAACCTTAGATTGGGCACAAATACTGCAAGATAGTACAATTTTTTTAACATCCTCTTTACATTTTGGCCACAAGAAGTAACGAGTTAACAGTTCATGGATTTTTTGCACACTCTTGTGGCCTGCTAGTGTAGAATCATGAACAAATTTCAGTACTTTTAATTGTGCTGATGTTGGTACATACAAGCGATGTTCGTATTTCCATAAGTTGTTCCTGTAGGCTAAATGTACATCTAAAGGAGGACTTAAAAGGATGGGATCTGTCCTGTAGCCTTCTTTGATATCAGATATCAGCTCACCTGTGCCAATAGCTCCTAAAAAGTTTGACTTAGGAAGGATTGTTTCTTCTGATTCCACTTGAGGAGAGTCATAAATATATGCTCTGGATAGAGCATCAGCTTTCCCATTGCCAGATCCTGGTCTGTAAGAAATAACAAAATCAAAATGATTCAGGAATAAGCTTCATCTGGCTTGCCGGGTTGAAAGTCTCTTAGCAGACTGAACAAACTCTAAATTTCGGTGATCTGTAAGTACAATTACTTGGTGTGAGGCTCCCTCTAGCAAATGCCTCCATTCAGTGAATGCAGATACAATTGCCAATAGTTCTTTATTTCCCACATCATAATTTCGTTCAGAGGCAGTCATTTTATGGGAGAAAAAGGCACATGGATCCAATAATTTCTTCTCTCCTACTCTTTGTGACAAAATCGCCCCAACTGCAGTATCTGAAGCATCTGTCTTGAGAATAAAAGGGAGCTCTTGGTTGGGATAAATTAGTATGGGATCTGTTGTAAATATTTTTTGTCTTCAGCAAGGAAAATGCATTTGCAGCTTCGGGAGACCAATAGAAAGATAATCCCTTCTTGGATAAAAGAGTAATTGGTGCACGATCTTGGAAAAATCTTTAATGAAGCGTCTATAGAAGTTGGCAAAACCTATAAACCTTTGAACCTCTTTAATATTTTTTGGAGTTGGCCAATCTACAATAGACTGAATTTTGTCAGAATCCATCTTTAAGCCTTCAATAGAAATGATGTAACCCAAAAACTGAACCTGAGTTTGATGGAATTCACACTTCTCCAGCTTAATGTATAACTGATGCTCATGAAGACGCTCAAGCACAGTTCACACATGTCGGTGATGTTCCTCCTGGGAATTTGAGAAGATTAGTACTGTATGTCATCAAGATATATGACAACGAACTGATCAATTAGATCTCTAAAAACATAATTTGTAAAATGTTGGAATGTTGCAGGGGCATTACACAGCCCAAATGGTATTACCAATTTTTCATAATGTCCATATTTGGTACGAAATACAGTATTCCACTCGTCGCCAGGTCTTATGCGGATTAAGTTATATGCCCCTTATGGATCTAATTTTGGGAAAATTGTAGCTGTTCAAAGCCTCTCCAACAATTCTGAGATCAGGGGGAAAGGATAGCAATTTTTAATTGTAATTTTATTCAGTTTCCTATAATCAATACATGGTCTTAATGAACCATCCTTCCTTTTCACAAAGAAAATAGGTGCTCCTGCTGGTGATGTTGAAGGATGAATAAAACAACCTTTTGTAGTATTTTCATCAAGATATTTTTTAAAGACCTTCATTTCAGGTTCAGCTAAAGGGTAAATGCGTCCAAAAGGTATGGTGGCCCCAGGTAAAAATCCACTGGGCAATCAGAGGGTCTATGAGGTGGTAGTTTATCAGCATTCCTTTTATCACAAGCATCACCAAACTCTTGATATTGTGAAGGTAATTGTTCCAATGCTGGTGGGGAATTCGAACTCTTGTTCTCCTCTATATGAGAGAGTTCAGCTTTAGCCTCAGAGACACCAATCTCCTGAGAGAATGAAACTGTCTTTGCTTCCCAGTTGATGGTTGGATTATTCACAGCTAAACAAGGAATTTTTGAATAATGGGAAATTGAGGAGAGATCAGGAGAAAGGTAATAGTCTCATAGTGACATGATTCAATTGCTAGTTCCAAGGGTTCAGTGTCATGAGTAACTGGACCTGAGTTCAGGGGTGAACCATCTACAGTTTCCATTAAATGGGTGTGTGTCTTTCTAGGAACTTTATTTTGTTCTTCTTAGCAAACATTATATCCATAAAGTTTCCATGTGCACCAGAATCCACCATGGCTGAAGTGGAAATCCAATGAGAGTTGACCTGGAAACGAACTGGAATTATGAAATGAGAATTATGATTTCCTTTATTCTTCTCAATTGTTGCTAAAGAAGACAAACTTGGGATAATAGCATTTAATTAATGAGGAGTATCAGAATTCACAGATTCTTGATCAGAAAGATCAAATCCGCCAAGGTGGCTACTGCTTTATTAGGACTTCTGGGACAATTTGATACATAATGCCCTGGTTTTCCACAATAAAGAAACAAGTTCTCCTGGCGCCATTGCTCTCGTCTTTCATTTAAACTTGGTTTTTGAAGTGTGTCCACTTGCATGGGTTCAATCTCAAATTCGGCATTTGTTTTCACCTCGGCAGTCCCAAAATTTGAAGCAGTAGATTCACGATAGTTTAGATTAGTCCAGGCTGAGGCTCTTCTCTCTTGCCGTCTCTCAGTTAAACGGGTGTCAATATGAATGCAGTGATGTATATAAGGTTCCAGTTCAGTGGGTACATATGCCCAAGCCAATTCATCCTTAATAGTATCAGACAGTCCTTTATGGTAAACAGACAGTTGTGCCTCAGCATTCCGTGTGGTGACCAGAACCAATCACCGAAAATCAGCAGTATATTCTGCAACTGTGCATTTACCCTGACGAAGTTTCAGCAATGCCTTTTCAGCCCTTTCCTTCCGGTTTGGATCATCAAAAGTTAATCTCATGGCTTTGAGAAATTCAACAAAACTCTCTAATATGGGGCTCTTGGTCTCAATGTAGGGTGATGCCCATGTCAGTGCTGCATCTTTAAGCAACAAAAGAATACATCGTACCTTCAGCCTTTCAGTTTTCAAGTGGGAATTATATAAGTCAAAGTGCATCTGACACTGATTAATAAATCCACACAACTTTTGAGGGTCTCCCCCAAACCTGGCTGGTGGGAGAGGTAGTGTAGTGGAAGAGTTTGATACAGCAGCTAATCGATCCTCTGATTCTATTATACGTTTCTCATGTTGGGATATTCACATTCAAAATTCTTGAAAACCATTATCTGCATCCCAGGCTTTTTGTGAAATAGTTTGCATTTCTTGTTTAATCTGTGAATCAAATCCCACAAAACTTTCTTTGAGAAATTTGAATTCTGCCTGGCCCTCAAGTAACATCTTGGCTAAACTTGATACACGCCGCTTAATAGGCACATCTTCGGCGGACTCCATTTTAGGCTTGAGTATCCTGTCATGTCCCTGGTAACGTACCTGAAGTCCAGTAGCCAACAGAAGGTATATAAGCAGCCGGGTAGCAGTAGATGAAGTTCCGGTCAGTATTCAAGCAGGTAGTCAGATGTATGCCAATGTTGGTACACCAGGAGTTAATCACAAGTAAATCAGGTATGCAGGAACAAATAACAGGAGCTGAGCAAGCAGAATACTCAAGCATGGTTTAAATCAGGAAATGCCTATTTATAGGCCCAAACAGGAAACAGGATCCAAGATGGAGTCCACTGAGATAACACTGGCCATCTTAGTTAAGGGAAAAACTAAGGGCAAATCAGGAACAAATAGTGACCTCTTGTGGTCGGAGGTGTGATAGTCAGATACAATTCCTTACACCTACATAAATAAAGAGTTTTCTATATGACATAATTTATTTCTGCAAATTGGCATAGGAATTAGTTTTATATGGGGAACCATACCAAGAGGCAAGACTCTAAAGCCTGGAATAAGGGAAGAAAGGAAGCACTTATCCTTAGAATATTGAGTATGACCCTTAATGATGTCTCTTTCCTTATTTAAACAATTATGGCTTAACAGGTAGTTTGTATTGAGAATTTTGATGCCATAGAGCTGGTGGTCATGATAGCCACTCACCCAGTCTACATGGCAACTGCAATCATACCACTTGACTCAAACACTGTCTGCACACCAGAAGGGCCAACATAAGGTAGCAGCGTGAACAGAAGACATTCATTATGATCTTAAATACTGGACCATATAGCCCAAAAGACTTTCTCCAAGTTCTCAGGAGATAAAACTGACATGACTTCAGTATTGAAAGGGAAACTCCTATAGTTCTTGTCCCTTTTTCTGTGTGTAGTTGAGCCACATACATAGAAAAGCAAGAAATATGTCCAGTCGCAGTAGGCTCTTGCTGCCACATAGTTGTCCACATAGATGTCAGTAAGAGGAGGGCAACAAATTGTATGTAGTCTTCTTAGAAATCTCTAGCATTTGGATGTAACACCACTCCACCCTCACAGTATTCCACAACTATCTCTCAGCTATTTTATAATGTGATACTTCCTATGTTAAGAGCCAGAGGTCTCATGGGTACAAAAAGACTTCCCAACCCTCACAGAGAGCAGCAGAACAAATCAGGACAGGTGCCATATAGTAATCATGTCCCACTTATTGATTAACGGGTTGCTATAAGTCTCACCATGCATTGATAACACCAGGACCACTGTATTTCACAAATTATGCACATGAATATTTTTTACTCTACAGTCTTGAAATCACAACAAGCCAGTAAATACTGTATAAAATAAATGCAACTTTTTCCTATATATTCAGGGCCCATGGTTTAGGGACAATCTGAGTGATAATGTTTTTAGGTCATTTTTCCTTTTTACTTTCTAGCTATTTTCGTATATGTCACCCATTCAATTTGCTGTCTTTTTTGTGAACACGTTTGTGGCCAGTCAAACTACGATTGTCAGTCCAATTTAGATCTTGTTATACGTTTCTGCAAATACACATAACTTCAGCATATCTATTTAGGTGAAAAATGCTTTCATAGGGGAAAAAAAAGCACTTTTCAGTCTGATCGTCAAGTAAAATAGCTTTGATGCCTTTAGATAATCTTGTGCAGAAATAATCTATCAGTGTAACCTTTTCCTTTGTCATAAATGTCACAGATAATGGCTGAAAGTGATATGTGTTCTTTTGCCCAAGCTGTGAATGGGAACTCCAGGGGGTGGCATTATAGTCAACAACAAGTATGTGCAGTATTATTTGTGACATCCAGTTACAAAATTCTCACAACAAATATGACAACAATATCTCGACACTTACAGTATGCCACAAAGAGGCATATTCTTTATAGGTAAACAAATAAAACCTTTTAGAGGTTCTGATTGGTTGATTCTCTTTCCTTATTTTGTTATAAATGGAAAATTGTATTTACAGATAAAGAAGTAAAAACAGAACATGACTAAAAGAGTTTAACAAAACAATGAATAGACATACTTGTATAATAAGACACACCAAACCAATTATCTTTGTAGTTTAAGTTTTTAATGCAAGGTCCCAGTGTGAATGGGGGGTTTCATTGGTAATCATAACCATTGCCATACTGATAGGGACATCATGATAACAGTATTAGTAGTATTTGTAGTCTGAGTTAATTTAACAGAACCAAAAGTTTGCAAGGAAAGTGTGTATGGTTTTACCCCAAACTACGGTTGAAGAAAACTAATAGAAAACAATCTTGCTTGTCAGATTTTACATGAATAAAGGAATTAGCCCTGTAGCCAAAAAACATGTGTTGCATGTCAAAAATATTCCAGCAAGTTTTAAAGGAGTTGTAGGGTGTTTGAGAAATCCTACTGGTAATACAGGAAACTCTCAGTGAAAACCATTAAGGGGCATATTTATTGTGCCCCACATTTTACACCCGAAAACTATAATTTCTTTTTGCTGTAAATCATATTTAGAATAAATGATTGATTGGAGAAATGTATCAATATATTAAAAATTACCTGCAGGGACACAGGCTTCAATAGGAGCCTATCCACGCAAAGACAAAATAGTAAAGTGGAAGCTTACCAGAGGCAAACGCAGAATTTTTAGAGGGGGGTTCCGTACATGTGTATATGTATATATGTGTCCTCTTGCACCTTTGCCATTTGCCCTGCAAACATGTGACGCATTGCGCCATGTGATTAGCCACGGCCACGTGCACCACAGTACGCCATGCCACGCGTTGTCTTCTTACCATGCAATTCTATGGAGTCATGGGTGCGACTTGCGCCATTTGCCACACTAGTGTCAAAGATGCAAGAGGACATATCTGTATATACAGGTAGGTCTATAAATATTGGGACATTGACAGAATTTTCATATTTTGGCCTCTATTCACCACCACAATGGCTTTGAAATGAAACAAACAAGATGTGCTTTAACGGCAGACTTTCAGATTTAATTTGAGGGTAATTACATCCAAATCAGGTGAACGGTGTAGGAATTACAACGGTTTCTATATGTGCCTGGACATTGATTCTTCAAACAATTCTTTAGTACCTGTCCAGATGATGAACAGGTCATCTATGTAGCGAGTAAAAAAGTGAATTTTGTTTGAAGTAGTGGAATCATCAAAAAAGAATTTCTTTTCCATCTGGAACATAAATACATTTGCGAAGGACGGGGCCACACAGGACCCCATCGCACAGCCTAGTAATTGTAAGTAAAATTTACTGTCGAACAGGAAATAATTTATTTTTAGAGTCAGTTCCAGCAATTCCATAAATAGTTCAATGTCCGGACCTTTATACTCACTATTTGAAGATAAAAATCTCCGCATGGCATTCAATCCAGCATCGTGAGGAATATTGGTGTATAAGCTGGACACGTCCAGAGTGCAAAGGAAACTGTTGTTGGGTATTGGAACAATGGCTGTTAATTTATTAAGGAATGCTGTGGTATCCTGTAAATATGTAGGTTGGTGCTGAATCAAAGGCTGTAGAAAAAAGTCAAGGTATTGGGCCACTTTGTAGAATAAAGAACCTCTGGTCAAAATAATGGGCCGTCCTGGTGGTTTAGTAAGATGTTTATGAATTTTAGGGATGGTGTAAAGTATTGGGACACGGGGCCAATCCTCCTTAAGTGTCAAAGCAATATTGTTACTCAGGATGCCATTGTCAACTGCTGATTTCAATAGTCCGTCTAACTCACATTTAAAGAGAGCAGTGGGGTCTTCTGCCAATGCTTTATATACTGTATGATCACCTAATTGTGAGTAAATCTCATCTTTATAGGCTGCAAGATCTTGTACAATGATCCCTCCACCCTTATCAGCCTGTCTGATAACAATATCAGTATATCGGCTGAGGTCTCTTAAAGCTGTTCTCTCATCTGCAGATAAATTAGTATGTGACTTCTGATTTTGATTTTGTATTTTGCATGCTGTTGTGTCTACAGGCGTGAAAAACATTTAATTGAAGGATTATTCGACACTGGATCAGACGTAGAGGAGGGACGTATAGAACTAGGGCCATCAAATTGTGTAGGGGTCTGTGTGACTCCAAAATGCTCTTTGAGGCGGAGTTGTCTATTCAGATGTGTACAATCTATTTTCCAACCGATCTCCTGCAAAATTCCTGATTGTATTTACCAATAGTGGGTGTATTCCTAATTCTAAACCCTCTGGGGATTTTTTTGTCTCTGTAATAATCCAAGAGCGTTACCCCGTGTAGGAAGTAGTCTACCTCTCATTTCTTTAATTTCAGTAGCTGAAAAAACAACTGTTCATTAGTTAAATCAACAACAGAGCTAGATAAGTTCTCCTTAAACAGGATCCCATCAGCCTCTAAATCAGAGAAAGTCAATGTCTCACCCAGGGGTAAGTTAATATTAAAGAAACCTTCAGGTTCAATGCTTGGTGCCTGTGTCGACATTCCCAGTGTTCCAAACAGCTCAAGATAAAGAATGACGCTGAGCAGTTAACAATGTCAGTGTGGTATATTATCCGTGCAGCGCGAGATCACACACTGTATTGTTTACCTGGATGTCATGGGCGGCCCCCGGCGACTCCAGACGTCACTAGAGGGCGCCGTTGTGCGCCTGACGTCATTGGGTCCGGCGTCGGCAGCGTGCAACTTTGTGAGCTGGTGGTGGGAGTTAACATGGGTGTTATTTAAGGTAAGAAGTTTGTTCAGTTTGTTATGCCTGATGACGGTTTGTTATTAAAACCAAAACGTTGCTGTAGCATCGCTTCTTTCATCATTGTACAAGTCCCGGAGTGCCACCTTTCACTTGATCCTGTCTAACCCTTTTTTAGGCTGGAGCACCTGGGCCTGCTGCTCTCATGGTATGGTGAGTGCCGGATTTATGCTGTTGTTTATATATATATATATATATATATATACTGTATAGTACATGGCATGCTATTAGATTCATAAATATGGTGGACAGATATTTATTTATTATATTACTAATTTGGCTTAACTATGGGCATTACGCATTACAAAGTATACTAATACAGACCAGTGAAGAAGAGGTGGACACTCATCACCAGGGTCTGATAATAAATGGCATGTGTGAGCGGACTTCCAATTGCATCGTTGGCCTACCCGGCCATAATGATGGAATTGCGGGACTATAAACTGATCCCCAAAAAAACTTTCCATTTGGCTTCCCCTTTGGGATTCTCCTAGAAGGAGTCTTCTGAATGTTGGTAAGTAGGGACTACTCTTTCCCTGCCCAGTTCTGCCTCTCCAGTTGTAAGACATCAGATATGTGCGGGTCTACAAGTGTGCATACATGTGCATTCACTTTGGGGCTAGGCCAGAATTGAATATATGCCCATTTGCAGGGCATATCTTGCGTGTTTTCACACTGCACATGTTCCGGAACCAAGAGTGCCAAGTTTGGTCTATGTATTTCAGCTGCATCTCTACTTGCAACTGATGGAGCATAAATGGGCTGTACAGTAATTGGGTATTCCCATGTAGGCTTTTTCACTTAGGCAATTTTCAGTGAGGGCATCTAGGCAGGCTATGCAGAGTTGTCCAGAATCATAAATATATCTGTTTTCTGAGATATCTTTTGCATCAAGTATAGGGTATGTCCAATGTGCCCTGTTGATAATGAGTTGCAAACCAAGCATGTGTGTGGTATCCCGCCAACTGCGGAGTACCAATTCATTGGTTTGCCGGACGCTGCTCAGGACGCTGCAGCCATAATGAACTACTGCCCCAAAATTCACTAGGCTCATCTAGGAAACATGCACAGCCTGAAGTGACAGTTACAGTGGAGGCAGAGCCGGACAAGGAGGTGCTGGGTAATCTGAATATCAAGGTGAGAGGGAGAAAGACAGCTCCAGGACTTGGCAGTGGGATTACATACAGCCACTGAGAGTAAGAAATAAAAGAGAGATCAGTGAACAGAGGGAGGAGGGATTTAAAGGAAACAGCATAAAGCAATAAATAGATTGGGCTGCAAGCAACTCTGCATCCAGAGTCACTTACACCTACCGCAGGGAGCAGGCAGCTATTATCATAACTGACTTTATCCAAATTCAGAGGGAGAGCTGACTCACTAGTGATACTCAACACTAGATGACAACGTTCCAATTATTACATCAGATTGTGGAATAAATATTGTTGCTAGATTGCTTCTGAACTGTGTGCATTTCTCTGCGTCTGGAGAAATCTTGCCCCTCTGCTGGGGTGTGGTTTTAGTGAAGAGGCAACACACAATTATCACCTTTACTACTTTGGGGTATCACATACAGATAGGGGCATATACCTCTGATGCAGAGATGCACACAACTCTGCATCGGCCCCTTGAGAACATAGTCAAATTAATTGCAACTGTAAACCCCCCGGGCACAGCAGAAACTAGTACAGCGGATATGCGGTTCTGTGATACCCCACATGCCACGAGATTTCACAAGCAGAGACACTGCTTCCTCTGGGACTACATGCCCCATAAGGCTGTGGGGGAGGCCAGTTTGGTCCCTGCACAGTAACATACAGAAGATGCCAAGGAAGCCCACAAATCTGAGGAGACAGAGTGTGTGTGGCATGGTGCAGTGGGGAAAGGTAGCAAGGTGGACACAGACGATGTAATGGTTAGCAGTACTGCCTCACAGCACTGAGGTCATTGGTTCGATTCCCACCACGACCCTACCTTTGTGGAGTTTGTATATTCTTCCTGTGCTTGTGTGGGTTTCCTCCGGGTACTCCGGTTTCCTCCTACACTCCAAAAATATACTGGTAGGTTAATTGGCTCCATACAAAATTAACTCTAGTGTGTTTTTATGTGTGCTTTGATACGGAACATAGAATGTAAGCTCCACTGGGGCAGGGACTGATGTGAATGGCCAAATATTCTCTGTAAAGCGCTGCGGCATATGTGTGTGCGCTATATATATAACTGGTAATAAATAAATAAGGTGGAGCAGGGTCTGCTGGAACTGAGACTCAATTAGAGGTGGGCATTGTGAAGAGATGCCCTGGCCTTTTGAGGAAGCACTGAGAAAGGAGGAACTGTGGGCCTGATTCAGAGCCGGATGCTCTTTCAGAGCGCTCGCTCTGAATTAGTGCCCTACCTCTCTTTTTTTAGAGCGGCCTCCTGGCTGCTCGCATAGCTTTGGGTGACCACCCACAGCTATAGTGAGTGAAGACCATAGCGACCATCGGGCTTGCGACGAGACCCTTGTGGTAGGGTTTCGTCTGCAGCAAGCCCTGGAGTGCTTTTGGCTCTATCAGAGCCAAAAGCACTCCCACTGACATCACTTGTGATGTCAGTGGGGCCAGCCCCAGACGGTAAGCGTTCCCATAGGAATGCCTCCGTCTGGCCAGCCATGCTCCCGGCACGCCCACCAAAGGGGGCATGCTGTCACTCACCATCGACAGCATGCCCCCTTTGTAGCGAGACCAATAGTTACGGCTTGCCCGTCGCTATCCGGGTCTCGCGCATGCGCACGATGGAGCCGGGTCCATCGTGCACATGCGCACTGGCCCAACATCGACCCGCTTGTGAGCGCTCAGCAATCAGGCCCAGTAAGCAACAGATAGTATAGTATTATTCCTGAGACTCCAGATGTACATAAAAGACAATAACCTCACTGAAGGCAGAGGACATATAGAAGTTGATTATTGGAGATTCTACTGATGCTGAAAAAGATTTGTTGCAGATTAACCTGGGACCTAGGAATAGCACCTCCTATTACGGGAGTCGCATGCCGGAGCATTGTCCTACATCGTGGTGGCCTGCACATAGATTGTTTGGATACCCTCTGTATATAGCTGCATACTGGGAACGCTGCCAGCAGCTGGGAGGAGAAAATTGTGATTTTGCACAAACACAGGGAGGACTGGACTATTGGATCCTAAAGTGTTCATTGAATCTACACGCTGGGAATGGATCACTACATAATAACATAATAACAACATCTGAAATACAATATTGCTGAACTTTCTGTTACTTTCTGCCATACTCTAATTAATAGCTGATTAAAACTAAAAGATAACCACTGCCTGGCAAAATTTGAATCTGCCTGTTGTTAAGAAAAAGAGCTATATAATAACAACACCTAACATTGTTTGTTGCTGGACTGTGTGCTGCTATGGTTATAACCTAACTAAAGATCTTATTTGGAATCTAATTACTTCTTGCTTTCGGAAGTGACAGTCAAAATTGCCTGTATAATATAGGATTTTTAATTATACTAATTGTGCAAATATACAGATATATAGAACAGTGTAATCTACTATATAAAAGCGAATATTTGTCCTTCTGCCTTTCTATACAAATTCACAGTTTACAAGCGAAGATCGTGACATTTTACATACCAGCGTATTAAAACACGGCGAGGGAACTAAAAAAATGTTAAATCGAAATTAACTGCTGTTAATTTTTAATTCATTTAAAACCACAATTTTTGCTGGACGCTCATTGTGGAGCCTCACAGCATATGGGTAGGGCCTCAGAGCAAACATTTTGTGTTGTCATGTTTTGTTATTATCTTAATGTTTATTATCAAAGAGAGCTTAAGCAGACTTTACCAGCATTCTCAGCTCTCTCACTATACCAAATTACACAACAACATTTACTTCTTTCTTCCAACTGTGTCAAAATGATGACTTTGTAAGGACTATGCTGTACAGTGAGCTGCCAAAATATTACACATGGAACGCTTCTCCCAAAGTTTTTCTGCACAGAAAACAGGGAGTCGCTGTATATGGTCTCCCTGGTATCAGAGCAACAGAAGCTCTTTGCCGTGTTTACACTGTACATCCTCCAATTTTGAATGCTTCTATCTCCGAAGTTTGCTTAGGTCCTATCTCCTTCGAAGAACTTAGGACTGTTGATGGGGAAGTTTGTCACACTTTTCATGAGGCCTGCCTAAGGGGAGGTTGGTTGGAGGATGATGTGTAAACAAACATTCTTAAAATCCCAGGCAATGCCGAGTACTCCAGCTAGTTGCATATATATGTGATATAAGGCTATTTGAACATCGTTATTTGAAAGGATTAGCGATATGAATAATGTGTCTGTCTGTATTAATTAAATAATAACATCTAGGTTAAGCTGTATATTTTAATTGTGCATTACCAATGTGATCACATTCTCATGTTATATGTGAACTAGATGATTTGCATTGTGCTGGCCGGCAATGATATTTTATTGGATAGAAATTTAAAGCGTATTTTAAATAAATTTGGCTAAACAATCAGCGCTTATATTTTTTGAATTAACCTGGGACCTCTAGTGCCAAAAGCTGAAAAAAGGGCCTGTTACAGTAATTCACATTTCAATGACCACTGTATCATGTGGTTGTCAGACCAATATTTTGAATTGATTGCAATATCTTTTCAAACTACAGTACAACATAAAGACTGAATCAGTCTTCATATTTAAAGGGCCCCAACAAAGCATTTACTGTAGTTAATATTCTATCTGTAGCCTGGGCTACATATGTTCAAGCACAAATTCTATTATTATACCCAGGACTATTAGGGTAGAGGGTACCAACTATTGGATGGACAGTGCGATATGGCTGTAGATTTTTGTTGAAAGTATTAATCAATTGCTTGGACTTTTGCTCTTCCTAAAGTAAAATACTTAGTATTGGATCTGTAGGATAAAATTGTTACTAATAGATTGTATTACTAGTATCTGGATTCTATAGAAAGTATAGAGAAATTTATGCTGACACAGAAAAACAGTGATGATTATTGATATGATCACATTTAAGAATTATCGATTTTATCGGAATGGATTATTACCGATGTTCCTGCTATTCATAATTATTGAGATTAATATATTACCAGTGGTGGCTCCTACCATAGTCCATGAGGGGGCTTCCTGTAGGCCAGTCGGAATGAATCCAGACTATTACAGCACCTGCCGGGTCCATTGCACATGCGCAATGGATCTGGTAGGTGCCATGACCGGCATGTGCGCAAACACCATCTTCTAGGGACTGCATTGGCTGCAGCCCCTAGAAGTCAGGTAAAGCAGGGAGTGGCTTCACATTGGGAGTGCTCACTATGCTAATTGTGGTCCTGACTGACAGTCCCAGGAACTGACTGTCTGATATTTGATTAGCAGGTAGTGCTTCCAATGGTTAGCCACTCCCAAGGAAGACACCCAGTGTATAGACACACTGATTAGCTTCACTGGGGGTGACAAATATTACTGGAGGCTGTGCAGCCCTTAAGTAAAATCTGCCACAGGATATTACTGTACCTCTTGGAGTTTGGCCAACAATAATACATTTAACTGTATTATCTTTGAGAGATGATCTATGAAGTGTATGTGGCAGAAGCCTATTATTATTACAGAGTACCTATTAGTCAGAAATATACTGTAAACAGGTTCCATTATTCTAAAGGGTAGATTTACTAAAGTGAGAGTTTTTAGAAGTGGAGATGTTGCCCATAGCAACCAATCAGATTCTACTTAACATTTAAATTTCTGTTGCCGGCCCTGAGTACTACTAATAAAATATTTGTGCTGATATGGTAATAATAATTAGAGATGGGCTCTTTGGTTTTGGCTCGGAGGAAAAACATATTTCATTGACATCTTGCCACAAATGTCAAAACTAAGAGAAAACCAAGCTAAAACCGAACCGCTCATCTCTAATAATGTACACTAAGATTTATTTGACATGGGTTGGAATGATATACATCCCAATTTTATTTATATGCACCAGTGCATACATACATGAGTGGAGTTACAAACATGATTCATTAAGGGTAACTTTGACACATTTATACATTAAGGCTATACACATATTGATGACCTGTACATAAAGGTATAAGGTTATAAGTTGGTTGACCCACGACAATAAACAACAGTGATACTCATTAGATATTCCACTATAACGAGTTACCAAAATATCCCCATTATGGCAAGTGCTTATAAGGGTTGATGCCTCAAATTGAGAAATAAGGCATACGTTTGACGGTAAAAATAATTTTATGTGAAAAGTGTACATCTATGCTGAATCGAATAATATTCTCTTCAGGAGCATGTACCACTCTGTGAGAAAATAATGGCCAAGCTACATTCAAAGCACAAAATAGAAGGTGGATTTACTCTAAAATATTTTATCAACTTGTTAAATAAGTGAAGCCACAACAGTTTAGAGGTGCTAATCAGTTTATCATTTTATTGCAATGAAGACAAATATATTTGAACATATTATATCAATTTTGTACACATACAAAACACTAAAATATATGTAATAAATTAACCATTTTAATAACAAAGCCAAAATACTGACTATAAAGACTGGGGCCCAAATGTAATTGGGTGAAAGTTTAGAAAATTTGAGAGTTTAGCAGTAAATTCTCACACTATTACATTGGTCGAGTTGAATCTTCAAAATGGGAAAATATCTGGATGAGAGTTTAAATCGTGAGCGTTTTTGGAGTCTGAAAAACATACGAGTTTGCCTGTTCTCAGATTCTATTACATTGGCCGAGTTTAAAAAGTGTGAGAATTTACTGCTATTTCTAAACTCTAACTCTATTACATTTGTTCCTGGGTGTCTAATCTTTAAAAACACACAATAATCTCTTTATCTTGTGAAGGAGCTACAATATGTTCTATCCTTTTTAGAGCATAATATCAGTTGTTTGCAACTTGTAACAAAGTGCTTGTAAACCAGGAAACAACTCTTGGAATTAATTAGATGTCCTCAGCAGGTGGCATGAATCCCAAATCACTGGTTTTAGACAGAAGCAATTTGAAATTGCAGACATGTAAAGCAGTTAAGGTGTTAAGGCCTAATTCAGCGTGCACTGCTGATCGTAGATATCTGATTATCGGGAATCTGCACGTGCACGCGACCCATTCTGCACATGTGCAGAACTTCTCCTGGGTGATAACATGCAGGACTCCGTATGCCTGGAGCAGTGTGGGGGCAAGTACGCCCTGCGTTTCTGGAAAATGCATTTGCGTTTTAGCAAGGATGGAATTGCAAAGCTGCTTGTGTGTGGCTTTGCAATTCTATCCTCTGTTAAATCAGGCTCTTAAGGGGCCTATCCATTACCCAACTTTGTGAACAATCTGACCAAAACCAGGAAGTTTTGGTTGCATTGTTCACAAAGTCATGTAATGATAGCCGGCAAGGACCAGCGATGCGCGTGCATCCTGGGTCCTTGCCAACCCCGACTATCTACCGAACATGCCCGTTAACCTGACGACGCTCATCAGGTTAGGCATGTTCAGCGATAGGAGATCAGGCTCCTACATTAAATCAGTGCGGGCACCACACCTCGGCAACCTGAAGGTCTGAACTGTAGACGTTCAGTCTTTCTGGTCGCCTAGTGGATAGGCCCCTTTAGTTGTAAATAACTGATATTGTGCTCTGGAAAGGATAGATCATGTTGTAGCTCCTTCACAAATTAAAGAGATTATTGTGTCTGGAGAGATTAGACACTCAGTTTTTATAGTCAGTATTTAGGCTTTGTTCTTAAACTGGTGCAGTTATTATGTATATTTAAGTGTTTGCAATATGTATAAATTTGGTATGATATGTGCAAATATATTTGTCTAAATTGCAATAAACTTATTAACTGATTAGCGCCTTTAAACTGTCTTGTCTTCAATCTTTTGTGGAGGTATTCCACTTTCCCTCAATTTTAGTAGAGGCATCTGTCAGTTAGTATTTATATTTTTGTGAATAATAATTGATTTCATAAAAAGTGTTTTTTATACATTATAACAAATTAAGCCCATCCACACGGTTAGCACCTGTATTATTTGTTTTCCTGTAAAATAATTGGAAGGTCTTGTGGGGAATTTATAAAGTTACTACTGATGAGTTCCTACAATAAATAGCTGTGTAAATACAGTGACAAAGCTTGGTAAGATCAGCACATGTTCATCACTGAGTATTTTAATATCCACATATTAAATCTGCACATGTTTATAACTGAGTATTTTAATATTCACGTATATACTGCTTTTATTTTAAATATTTTGCTATTAAACAGTGCTAATAGAAGTATTATATTTTAACATGAGGTACTGTACTGTATATTAACCTGTAACCCAGATTCCTACCATTTCCTCTTGTTCCCTTTACAGTCTCATTTTCTTTTTGAGTAATGCACATAATTTTTCTTCCATATCTGCATCAGTGCCTGAGTGTGTGTGATTCTCTGTTGACCACACTAATACCCCTTTCACATCGCCATCAAATAACCCGGTTTACTGTACATGAACGCCAGCAACCTGGGTTACTGCACAGTGTGAAAGGGGCCAGTTGAAATAACCTGGGTTGAGCCACTCAGCACTTCAACTCAGGTAGCGAGCAGAGTTGAACACGAGATCAACCTAGCTCGCGGTGCAGTGTAAACAGGTAACCTTGGTGAGCGACCTGGGTCCCGTTCACTGCATAGGGAGAGCCAGTGCTTTGGAGATGATCTCATCTTCAAGCGCCGGCTTATCACGTGACTTCGATGGTGTCATAATGCCGTGTCGGGCCGCCAATCTGAAAGGGGTCTCAGGTGGGTTGCACCCGGGATCGACGTGTGCACAGATCCCGGGTGAGACCCGCAATTAGCGTTGTGAAAGGGGTATAAATGGCTCAAGTGTAAGTCTAAAGTACTGTGACGATTCAGCTCAGGTGTGTTTTTTCCAATTTGGTCCCTTAACGTGATTTTGTTATGCAATGCTTATTCTCAAACAACCAGATCAGCCTGAATGGGCATGTTTAAAATGTGAATGTTTCTTATGCTGGGCATATACTATACAATTATATGGCAAATCCTTCCAATATCGGCGGATCGCCCTGATAATTCTGCTGTATGGGCGGCCGACCAAACCTAAAATATTGATATCTCAGGCATGCCGGTTCGTCTAGCATACCACTCAAATGCGATATTTTGTAAGTTACAAGCCAGCCTCATTGGTCAGTGTCTGCCCAGCCGTGGTCAACCAACAGACATATTCCTGTTCCTTCACAGAGAAGGAATGGTGAAATGTCTCCTCCCCAGGGGAGGAATGCAGATATCGGGACCAATACACTGTGAGATATGTCACAGTGTATGTTGTGATAGGGTCTCAGGCTGCCAGATAAAATGTCTGTAAGTCTGACAGGCATTGTCTCTGGCAGTGTATGCCCAGCATTATTCTTAGGGATCAGAGTATAGTTACCAACATAAGAGAAAAAAATCCAGGGACATTTCTGTGCTTAATCCCAAGCCATTTACAAACGCCTTACAATATTATAGCTAGTACTGATTGCCATCATAAATCCAGTTACATAAAACCTCATACTAGCAATGGCAATCTTTATATTTATAAATAATAATAATTATTATTATCCTTTATGTATATGGCATCACAAAGGATCCACAGCGCCTTACAAAATACATAAACAGTATAAACAAAACAAAAAAAAATTTACTTCCTCAACAGTACAGAACATTGCATAACATGGACAAGGTTTATAAACATTGCTGCATCAGCAGTCATGATATCCAAATAAGCAGCAGGGCAACAGAAGCCAATGGATTGGTTCCATTGAAGGCAGTGGGGAGAAGATGATGGTATAAGGGAGGAAAGAAAGAGCACATGAGGGAAGAGGACCCTGTTCATGAGAGCTAACAATCTAAAGGGGAGGGGCAGACAGACAGGAGTGACAGAGTGCAGAGATAGTGAGCAAGGGGCAGTGAGTTAGTATGAGAGCTGGATGGCTTTGATGAAGAAGTGGGTTTTGAGAGCCCATTTTAAGTTTTGGAGAGAAGTGGAGAGTCTGATAGGGGGTGGAAGAGAGTTCCAGTGGTAGGAATGCCGCACTGGCAAAATCTTTGAGGCATGATTGGAAAGAAGTAATCAGTTGGGAAGAGAGGCAGTAATCACTTGTGAAGCACAGAGGGTTGGCAGGAGTGTGAAGGAAGATGAGGTCAGAGAAGTAAATATGAGAGGGTTTGGTGAGGACTTTGTAAGTCAGTGTGAGAAGCTAGAATTGGGTTTTGAAGGGGAGCCAGTGTAGGACTTGGAGGAGAGCAGAGTCAGACATAGTATGTTTGGAGAGGAAGATGAGCTAAGTTACAGTAGTTTAGTCTGAAGATGACTAGTGAGTTGATGAGGGTCTTAGGTGCCTCCAAGTAGAGATCCTGGAGAGATATTTGTGATGGAAATGGCACAACTGAAAAATATACTGAATGTGTAGTTTGAAGGAGAATAACTCCAAGACAGCGCATGTCTTGTAGACATGAAAGGAATGGTTCTGAGGGTATGAGTTGGTAGAAATAGCAGGAGGATATAAGAAGCCCTACACCACCTCCATGCTGACACCCAGGGCAGGGAGGGGTGTGTGCGAGTAAATGCAAGGCCACCAGAGGACAGTGCAGTTGAAAAAGTGATGTCAGAGGGGGATATCCAGGATTCGGTGATGGCTAGGAGATTAAGGGAGTTGGAGATGAAAAGGTCATGGGGGAGACCAGTTTATTATAGACAGGTCTGGCATTCCAGAGGGCACAGGAGAATGGGACAGAGAGATATGTGAATGAGATTATTAGGGGTACTGTAATGTGGAGGTGAGATTGACTTGGAGAACTGAGATTAAGTGAGCACAGGAATGGTCAGGGTCCTGAGCGAGTAAGGGAAACTGCAGGTGAAGGGTAAGGAGGAAATTTTGTATAACATGAATGGAGGTGGGAGAGAAGGGAGGATGGGGAAGTTGTGATTTAAAACAGAGGCATGGGAAAGGAGGAAGAGGGAACCAGAGGGGTGGAAGACAGATGAGGGGAGACAGCAGGAGGAGGTAAAGAAGATAGGATAAAGTGGGAACAGGTAGAAGAAGAAAGCATTATCTAGCCACAAGAGGGACATTTTATAGATGAGGGAAATAGGGAGAGGATAACTAGAAGTAGCACAGATGGTGCAATGGTTGGCATTACTGCCTCACAGCACTGATGCATTGCAGCAAAAAAATCTAAAATGCAGATAAAAGAATAGTGCTGCTAAATATATAATTACAACTACAATAGTGTATTATACGATAAATGCAGTAAGATATGAAGTAATGCTAATTAGCAATGGCAAAGCAGGTAGGAATTTTAAAGGTATTAAATGAAACATGAATGATAGTCAGAAATGTGTAGAAAGCAATCAGCTAGAGCAGCAAGTAAAGTGGTAACTCCATGTAAAATTAAAGTAAGGAGTTCAGTTAGAAGTGTACAGGATATGCAGAAGACAGGTGTTTTAGGTGGTGGATCACCTAACTCACAGAAGTTTGTTAGAGTAGCCCTCAAGAAGCAGCGATTTCAGGTTAAATGTTCTACTTCTGTTTTCCTTCTGTTTAACTCTAATATAAGTCCAAATTATGGTATCAAATCTAACAACAATTAGTTAGAATCAAAACATAAATTTACAATCACTAGTCAAAAGTTCAAGGGTGCAATGTAGTTATCCAAAAATGTTAAGTATCACTGCAGTAATTTACAATCACTAGTCAGTTAGCTAGTAAGCTATGATTTTCTAGAAGGTGCTAGATAAATGTTAAGTAGAATCTGGTTGTTATGGGCAATATCTCCACTTCTAAAAACCTGAACTTTAGTAAATATACCCCTTAGAATCAAAACACCCTTGCAGCCTAACATACACTGATACCTCCAATAATCACCATTATTCTAGCAGTTTCTAATATTATGCAATCACTAATCTCACATATCATAAAAGATGCACCCATGACTGTACTAGTAGTGTAACTAATCCCCCAGCAGTGCACACATTTATATGAATAGTACTATTATATCAGTAGTATCCCACCACTGTCCTTTGGGGTTCTGAGTAATTCCAAGTCCTAGCTCGGGTCTTCCCACCAAGATCGGATCCCAGAACAAGACAAAACTTCATCCTCCTGGGTTTGGATGTCATGTGTTTTGGTTTGCACATAAAATTCCCTTCCTCGTGATAGGGTGGGGCTGTGGGACTGTGAGCTTGAGCACTGTGAGGCACTGTGTTAAAGGAAAACACCATTAGCAAGCCATCAGGGCACTATTAGTGGTCTATTTACTAAAGCTCAATTTTAATCGATTTTGATCAATTTAAAATCAATTAAAATTGATTATCATCTATGTTTTATTTTTGGGGCTAAATCGCATATTTACAAACAAACACTTTTTGATTTTTTTTTTCAGTATTAGTACTGTAGATGTGTGCTTAAGCCCCAGAAACACAACATCGATGTTGATCAGTTTTCATCAATTTAAAATTGATCAAAATCAATTAAAAACTACCTTTAGTAAATATACCCCTAAGGGTGCCATTAGGAGTTAGTTAAGTTTAGGTTTAGACTTTAGAATTGAATAGTAGGTAGATCAGGAGACAGGAGGAGTAGGTGCCTGGGAAGTGTGACTGTGGGCATCATTGTCACTTGTAAGTGTATGTTGGTTTGTTACACATTGCACACTCACGCGGTGCAAACAAACATTCTGCTATCTGTGTAGTGCTGTTGAACCTGAACCTTTTTGTTTTTTAGGAAAGAGATCACTGTACTATACTATATTGTTGATCTGTCCAAAAATACTCTGCTGTTTTAGTGGCAGCTGCACCCCAAGAACACCTTTGTTTTTATTTTTTTCCCAGTAATATATAAAAATAATTACAAAGAAAGAAAAATATTTTTTTTCCCGTTGTCTAAACCAATGCAGCATATATTACTATTCTGGGTGTGGTGGTGTCCCACCCTTAATCTGCACCCCAAAACAATTCTCACAAAGACCTGTTCCTCCAAGTGTGTGCAAACAATTGCGAGTGTTGTCTCTGTCTAAAAAACAAAGCCATTAGTACATACAAATTTGCATAGTGTGTTATCCTTCCAGTGTAAGCAATGGTATGTGCAGTGGTGTCCCCCATCATCTGCACCGCAAAACAATTCTCACAAAGATGATACGACAATGTCTCCTGCTTCAAATTCACCTGCAAATGCTGCTGCCAGGTGATTAAGCTGAAATATGCTTCTGCTTATTTATAAATATGACACAATTATTAAATTAACTTTGAGGATTGATTAACTGTGTGTACATGTGTATTTATAATATGAATTATTAAGTATTTTATAAAGCACCTAAAGTACTATGTTTTAAAAGACAGAATTGTAATAATTGTAATGCTTGTGTGGTGTAGACCCTTGCGTAGAACTATTGATAATTATTACAATGAAGTGTATTCTAAGAAATATATTAATAAATAAAGAATATTTTTGTATGTGTTTAAAAATGAAATGTTTACCACGAAGAAACGCTGAGAGAAATGAGCTGTGTTGAGGACCTGCCAAACAGATTGAAGGAACTGATAAGGAATCAGATTTAGTTTTGAGTTTCTTTATTTCATAATGAATATAAAAACTTGTTTTGGCTAACTTTATACATATACTGTATATATACAGATACATATATACATTCTAAATAAAGACAATAACTAATGCTAAAGCTAAATATATGCTAATATAATTTTTATGTGATTATGTATTAGGAATAAAGCTATTAACTACTTGTCAACAGTAAGGTACTTATTATTAAGAATGCAATAATAAAAGAATAGATATTGAGGAATGGGATATTTATGAAATTATAAAAGTTAAATGGCCCCTGGATACTTATGAAGTTATAGAAGTTAAAATGGTCCATGGATACTTATGAAGTTATAGAACTTAACTGGCCCCTGGATACTTATGAAGTTGTATAAGTTAAATTGGCCTCTAAATTACTATAAACCAATTAGGATAGAAGCCAAGTTGGATAAAGATTAAAGTCATATAAGGTAATAGTGACAGAAGCCAAGTGGGACATAGGTCAAGGTTATATATGGTGATATAGGGCAGGGTATATGTGCACAGGCCTACATGTGTCAAGATAACTCAAAGATGGATCCACAGATGTTGACACAGATAAGAATGACCACCTGGATAAACCTTGATAACATCATCTGTTAGAGAAATATAAATAGTCCTGCTAAAGTGGGCTCCACTGCAGAAGGGACTTTTGGACTGAAGTGCCTGGCATGCCGTGCTCAGACATGTAACTATAATGTAATTTATTTGCTGAATTGTATTTCTCTGTATTACCTTGTATTTCGCTAAATGCACTCTAATTGTCTTCTGTTTATGTGCTTATAAGTAATAAGATATTATTATCATTATTATTATTATTATTATTATTAAAATTATTACCATTATTATTATTATTATTATTATTACAGTTTGAGTCTCCCATATCAAAAATGCCCAGATCCAGGAGTATTTTGAAAACATTAAATAATTTGATGTTTCATATACACCTCATAAACAAAGCCTGAAGGTAATTTTATACAATATATACTATGTATATTTTATACGAAGTTTGTGTACATTGAACCATCAAAAAGCAAAGGTTTCACTATCTCTATATTTCGGAATATTCCGGATTTCGGAATATTTGGATATGGGAGACTCAACCTGTATTATTATAATGATCTAACTTCTGACTGGACATTGACTAATTTTGAAAAATGAAAAAGCTTTTATCAAATAGGGACCTTATCACAGGAAAAAAAATGACCTTTCCCAAAAGACCCACTGGTGAGGAAGATAAGTCAGCGGACCAGAGTGAAACACCATTATGATATCTGCTCAGGCTTAAAAGAACTGCCCAAAATTATTGACACCCCTACCATTCTAATACAGTTAGCATCAATAGAATGGTGGAGGATTTTTTAGTGACAATTTACAAATTAGCATGTGACACAGTCCCTTTGAATACTAGGAGGAAAAAAAGAATTTGGAGCCCCTTGTACAAATTAGCTTTGCTTTACTTAAGCTGTCCACCCTCCAGTGTGTACTTGGAAAAAGTGTTTAGCACAGCCGGAACCTTGAGAGTGAATGTTGTAGGGGGCTACTTCATAAAAATGTGGAAAAACTTATGTTCATAAAAATAAACTACTAATTCTATGAGAAAGACCTTTGCCAACACTTACAACAAAGTACAGAGACTTCTGTAATGGTAGATTCCAGTGGGGATGAGCTAATATTGTGCGATTATGATATTAACAACATGAGGGAGAGGATGAGGATGACATCTTCCAACTGTAGACATGATTAGCAACACTGTTAGCCATCTTAAGCTTGTTGTGTGGGGTAACATACAAACCAAGCACTTCAGCCACAAAAGTTTCAGTCCCTGTTGCTGAAGTGCTTGGTTTGTTAAACTGTGCATGTCTTTTCCAATATACAACTCGACAGGGTGGGCATGAGGGCTAAAGGATAATTCCATTGTGAACCACTTTTCATTGTTTGACAAGCAGTGTACTACATTATAATGTACTTTACTTACAGCTTCTCTTTTAGGTGTTTAGGCCCTGTTTACTACAGCTTCTCAGCTGATACTGACTAGTATCATCAAATCATATAGTTAATTAATTATTCAATTTGACTAGGTTGTTACTTTGCTGAGGAATCAATCTCATTGGGATTTTGAATGCTTGTTTTTTAGTAGTATTTTCTTTTCCATTTTTCCTATTTACTATTCAGTACTAATCAATCAATCTCATTTGGATTCTTATTTTTTAATGGTTTGTTCAATCTCTATTGAGGGTACGAAGTCCTGGAGTCAGTCAGTGTGTGCAGCAAGGCAGAGTCAGAGTAGAATTTTACGTCATGGTGAGTAGAGCCTGCCAGCCTGGTGAGAATATGAATCAGAGTCAGAGTGAGGACACATTTGTCCCTGGACAGACTTCAGAGTGAATAATAAGGTCTTCACTTTGGGGGTGGTTAAACTTTTCAGGCAACAGTAGGAAAGGGCATGAAGGGGCTCTGTGCAGGCCTGGAATTACAACATGAATGAGCTTTGAGTCATATATAGAGGCATGATGGGGTTTTGATGGATTATATAGGAATGAAGGGGCATTGATGTCTCTTATATAAATCTATCCTTAAACTTTCTTCTACCATTAGCCCCACCACTACCCCATCTGTCACCTCTGCCCTTTTCACCTATACCTCATCTGCTGACATCCCTGAAGTACTGTTGGCTGCCGATTACAAGCATCATAGACAAACCTGAGAATGGCAGATAAGAGTAGTAATCTTAATTTAATACTTTTTCCCAATAGAGCTGAAAAGTCTTACCACCAGTGATAATCATGGAGGCTGTAATATTTAGGGACCTATTTATCATTAAATATTTGCAGGATATTCTACTGAAAACAGCTGTTTTCCCAGGATTCCTGCATATATTAATTATCCCCCATATGTACTATAGAGGAATTGCAGCAGATATTTCTGCTATCTGCCGTGGTCCCTCCATTTACATCCATAAATGCAGCTCCCATAGAAAAGCATTCGGGAGCTTGGCCCCGATAGGATAACACCATCAGATGGCATTCCCCTATAGTAAACTATGGGTTACTAATTTGCAAAAATTTTTGTAAAAGACAGCCTCCGGCTCCTCCTCTGTTGCATGCGCATTGGCATTCGAGCAGCCAAACCAGGAAGCAGTGTGATAGCTTTATGCTATGACACTGCTTCAAAACCTTTGCCAAGATGGACAGTTAGTGGAGTGCATCTCCTGGCAAGAGGAATTTAGTAATTTGTGTAAAAATATAATTTTCCCATTTCGAATTTGGCTGAAAAATATTTATCACAGCCTCATTAAAAATGTGGATTGTGATAAATATGCCCCTTAGTGGAGGTTTCCGCATGCAAATTGCACAAGTATTATGGTGGTAATATTAAATTAATGTAATCATCTTTTTCAAAATTTAGCCAAATCATTCAGATACTAGCTTTCAATTACAAATATATACTTTATAATGAAAGCTAGAAGCTGATTGGTTGCTATGGGCAACTCTCCCCCTGTACTTGCTAGGAGGTTTTCTACATCTACCCCTAAGAGTGGGATTTAGGTGGTTTGAAAGAGCATCCCCACAGCGTGGTGCTTAAGCATAAGCACATACAGTGTGCCACCCCACAGTAGGGAAAGGGCTTATAAATATTGTACGGATTTACAGATGTACCATTTTACTGCCAGACTAGGGGTTGAAAGCAGATGAGCTGCGGCAAGTGCTAAGATTTGAAGATGTAACAACAAAATGTTATGCTGCAATTTTTTTAAAGGCAAAACTATGTTGGTTTTGCACTTTAAAAAAATTGGCGGTTTAAATCTGCAGCTAAATTGAAATCTTGGCTCTTGCTGCAACTTGTAAGTCATTACATTTGGCCCCAAGTGTTGTATATTACCCACATTCAAGACACTACTTATATTTTATAATGTGGGTTCATTTTTTGTCATGTATAATAAGCAATTATTTTATCACATAATGTCAAATCTATATAAATCTGGAAAAACAGAAAATTATCAGCTTTCAGAGTCACTCTTTGATTACAATTAAGTAAAAAAAAACAGCTGGAGAGACTGCCACAACCATGTACATTTCTACAGTAAGTATTACTTGCGTTCCGTGTTTTCTGCAATAAATTAATTTATTTTGAGTAGCTGTTCTTGTTTTACTCCAAACACCATTTCAAACTTGCTGAAGTAGAAGGAAAAAGCAAATGTAAATGATGTTTCACAAAAGTTTATGTTTACATGATAATTTCTTTGGATTTTCTAGTAGAAAGTCATTAGCATATTCAATTCCCTGGAGAAATGATAAATGCATACTTGTAAGTGCAAGGCACATGTCTTGGAATGCTAGTTCCACTAATTTGCCTATACACTTTTTGTGCTTGTAATTAGTATTCATTTTACTATGCTCCCACTAAATGATGTTAATTGGCTTTATAAAACTTTAGCATACGTGCTTTTTTTATCGCAAACTTAACTTCAACTATTTGTATTTTATTTCAGGTCAAAATGTTCAAAATCTGTACTGTAGTGTAAAATATATCCAAATATTAATGAGACAGCAAATACAGTGCATCAATACAGCACAGCAAAAATCCAACCAAAGACATAATTCTTCCAGCATGTATCAGTATCATTAGCACTTTCCATTCCAGTAATTTGAATAATGAAGTTTAATTTGTTTCCAATCATTACATATAATTTAGAATAGCAGAATGAAGCAGTGTTGGGTTTAGAAGTTTGAAAGTTAGTTCCAAAGTAATTCTAACAGCATGCTATCTTGTAATAAATTCTTACCTATATTAAATAGTTAGCATACCTTTATTATGGACCAGGGCCTCTATTAGGCAAACCTAACAGGTTGCTATGGTCAGGGGACACCTAAAACCATTGAATAAGTGACATAGGGCTCTATTTATTAAAATTATTTTTACTAAAATAAAGTGAAAAAGGGTGTTTTCATACCCTTTTCACATTACTTTAGTTTCCCTAAAAGTTACTAATGGGCAATTGGAGTAGAATGCGTAAAATTCTACTCCAAGCCATAATTATCACATATTTTTAGTAAGCAGATCGCATGTCCCATAATTGCATGTCCCATAATTGCAATCTGTCTGCAAGTTGCTAAAAATAAATTGTGAAAAAGTACCGCAGGAAGCCCTGTGTTAACAATTAAGTAAAAAAAAACAGCTGGAGAGATTGCCACAACCATGGAGGTGGCGTTATCCAGGGTCTCCCCCAGTTACCAGACTCCTGCTCCGCTCTAACAGACAGAACAGAGCCCAGAGCCGGCCCCAGTGATCAGCTGTGTGGTCTAAACAGACCACATGCTAATACACTGCAAAAAAAAACTTACCTGAGTCCAGGGAACGGAGATCAGGGTTCCGGTGATGTCCTCCCTGATGTCAGCTGGTCTCCCATCCTGCACTGGGACCTGGTTATCAGCAGACCGGGTCACAGTGCAGGATGGGAGATCAGATGACCGGAGCCACAGAGAACATCACCGGAGCCTGATCACCGGAGGTAAGTGTAATTAATGTGGGTGGGTCACACAGGGCCATGGAGTGGGGTGGAGTCGGTCACGGGATGGGGGGCATGATCGCAGGAGGGCAGGGCTTAGCAGCGGCCGGTCGGCGCATGCGTGGGCACTTGTCACAGTATTTTTTGCGAAAAATACCATGATAAGTGTGCGGAGTGGATTCACAGGGACAGAGCTTTATCGCAAGCTCTGTCCCTGCAAGGGATTTTTAGTAAATCCTTGTGATATTGGCTGAATTCTCAATGTGAATTCAGTCGGTAATATCACACTACAATCTGCATTCTAAATGCGGATTGTAGTAAATAGAGCCCATAATGTGACTCATACAGTGTTTTTATTGCCCTTATGGCACCCCACACAGAGGATGAGGTACTGACATTAAAAAGAAACAGCCAACAGTAGCAGAGGTTGGGGTGCAATGTGAGGGTGTGTGGGATGCTGATCCGGATAGGGAGTAAAGCCTACTAGTGTATCTTTAAGGTTTGCACTGGCACACTATACATTGTGACAGTAATTAATACTGCATACATATGGCACTTCAACAATCATTATTTCGACACTGCTTATCAGGGCCGGATTTACTGCTACCCATCCTAGGTGGCCGTTTAGGGCCCAGCGGGTCCTAAGGGGCCCGTGGCTAGGCTCCCCTGAAATCTGGCTCTGGAGAAGTACCTGCTGGCTGCGCTGTTTGTTTTGAGTGCATCATCTGGGGAGAGGAGGCACACACAGGCATTCTGTAAGCAGCAGCACGGGGGAGGAGGAAGGGAAACGGTGGGGAGAGTAGCAGGCCAGGCCAGCTCCATCATTAGGCAGAGTATTGATTGCCTTTGAGTCACGCGTTACTACTGTCTCACCCCTTTCCCTGCACTATCAGGAGGCACTGCTCCATGATGCGATGTGATGTCATTACGTTACATCGCAATTTACACTGACAGGCAGAGGAAGAGCCACTCGAGGAGTCATGGAGGTCAGCGCCGTTAATGCAAACATCACCGGCAGGTAAGTTTGGCAGGGGGGGGCAGGGAAGAGGTCTGAGCTGTGAGGGGAGGGGGATCAGTGCTGTGGAAGGAGGGGGGTCTCTGCTAAATTGGTCTGTTCTTTGAGGGCAGAAAGGTCTGTGTTGTGAGGACAGAGGAGTCTGTGTTGTCAGTGGAGGTGGGATCTGTGGGGAGGGGGGTCTGTGCTGAGAGGGTAGGGGAGTCTGTGCTGGGAGGGTAGGGAGGTCTGTGCAGAGAGATGGGGGGGTCTGTGCTGAGAGGTGAGGCAGTCTGTGCTGAGAGGTGAGGGGGTTTATGCTGAGAGGAGAGAGAGGTCTGTGCTGTGAAGGGAGTGGGGGTCTGTTCTGTGAGGAGAAAGGGGTTCTGTGCTGTGGGAAAAAAGGGTCTGTGCCGAGAGAGGTGGGGGTCTGTGCTGAGGGTGAAGGGGGTCTGTGCTGTGAGGGAAAAGGGTGTCTGCTGTGAGGAGAGAGCAGTACTGTGCTGAGAATGGGTCTGTGTTGTGAGGGGAGGGGGGTCTGTGCTGAGTGGTTTCTGTGCTGTGAGGAGAGAGGTGTTCTGTGCTGAGAATAGGTCTGTGCTGTGAGGGGAGAAGGGTTCTGTGATGGGAGGTTGGTCTGTGTTGTGAGGGGAGAGGGGTCTGTGCTGTGAATAGAGAGGGGTACTGTGCTGAGAATAGGTCTGTGCTGTGAGGGGAGAAGGGTTCTGTGATGGGAGGATGGTCTGTGTTGTGAGGGGAGAGGGGTCTGTGCTGAGTGGGGTCTGTGCTGTGAGGAGAGAGGGGTTATGTGCTGTTAGGGGAGAGTTGTCTGTGCTGTGAGGGGAGAGTGGTGCTGAGAGGGGTTAGGGGTTCTGTGATGTGAGACAGGTAGTGAAGGGGGCAGTATATGGTGCTGTAGTAAGATGGGCAGTAACTGGGTCAGTGTGTGTGCTATGGGGTGCAATGAGTGAGCTGGGATGGATGTCAGTGTGCTGAGTGAGTGATTGCTGTGAGAAGGCAGTGGGTCAGTGTGATATGGAATGGACTGGCAGTGAGAGCTAATAGAGGGGACAATCAACGGGGCCAAACTTGGAAAAGCTTAGCAATAGCTAGCGAAGATCAAGTGTATTGTAAATACATATATTTACTAAAGTGAGAGATTTTAGAAATGGAGATGTTGCCCATAGCAACCAATCAGATTCTAGCTATTATCTTCTAGAAGGTGCTAGTTAAATTAAGTAGAATCTGATTAGTTGCTATGGGCAATATCTCCACTTCTAAAAACTCTACTTTAGTAAATATAGCCCATAGCCAACGTTTCAAGGCCGCGTTGGACCTTTTCTTAAGGGTGCTGTACAGCGGCATGAATTAGGAATGAAAATATAGTGCTATGGATTGTTTGAGGGAGGGGGGCCTCAAACCGGTATCTTGCATAGGGCTCCATGAGGTCTAAATCCGGTTCTGCTGCTTATGTCAGAGTCCTGTTGTCAGCAAAAGTATACTGTACCAACAATGTAAAAATGCTCATTAAAGTATTAATGGTGTTGCTAATCTATATTTGAACATGCTGTAAAAGCAGCAAGTTTAAAGTTAGACTAGAGACAATGTTAAAATACTTTAAATAAAACTTTTAGGTGTCAGAATACTGGTGCCGGCAATGGGGCTCAGACAGCTGCAGTGTTGACAATACTTGTCAATATTCATATTGCATACCATTATAACACATACCTTTATATTTTGTAAGCTGAGAATGTATGGCTATCCCCTATCCAGTCCCAACACTAACACTATCTCTTCTGCCTTCCAGCTAGAATATATTGCCCTAAAATACCATCACAACCATAGGGACATTGTGTTTTTTTTTTATTACATTTTTGTATCACGGTAACACTGTATATTGTGGTATTACCACTATACTGAAGCTGAGTTGTTTTAAAGTATTGCATATTGTAAAATATCTTCTTTTTACTGCACAGTTGCACAAACACAGACAGTATTTACGAAAGCCATGGAACCTCCTGCAGAGTTCCAGTCTGCCAGAAGAATATGTTAATTACTACAGGAAATGAAAGTTCCTCCGTGTGTATCATTTGAAAGGCATTAGCACAAAATGTGACATTGATTGAAATAGCAAGATCGGAGTTACATTATGTGCAAGTGTCTTCTGAATGGAGAAAATGAGCTCATATGATTTGCTATATTAATCTGCATGAAGAAACATTAGGATCATTTGATGACAGGATGTAAATGCTGCAGGTGTATGGATGATGGCCACCTGGTGGCTTCTTATGGGAATGCAGAAAATTGTTGCTCGAGTCAAAACACAAGACTAAACAAAACTGGCAACAGGTCTAGTAAGCCATGGGAGTTTATATAACATAAGATTCCAGCAAAGTACTTAGGGTCTGATTCAGCATGCATCGCAGTTGCTAATACGCACGCAATCATCTGATTGTTGCGTTCTGCGCATGCACCGTAGTGCACATGCACAAACCAGCCACTGCTATGTGACTACACAGACCCATCGCAGAGTGATTGACAGGAAGTTCCATTTGTGGGTGGTGACGGGGGTTGGTAGGCCGAACTAACTGGCGTGCCAGTGCGTTTGCACGCCATTTCAGGGGCGTACATAAAATACCCACTGCATAGGGCCTACGCAGCCTGAGGCCTGATAGCGTACGTGGCTGTTAGCAATTTAGGAGTAAATGTGATTGCAGTGAATTAGTGTGCATACTCAATATTCTGATCCGTAGTGAATCAGGCCCTTAAACCACAATTTTAATTACCTATATTACAGCATGACAGATCAGTCTATAGTGCATATAAAATGGCTTATGTGCAAAAATAGTATATGTGAATATGTCCTATTATTGTAATGTGCTCAATAAGATGGATCAAATCACTGATAACATTTTACATCTCAGTAACAGAGATACTCTATCTATGGTAAGTTGTATAAGATTTGGGCTATGTGTGTGTGAATAAGTAAGCAATTACTGAATATGAATTAATTGCAGAGCAGATGACAATGGGCCTGATTCAGCTTGGATTGCAGTTGCTAAAACGCATGCAATCGGCCGATTGTTGCGTACTGCGCACGAGTATGCATCACAGTGCGCGTGTGCGAACCGGCAGTGACTAAGCAGACCCATCGCAGAGTGATTGACAGGAAGTGCCATTTGTGGGTGGTGACGGGGGGGTGGTCAGCAAAACGCAGATGAGCCAGTGCGTTTGAACGCCGTTGCGTGGGTGTGCATAAATTATACACTGCGATGCCCTATGCAGCCTGTGGCCTGATAGCGTGCACTGAAGTTAGCAATTTCTGAGTAAGGTCAGTGCTTGGGCAAGTGTGCACGAGGCTGTGATGATACTCAATTGTACCAATGGTTTTGCAGTCTTGCTAAACATTACGGATATGTGTAAAGTAAAGTGGGCGTCCTTATGTAGTGCTGCGGCGGCATAGTGATCGCAATGAATTAGCATACTATCGCAGTTGAACTGTGAGCGTAATCGCAGCTGCGATGGCAATAGTGATCCAAGCTGAATCAGTCCCTATGAGCCTTAGTCAGCAGTACATGCTATTGCACTGCTGAATGCAGATTCCCAATGATCGGGATCTGCGCAGGCACCTGACCCATTCTGCACATGTGCAGAATGGGTCTGCGATGCTGCACGCAGACTGGCAGCAGACTGACAGACATTGATTGACAGTTTGCTGCCGTTTGTGGGCAGGGAAGGGGCAGCGACGGCCTCCGTTTCCCGAAAAGGAGGAGTATTGCCATTGTTGGCGGGGAGGGAAGAGATCAGGATTTCCGTTGGTTGATGGAGATTTCCTGGCCTCTTCATCTCATCTGCAGCGGCCGGCTTGCGTGACCACATGGGTCACCTTAGCCAGCCGATGTTCCCGCAGAGTATCTGATGCTGCGTTGGACAACGCAGCTCGCATAAGTAATGCAGCAGGAGGCGTGATGCCTCCTGCTGCATTACCATATCTGCAAGGATCACAATTGTAAAGCTGCCTGCAAGCAGCTTTGCAATTGCGATCCCATTGCTGAATCAGGCCCTATATGTTATACATAATTTATGGTCAGTTTGATGCATTGTTCTACAGCAGTGGTCATGGAACAGGGGTAAATTACCCCACATGGGGTAAAAATGATATTCCTGGGGGTAATGGACGGACAGCCGGGCATGCATATGAATCATTCTATAATATAGAATGATTCATATGCATGCCCGGCTGTGCTGCAGGGATGCTCTAAGCTGGACGCCCGCTGCGATGTTATCACCAGCGGGCCCCACGGCTCCTACCCTGCAGCGCCGCGTTAGCCGGAGGCTGGAGTTTTCTTCTGAACTCCAGCTTCCGGCTCTCTCCATGTGCACTGCGTCTCTCCCATAGTTCCTAGAAGCAGCCGAGCAGACAGGACGACGGCAGATGCAGGAGCGGGGATTAAGGTAAGTAGTTTTTTTTTATTTTTTGTACAAGCGGCACTACAGGGGCATTATATGGGGGCACTACTACAGTGGCATTATAGGGAGACACTACTACAGGGGCATAACTATTGGGGGCACTACTATAGGGCCATTATATGGGGGCACTACTATATGATTTCCTTCCTTTCAAATCAAGGGGGTAACGTCGGCGTATCTAAATATATTTTGGGGTAAAAGGTAAAAAAGTTCCCTGACCCCTGTTCTACAGTAACTACACTATTTTTATTTAGCATGGGTAAAGAAAGGCAGAAAATGACAGGCTCCGTCCCCAGTAATAGCACTGTGAAATCAGTTAATAAAAAAAAAAAGAAACTATGAGCATGGATTTCCACTGTTATAGTAAAAAACAACAGTCCCAGGCTGGTTAAGTCACAGTTGGAACCCCTTAACTGCACTACCACTGTTACCTGATGATATTACTAGCCCTGTTCTGAAAATCATGAGGCGTATTCTTCTTTTCATCCAATGCATTAAAAAAAACATTAAAAAAACACACTACTGCCAAACAAAGCTACATGATTAAAACAGAAGTTTCCGAGTATCCTCTTCCCAGCTAGTCATGAGCTTGTTGTCTCCATGTTATGCTGAAAATCAATATAAAATGCCAATCACTCTGCTAAGTTGAAGATTTTGGTAATGGGACATGCTGCCTATTGCAGTGTACTGTACATGGGGATTGTCTTTATTACAGGCAATTTTGAATATGAAGTGTGTTATTCCATTACTCAGAGTACACCTGGAAAAGCAATTTTTCAAAAAAGATCAACATGCAGGTGCAAATAAGGTAACATAATAAGTACAAAAAGCATGGAGACTCACCTACTTTGACTAACCAGCACTATGCTTTACCGGACAGGCCTGGTGGAACTATTGCAGGAGGGAAACTCAGCGTGGGGTCCATATTGATAACCATCCCTAGGCCGGTCAGCACAGATCTGTGTAGTCAGTGCATGGCAGCTCCAACACTGTGACCATTCAGAACACACCCATTCATTTCAATGGCAGTATCCTCTAGTGACCTGTCATTTACATCAGGCTTCCTTTGGAATATATATTATTACATTTTACTTGGGAGTTTTTTTTTACCAAGTTCAACGACCGAAGAGGATCAGTGTAGTGCTTTATACAAACACGGCTGCCAAAGACAGGTCGTTTATTTTGGTGGATTTGCTAGTGATTTTACATAACCTTTAAAAAGCGATTCAGTGTAAATTGGCAGGATAGAGATGTATAATGGGCAGGTTCTATTACTTGGCGGTTTCACAACAGTTGTGGCTTTAGTAAATTGGTGAACCGCTAAACTGCCAGGGAAAATTTCACAATTTAGCAAAAATCCAACCCACTGCTTAGTAAATATACCCTCTACACATTGTGAGCTGCATGGCAGATCCAAAGCTAAAGTTGCGCTTCAGAAATTACTTGCATGATGTCTGTGACTTTATGAATTAGGGTTAATGAGATGCCAATAGAGATGAGACAGAAAATAGCAACTTCCTTAAATAGCATACTATTGGGCAGCTGCTGCTCATTGTGTGGCAAGCATTATACAGAAAGTGAGTGTGCTCCCTGTATGCCCTGGGAGGTGAATACTGTTAGTACACTGAGTATCTGCTTTTGTTCTATTAGCCTGATAGACCCGGTTGGTCTTGACAAGGTTTTCAACTATAGGAACCCCCATTCTCATGGAACACTACATATTTGTCTGTGATAAGTTGTGATAATGTATCAGGTGCGGTGTCACAAGAGATAAAAAAAAAATAGTGTAGGCAAGAACTGGCCTGAAAGTACAATTCCAAAGAACTGCTAGAGAACTGCGGGATGTTACACTAATGGATTCAGCAGACACTGTGCAGTACTGAAATGCAGGGGACAACAAGTGTAAATAGGCAGTATCCAGAAAGCAATTGAAAAAAGTAGAGTAGTGGCAAAATGCAATTCGGGTTTACAAGCAGGAGGTCAACAAACAAAGTAGAGTAGGAATCACAAGCAGAAGTCAGCCCAGGAGTCAGAAAAGGAAGAGTAGGGGTTCCAAGCAGTGTCAGCTCCAAAGGTGGGGTTCAGTGCAGTCCAAAATTCAATTAGGGGAGCCACACCAACTGCACTTCCAAACACTGCCGAACATCGCCAGCTGGGACTCACCGGCAGTTGGTTGCTGCAGCCCCAAGTCTAGAGCTGCCACTGGTTCCAAGCAAAATATCAGTCCAGGCAGCAGACAAAGCAGAGTATAAGTCACAAGCAAGGGCTCAGTCACGGTAGCAGACAAGGCAGAGTAAGGATCAGAAGCTTAAATCAGAATACAGGCTGAACAGAAACATTGGCCTACTGTATGAGAATGGTAGCTGGCATTATCGAGAATTCAACTGAGGGACAGCCCCCAGATAAAATATAAATCATGTGACCACAGGAATAAAAACAAAGTGTCAGCAATGAAAAGGCAAACAATAAAAATGCATTTACCTGTTCTCATGTTTTACCACAGTACTACAAATAAATTTTCTGTAGGTCATTCAAGCTTACTTGAAATATTTTTTTGTACAGCAATTTAAGTTATAATTTAATTTATAAAAGTTAGAAATAATGAAAACAATAGTGAGGTTGCATAATTTGTACAAAATATATCTAAACCAGATTGTTACAAGGTAACCATTAGAGATTTATTTCCACATGACTGGAAACAATGTAAACCATACATACAAACTCCACCTGTATAACGGGAAGACTCCCAGATATATGTGAGTTCTTTCAGACTCCCAAAAAAGTTGATAATACTGGCAACTCTTAAACTCTCAAGTGGTGGAAGAAGTGGGCAGAGACAAAAGACAAACTATTAATATCCTCAATTTATATGGCATTACAAGGAATCCACCTCATATAGTACATAGGGCCTGATTCAGAGCCGGACGCTCTGAAAGAGCACTCGCTCTGAATCAGGGCATTATTTTTTTGTGCGGCCTCATGGCCACTCGCATAGCTGTGGGTGACCACCCACAGCTATTGCGTGAGGCCAGGTGATGGCTGTGATGGTCTCGACCATCACGACCATCGGGGCATGCGACGAGACCCTTGCAGTAGGGTCTCGTTCCCGCAAGCCCCAGTGAGCTTCTGGCTCTTAATAGAGCTGGAAGCTCACCACTGACATCACTCGTGATGTCAGTGGGGCCACCCCCAAACGGTAGGCGTTCCGCTCGCATAGCGCTCGCGAGCGGGTCGGAATCAGGCCCATAGTACATAAACAGAAGCAGTGTAAACAATATAAGAAAAATAATTGAAAAAAACTTACATTATGAATGCATAACAAAATATAGAAACTATAAAACCATTGCTGCTCATGTAGTTATGATACCTACAAAAGCAGTGTTGGCTAAACCCAAAGGCTCAGAGTCATTCTTGGCAATGGGAAAGAGATGAAGGTATAAGTGAGGGAAGGAAAAGCAAATGAGGGAAGAGGGCCCAGTTCACAAGAGCCTACAATCTTAAGGGGAAAGACACACAAAAAGGGGTGAAACAGAAAGGAGAGACAGTTAGTAAGAAGCTTACAGAGGTGAATGAGGATGAGAGCTTGAAGACTTTGACAAATAACTGGACCTTGGGAGCCTGTTTGAGGCTTTAGAGAGAGATGGTAAGTCTGAGAGGGAGAGAGTTCCAGAAGTGGGGGAGCAGCAAGGACAAAATCTTGGAGTCAGGAATAAGAGGAGGTAATAAATTGGGAGGGGAAGTGGCAGTCATTGGTGAAATGAAGTTGGGGGATTGGTGTGAAGGAAGATGAGGTCAGAGATGTAGCGGGGAGACTATTAGCTGAGAGCTTTATGGGTGAGTTTGAGAAGTTTGAATTGTGTTCTGAAAGGGAAGGACAGTCATTGTAGAGCCTGGTGAAGAGGGGAGACAAGAGAAGAGGAAGATGAGCCAATCTGCAGCATTGGGAACATACTGCAGTGTAGGAAGGTGGGAGTCAGGGAAGCCAGATAATAGGTTACAGTAGTCCAGTCTAGAGATGGCCTTGACTGGATAAGGGTCTCCATTATGTTTAACCACTTGCCTGGTATGGTCATAATTTTCTCACCACACCAGGCAGTTCTTTATCTGCTCTGGTCGCAAAATTTCGACCAGTCAGATAAACATGAGTGCGGCTGCAGGAAGAGAATCTTCCCACAGCTGCTGCTCTCAGAGGGATCTTCTGATCCCTATGCTTGCCTGCACCCTCTCTCCCTGTGTCTGCTGTGCTGCTGATCACTGCTGATCAGTCAGCAAAGCAGGAGCCCCCACCCAACGTCTGCAAATATTAGCTGGCACTGGGAAAAAGTAAATTAACCTCTAACCTCACCCCCCCTAGTGTTCCTGGTGCCTGAAACCAGTCTCAAATTGAAATTCACGATGGTTGCAATGTTTCTGATATTTACGATGTTCCAATGGTGGTTCCGATGTTCCAAAGTTTGAATAACCAATTTTTTTACAAATCTTAAATTTTTTTCTTTTATTTTTTATCTTTTTATGAAATCGTTTTGGATAAGTTAAAATCGATCTTCCTCACCTAATTCACTCATAAAAAAACAACAGTTTTGGAGCTGTATTTAGAAAAAAAATGTCAGTTAAGTGGTTAATAAAGAACCAGGATAAAAAAGTAGGTAGGCAGCTGGAAACATGAGAGTGAAGAGAAGGGAAGAGGTAGATCTGAGTATCATCAACATAGAGAAGTTATTGGAGGCCAATAGAGCTGATGTGCTCACTTAAGGAGGAAGTATAGATGGAGAATAGAAGTGGACCAAGTAGAACACCTTGGGTGACACAAACTGATAGTGAAAGAGGGGGAGAAGTATATGCATGAGAAGAGACAGAGAAAGAACAGTCAGAGAGATAGGAGAAAAGTCAGGGCTACAGTATGTCATGCAGTCTAAGAGAGTGAAATATTTGGAGGAGAAGAGATTGGTATAAAATGTTAAAGGTAATGGCCCTTGGATTTGCAGCAATGAAGATTATTACTGACTTTAATGGGGTGTGATATGTATTCCCGAAAGCGGCTGCCCGACAAAGGAGGAAATACCGATCGTCCTAAAGGTAAGTATTTACTAACCTAACCCCCCTAACCCTAACCCTCCTTAGGGGTGCCTAACTCTAACCTCCCTCCCTGTGCCTAACCCTAACCTCCCCTCGAAGTGCCTAAACCTAACCCCCCCTTCCCCACTGCCTAAATGTAAGTCCCCCAGGGGGGTGCCTAACCCTAACTCCCCCCCGGAGGTGCCTAACCGTAACCCTCCCTCCCCCTAGCCTAACCCTAACCTCCCGGGGGGGTGCCTAACCCTAAGTCCCCCCCAGGAGCCCTAAACCTAACCCCCCCCGCGCGACTGTCCGCTGCCGCGCCTGGCATCCGCTCGATCGGGATGCCGGGCACCAGCCTCCAGACATCGGGCAAATGACAGGCGTCTAGATTTAGACGTCTGTCATTTGTCCTTAGTCAGGATAAAGCAGCCTGGAACCCGGCGGCCGGCATTTAGACCGTCAGGATCCAGACTACATACCCTTTAATGAGAGCAGTTTCTGTAGAGTGGAGAGGACAAAAACCAGACTGAAGTGAGACCAGCAGGGAGTGAGAGCAAAGAAAGGTGGTAAGGTATTGTACACAATCCACTCAAGGAGCTTGGAGGCAAATGGGATGGAAGAGATGGGGTGGTAATTAGTGTTAGCATTAGTGTTTTTGGTTTAGAGAGACAAGAACATGCTTGAATGCAGGGGGGCAAAACATAATAAAAAAAAAAAAGGTTGAAGAGTTGGCCAAAATTGGAGCAAGCATCTGAAGAGAGTAGGTGGACACTGGATGGTATAGGATCAAGGAGGGAAGTGGAGGGGGTGTACATTAGGGCCATGACTTCATCTACAGAAATTGATTGATTCATATCATGTAATCATGACCCGCAAAAATGTAGTGATGGAGGGCTGCAGTGATAATTATTGCCTCATCATTACTGTCTGTTCATTGCATAATTTACACTATCACTCAACGGGTATATTTACTAAAGTGAGAGTTTTCAGAAGTAGAGATGTTGCCCATAGAAACCAATCAGATTATACTTAACATTTAACTAGCAACTATTAGAAGATAATAGCTAAAATCTGATTGGTTGCTATGGGCAACATCTCCACTTCTAAAAACTCTCACTTTAGTAAATATACCCCATCAAGTACAGGGATCAATGATAAATCCAGTTACTCCAACCTGCCCACCCTGACCCTCGGCAACTATGTTTTAAACAGAAGGATGAACATGGTAAAAGTTAAAATATAATCATAATGTAAACAATGTACCACATAGAATACCACAAAATGTGGAGAGGTTATTGCCTCAAGCACTTAAAGTATATTTACAGTATAACCTTTGTTTATATTTATAATTCAAACAATGCCTTTCATACTATTGTGTGCTGTTTAGCAGCCTTTTTCTTAGAGACACATAAATATAAAATAATTAAATAATACATAGAAATTGCCTGGATTCTTTCTATAAATGTGGATAAATAGAGCAAACACTGACACGCAATGCACCATTAAAGCATTCAAACAAAGTAGCCCTTAAATTAATTAATTTAGAAAAAGAAACTTCCATTTGTCACTCAAAACATTAGTTAATGCAAAGTATAATTATTAATTTGTTCACTGGAGCAGCATTTTAGCAGAAAGGTCAATTAGCTCTGTTTTACAGTCATTTAAACATTCATTTTCAGAAACTATTTTTATACATCTGTACAGAGTCACAGGTTTTAAATTGTCAATGTTTGAATCACATTTATGGCAGGAAAAAAAGTAGACTCTAATATTCTCTAAATGCCCTTTGTCTGCTTAGATTAAGCAGAATCTGATGGAGTGGATCAGTAGAGTCAGAGAAAAGTGATATAACCTCTTAGAGTACCAGAAAGTCTCAACAATTTCCTTCACTGGGGTATTTCATTAGAGATAAATGCTGTACAATTTGCATCTAAAATTGGGAATACGGCGGATAAGTAATGTATAATGTAATGAGGCACATAGCTATTTCATCTTACAAAAGATTTATTTGAATAATTTGAAAGGCAAAAACAGACTATATTTGATGGCCACTTTTACAACCAAAAATTGTCAAAAATAAAAAAGCAAAACATTAAAGGGCACCTGTCATCCTGAAATATCATGTTAAAACATGACCAATATTATAACAAACTATTTTTAATATAATTTTACATTTTAATAAACATTCTTATAGTCTTCTCAGGTAAATATAAAGTATGTCAATATGTTACAAGAAATATATTTGTAACTTTGCGTGCAAGCACATTTTTAAGCAGGAAAAATAAAAAAAAATAGCCAAAATGTATCCCAATGTACTGTTTAATATAGCTACTTTCCAATTTTAGGAATACCAAATATGTCTACTTAAAAATAATAAAATACAAATGTATGAGTGTAAAACACAACATACATTCATTCATGCATGTTGTGTGAGAAGTACAGGTCCAACAGAATAAGTGCAACAGGCGCCAATTTTACATGTTAACTCCTGTTAAACATTGGGGCAAAACTTGGGTGGATTGGGGCATTTGGAACAACATTTTCCTATGTCCCTGGAAGGACCGATGACTGGGCTTCGTCATATAATTTTAATGTACCCATTGTATTTTCTCCATCTACTCTGTGATTCTGAAATTGTATGCTATCCCTTACGCTCATTCAGTGCTAAACTGCTTTCCTACGACTCACCACCACTTGCCCATCAGGAGTTGCCTTACCCTCACCCTTTGTCCTTATATGTCACATTACATTTACTTTGTTTATAATATGTGAAGTTACACAGTCCTATATAAACTCCCTGTATACTGCTATGGTGGGCACTGCGTGTGACAGATAATAATAATTGCCTAGTTTCAACTCTCTTTAGCTCATGTTCTCACAGTAACCTATTTATAGGAGTGGGCACGGGCAGGAAGACAGCGCTACATGCATTAAAGCTATCAGTGGCGTTTTAAGAGAGGAGGGGGCCCCCTCCTCTCTCCCTGGTGGCTGGCAGCCAACTGATGCAGCTGGCCAGCCACCGGACCATTAGTAGACTCCGAGCACTAGAGTGTGCCCGGAGTCTACTGCGCATGCGCTGAACGCCGGATAAATGGCCACGGCGGCCATTTTCTGGTGTTCTGTGCATGTGCAGTAGACTCCGGGCACACTCTAGTGCCAGGAGTCTAGTGCGAATGCGCAGAACACTAAAAAATGGTCGCGGCGCCCATTTTTCCGGTGTTCTGAGCAGCAGTGATACCCGACGCGGGACCTCGGACAGGTAAGTTTAAAAAAAATATGGGTGCAGTGTCTGCAGTTCGGGGCCCCCTTGGACCCGGGGGCCCGTGTGGCCCCGCACACACTGCACCCATTATAGAGACGCCACTGAATGCTATGTACATTGCATTAATGAAGCTCCCTGTCTTTCAATTTACAAACTACTTGCCACTATGCAAGTGTATTCAGCAGTGGCAAGTAGTTTACAGATTGTACCTTGCTCTCAGCTGCCACCTTGCACACAGTAAGAGAATACAGAAAGGAGCCAGCAAGCCAGCTAGCACAGTAAGAACTATTCAGGGCAGCTGAACACATTCTGGACACTAAGGGCCATATTCAATTTGATGGCGAAAAGTCAGAGGTCGGATTTTTCTCCATCATCGCCGTTTTTTCCCGGTATTCAATTAGGATCAAGCGAAAACGGGACCCGGTGGAAAGGTAAATATATGAAAAGTCCATTAAATTTTCGGGAAATGTTCCTGTCACCCCCCTAAAGATGTCCTGACATGGAGGATCACTATGGGTACACCCAATTTGGGCTAATGAATTTAGTCGGGCAGGTAGCCGCGGCAGGTGCATAAATGCTGCTTTAGAAGAAGGGGTGAAGAATAGCACTTAGGTTTTTTTGGGGGGAAAAATAACTTGTTCCATCAAATTTGGGGTACATGAAAATGGATGCAAGCATATTTTTGAAAATGCTTAAAAAATGCACCTGCCGCTACTACCCGCATTCTAGAAAACACCTGCTGCATACATGGGAACCCCCCTGAATCAATTTGCTATTTTAAAACTTTGTTCCCCTATTTTTTTTTATTGCCCCCAAAATTAAAGTACATTTTTTGGGGTGTACTGAGGATTTTTTTAAAATTTTTTGACACAGATTACTTTTAGGGTACTCTCCCAGGGCTGCAGGCTATTTTTTAAACCTGCACCCCTAAACCCCAATTCTGCACTTTTTTTCGCCATGTAATACATGGAGAAAAGTTATCCCCATTTTTTTAACAAAGACTTTTCGCATCGGCGAAAAGTCTTTGAAATTGAATATGGGGATAATTGAAATAGGCGAAAATGACATCATCGGCAATAAATGATCACCAATTACGGACTTTTCGCCTCTAATGAATATGGCCCTAAGAGGTATATTTACTAGAGTGCAGGTTTTGAGAAGTGGAGTTGTTGCCCATAGCAACCAATCAGATTCTACTTATCATTTATCTAGCACCTCGTAGAAGATAATAGCTAGAATCTTTTTGGTTGCTATGGGCAACAACTCCACTTCTAAAACCCTGCACTTTAGTAAAATTGTCCTAAATGTTGGCACTGTGATGAATGGGGGCAATTTGTTATATGGGGGCACTGTGATAACATAGGCAGTGCTAAAAGAATGCCCCTCCAGCTGTGCACTTTCTAATGAAATGTGCTGCACACACCTATAAACCTATTACATGTCAGACACAGTGGAGCAATTTTTTACAACTGCGTATTCATCGCTGCCACAATTGATTGGCAATGGCGGACGCAGTGAGGATTGTTTTGCAAAGTGAGTGACAGGTAGTGACCATTTACGGGAGGTAATGGGGTTGGCTACAAATATGCAGACAAGTTGTCGCCATTTTCTGGGCATGTACTAGTCAGCCACTGCGAATTTGTTCGCAGTTGGACTGGACCCTGGGTCTTAGTTGACATTCTGAGACAAAATAGGGTTGCCCAAAAGTTTGATGGTATGACCGATGTTCCTGATATTGCATCTTTTGTATGTAAGTGGTATCTCTGTATACAAGACGGCGGCTGAGTCATTAGAATACTTTTGCAAATCTACTGCGTCTGAAATCGCAGCTGAGTATAAAAACTGCATCCACATGTGATTTAAGCCCTATGTATTCTCACAATTGAGATTTTTTTTATTGGGCATGGCGTAATGGAAGATTGTTACTTGCTATGGGCACACTATTCCGCCATGTATCTAGGGACTAGTATATGATCTCACTATTAGTTATGATTCATGTCAATAAATGGTTACAGTTAGATGGATTATGAGGTCAATTACTAATTAGGAGCAAAATTGCATGTTGGGTAACCCATGGCAATCAATCTCCAAGTCATTTAAGTACTTTAATTAATTATGTACATTGTAGGTAAGAGCCATCTGCATTAAAAAAAAAACTCGGAAATGACTAATTCAAAACAACGTTCATATATTTTTAAAATATGTTTCCTCCATAAAACTGGCAAAAATCAGATAATTTGGGACATGTTGCTTCACTGGAAATCTCCTCCGAAACTATCCACAGATAATGCAGCCAAATAATTTTAATGAGATAATATAATAACATTTTGCAAATCAAAATACATGAAATGATTATATTACTCTAAATTTGCATAAATTAGCATAACCATACAGGGCCTGATTCGAGATATGAGGAAACTAATGCAGCTGCAACAGCTTCTTTTTATGCAGTGTGACTGCGTCTTTATGCTAATGTTGCAGCCTATAGGAGGTGTCCACCAGTTCTGATGCTAATCTGCTGCTTTGCATATAAAGTTGCATCATCGGTTGCACCATCATTCATTGCACCAGCCCTATGGAGGCGCAGAAAAAGCTGCAGTCACTGACCTCAACACATCCACGTCTGACTAGCCACCCCCTGTTACCACCAAGGAATCGTGATCGTGCGGTGAGGCAGTGGCGTATCTATAATGGGTGCAGTGTGTGCGGGGCACACGGGTCCCCGGGTCCAGGGGAGCCTCGCACGCACACCCTGCACCCATATTATTTTAAACTTACCTGTCCGTAGTCCCGCGGGGGGTGTCAGTGATGCTCAGAAAACCGAAAAATGGCCGCCACGGCCATTTTTCCGGCATTCTGCTCATGCGCAGTAGACTCCAGGCACACACTAGTGCCTGGAGTCTACTAATGCTCCAGTGGCTGGCCAACTGTGTCAGTCGGCTGCCGGCCACCAGGAAGAGAGGAGGGGACCCTGCACCGGGGAGTACACACAGGCCCCCTCCTCTCTCAAGATGCCCCTGTGGTGAGGTTAATGACTGGGGAGACACACATGTATAAAAAACACAGTTTTTATATCAAAACTGTGACGCATGACAGGTAGTATGATAGGGAAGGGAGTATGACATCCTGCCTCCCCTGCCTACTGAAATAGTTTCTCTCTGCATGAAAATTTGTTCTGCATCCCTTGGTGGTAACCATTGGCAGGCATGCACAATGTGACGCAAGTGCAGACTGAAAAAAACAGTCCACTTGCGTCTGACATTGACACTGGGGGGGGTAGATGTATCGAGCAGTAAAAAGAGTGGAGAAGTGAACCAGTGGAGAAGTTGCCCATAGCAACCAATCAGCTTTGAAATAGCATTTATCAAGTACAGTATATAAAATAATAGTTAGGAGCTGATTGGTTGCTATGGAGAACTTTTCCACTGGTTCACTGCTTGATACATAGACCCCTAATTCCACCTCTTAATCAGGCCCATAGTATTTCCATTCCAAGCTATATTCAAGTATCATATTTAATTTTAGAATTCCAAAGTGATTTGTATAGCTTTTTCCTTTGCCTATTCTCTGGAAGTATCTTGCACATACCGTTTCATAATTCAAAATCAAACAGCAGGAGTGCAACTACTGTAGCTGTAATGTCATATCTTAATGCATTCTAAGTGGACAAAGAAAGACACGATTACAAGATAGTCTTAGTCACATTCCAATCACTGGAATTTTGTCCGCACTTCACAACACTTATTTTTGCAGCATGGTTCATTTTTACATACAGTTCATCGGGGCTGATGCTGAATTTGACCTATTCCAGTTAGGGTAATGTAAAATGAGCAAATTCGTGTATACCAAGAATATTTGCCAAACGCATATGCAGCTTTGCACATTTTTATAAATCTGACATTGTCTAATGACGGTGGAGCAGGAAAAGGGCGTATTGGCATAAATGAGAACAGATGCTAGCACAGAGATGTATATATGCCTGTAAAAGCCTTATCATTTGTGCCTGAGGGCTGGTGAAATTACATACAGATGATGACTACTGTGCAGCACAAGCTAACTGCTTCTAATTGGATTATTGCACCTCTGTATCTAATGCTTTCTGCTTGTGCCTGTATAATAGATTTGTGAGCATATTTTATTATGCATTATATTTTATTATGCATTATTTTTTAGTCTTTTTCTTCTTTATACCCAAGTAGGAGCGTTGTACTCGCTTAGAGATTGTTTTATTATATGCATACCATTAGCAAATGCATATTTCACTATCAAAACAAATGTTTTTTTAACACATGGGTATCGGTGTGTCTTAAGGCACACATCCACTAGACGATTAAAATGAGCGATTGAACGATAACAATATTGTTATTGTTCAAAATAATTTGCAAATCGTTTAGAAAAATGTCTAAAACGTCCAGCGTTGCGCGCTCCCACTGGTGGTTTAGACATCTACCATCGGGCAAACCCAACGATAACCTCAGGTTCAGCATGTTAGGAGATGATTGATGTACCTACACTGAACGTCTGCTCGTTTAGTGTAGGTACATCACAGACTGACAAACGACTGCACAATTACAATGTCGTAATCGTGCAGTAGTTTTGATGTCTTTTAGTGGATGTGTGCCTTTACATGTGACTGATGCCAGGCTAGCAGAAAGGTGCGGTACAAAAATACTCATCCCTGGACCCAGCGCCATGACTAGTGGTGTGCGACTGGTAACGCCGCACACAGTGCAGGGCCTTGTGGGCGGTAAAGTCACTGTTCCATGGTCCCCGCCCACTGGGCATGATGTCATTATGTCATTCTCTCGGGGGGCATGGCCGTCACAGGGCATCATAACACCAGGGAGGTGCAGTCAGGGGAGGCAGAGCCTCATATTCTGTTGGTGCAGATAGGGCCGGTTTTAGACCAAGCGGATCCCAGGGCGAAAATGTACTTTGGGGCCACCCACATATAAAAAAATGTATATATCTCAGTTTAAACACAATAATACGTCGTGCAAGTCATGGAGCGAATTACTTGTATCTGTCCTTTTTTTTACCCAGATTGCATACTTTCTCTTGCGTTTTACTTCATAATTCAATAATAGTGTGCTAAGGGCCCGATTCAGCATGGATCGCAACTGCAATAGCGTACGCAGATCGATTGATGGTGCGTACTGCGCGTGTATGAATTAGCATTGCGATCATTTTACGATCACTAAATGAAAATTAAAGCCATTGCAGAATGAGTGACAGGCTGTGAGAGTTTGGGGGTGGTGATAGGGGAGTGGTCGGAGAAACGCAGGCATGTCTGTCCGTTTGAACACCATTGCATGGGCGTGCATAAATTAGCCACTGAGACAGCATATGCAGATTGAGTACTCACTGCGTGCAACAGAACTTGCAGGCAGGGGTGTATCTAGGGGTCCGAGCACCCCTGGCAAAGTAATGGACTGGCGCCCCCCTCCCCCCCATATTGTCTGAATAATTACTCTGTACGTCTAACGTCTCTACAGCCAGCCTTCCTTCTGTATCCCTAGCCAAATGTTTTATCAGCCAGCACCCCCTTCTGTTTCTTTAGGCAGCCCCCTTTTTGTCTCCCCAGCATCCCCATCCTGTCTCCCCAGTCCCACCATCCCACTACTGTCTCCCCTGCCATCACCCTCCTGTCTCCCCAGCCATTAGCCTGCCTGTAATACTGGGCTCCAGTCCCTGGCCCCCCGGATCCAGGCCCCTGCTCCAGTCCCTGGCCCCCCGGATCCAGCCCCCTGCTCCAGTCCCTGACCCCCCCGCATCCAGTCCCTGGCCCCCACCATCCAGCCACCAGTCATCCACAGCCCAAAAATTCTTACCGACTTCTTCAGCTTGCGGTTCGGCGGCTCCTCAGTGCAGCAGCAGAGATGAGGCGCACATGACGTCATGACATCACGCGAGCCTTGTTAAAAAAAAAAAAAACTTTATTTATTCTATGTACCTACAAGGCCTTGACATCTAGGAAGTTCCTAGATGTCAAGGTCCGTGCAGCTGCCATCGCTTTCCAGTGGCTGCCGGGTACATAGAATAAATAAAGCTTTTTTTTTTTTGAACAAGGGGCGCGTGATGTCATTACGTCATGTGCGACTCATCGCTGCTGCTGCACTGAGGAGCCGCCGGCCCTATCTTGATTCTACCCACTGGCCACGGATGGCACCCCCGGATGGCGCCCCCCATTGGCCGGCACCCCTGGCGAGTGCCATCCTGGCCAATGGGTAGATACGCCCCTGCTTGCAGGATCTGCGGCAGGTCAGATATGCTGTAATTGTGTGTGAGGGGCCAATGTTACTTGATGTTCCCGATGTATACGCAGGACTGCAAGGTATTACGGATGTGAGATAGCAGTAGTGAGGGTATCTGTGCTGGCTGTGCGATGGCTTTGCGTTCATGAGCAAATTTTGCTGCAGACCTCTGTGCGTACTTGCAGCTGCGATCGCAATAGGGATCCGTAGTGAATCAGGTCCTAAGTACTTTGGATTAGTATTTTTACTGACCTCTCTGCACACTTTCCACTTAGCTGATCCTTCCATACTCTACACTACATTCAGTGTCAGACTGGGGCATGGAGGGCCCACAGGAGGAATGTCCAATAGGGACCCACTAAAAGATGACGACACAAAGCAGAAATGTGCGGCCAGCTGTTCCAGGGGGTGTGACCAGTCACCAGTTTGGTCAGATGGAAAGAAAAATAATTACCCCGGTCACCTCACCTGATTGATTCTTATTTCCTTCTGACACAGTGCAAGGATCATTTGTATAATTTTGAGAAGTGTGAGGCTGCTCTTTGAATCTTTTCCATCCTCTTGAAATACATGGGCATTGCTGTGCTAGGTCCACATAGATTGCCTTTCACAAAACGTTGAAGTGGGATATACCTTCTAACTGTCCTTGCAGTGAGGACAAAGGGCCTGATTCAGCAAGGAACGCAGTTGCGTATACGCACGCAATTGGCTGATTGTTGCATTCTGCCCATGCATCACAGTGCGTGTGCGTGAACTAGCCACTGTGATCGGGACTGCGATCGCAAAGGCTACACAGACCCATGGCAGAGTGATTGACAGGAAGTGCCATTTGACCTAAACCTAACCTTCCCCACCCCGCACCCTAATACTAAGACTCCCTCCCCAATGCCTAACCCCAACCCTCCCCCTAGTGCCTAACCCCGCTACCTAATCTCCCCCTAACACCCCGATATTTACCTTTGGGATGCCGATGGTCGGGATACTGCTGCCAGGATCCCGACCTTTTAGGATTATGGTGCCGCTATTTAAACCGTAGGCATCCCACACGCCGGAATGCTGACTACATCCAGGTAATGTAGTGTAGGGTATAGAGAGTTCAGCAGTGTAGTGGCGAGTAGGGCATAGAAGGGTCAGTAAGGTAGTGTTAGATAAACAGGGGTAAGTAATGTAGTGTAGGGTATAGAGGGGTCCATAATGTAGTGTAGGCTATAGAGGGGTCCGTAATGTAATGTAGTCGGGCTCAGACTGGCGAGCCGGGGGCCCAGGGAAATTTTCGGTTGGCATCATGAACTTAAAGCTCCACCCACTATCAAGGGAGGGCGGGGCCTCATGTGCCACGCTGTTTTGTGCCGCTCGCCGCCACCGGTAAAATGCCTCATTAATGCAAACCCTGCCTGGGCCGTGGGGTCAGCAGTAGAGGGCACTGATCGCGTCATTGATGAGGCGATAGGAGCCACGCAGTGCACAAAAGAATTAGCCGTATTAACAGTGCGCGCCACCCCCTCCTCGAACTTTGATTGCAACTGCGGTACTGTGAGGCGAGCTACCTGTGCAGTAAGCTAAGCATGAGAGGGAGGGGGCGTGTTTCAAAGAGGGTGCGGGGCTAAACCACACAAGATTTTGTAGTCCTGGAGCCTGCTTGCATCATGGGAAGTAACAGGGAGGAGTTGCTGCAGTCCCACTCCGGAGTCCCAAATCCCCAGTGACAACTTGAAAAGTCAATCTGCAAGGTAAGATACTTTAATCATGTGTGTATGTGTGTGTGTCTCAAACTCTGTGTGCATGTATGATTCTCTGCAGGTGTGACTGTATGTGGGATCTGCTGCATGTGTGACTCTGCAGATAACCTTCTGCATGTGTGACCTGCTGCATTTGTGAGACTGAATCTATAATCAGCTGCAAGTGTGACTCTGCATCTGTGACCTGCTGCATATGTGACACTGCATCTATAATCTGCTGCATGTGTGACTCTGCATAAGTGACCTGCTGCACATGTGACTCTACATATGTGACCTGCTGTATGTGTGACTCTGCATTTAGGGATCAAACCAATTCCATGAGAAGGGTGCAAGTTGCCATTGCAATGATATTAAAACGACCAGTAACGGCACCACATCTCACGCTCTGAGCCCGAATTTGTATAATTTTGCTCAGAGCTTTGTGGTGTTGCAAGCACTTTTATGCGAATTAGGGCTGCTGTCAAGTGCGGATTGACCCCATAGAAACACTGGTCCTGATTCAGAGCCGGACGCTCTGACCAGAGCGCTCGCTCTGAATCAGGGCCCTCCTACCTAAAAATGGAGCGGCCTCCTGGCCGCTCGCATAGCTGTGGGTGACCACCCACAGCTATAGCGAGCGGCCAAAAAGATGGTCGCGATGGTCAAGACCATCGCGACCATCAGGCTTGCGACGAGACCCTGCGGTAGGGTCTCGCTGCCGCAAGCCCAGGAGTGCTTTTGGCTCTATCAGAGCCAAAAGCACTCCCACTGACATCACTAGTGATGTCAGTGGGGCCGGACCCAGACGGTAGGTGTTCCCATGGGAGCGCCTCCGTCTGGGCAGCAACGCCCCCGGCACGCCCACCAATGTCAGCATCGACATGCCCACCAATGTCACCATCGATGTCACCATCGACAGCACGCCCCCTTTGGAGACCCATAGCGACAGCTTGGTTGTCGCTATGCGGGTCTCACGCATGCGCATGATGGAGCTTCCTCCGTCGTGCGCATGCGCATTAGGGCACCATCGACCTGCTTGCGAGCGCTCAGTGCTCACGAGCGGGTCTGAATTAGGCCCACTGTATTTGAAAAAAATTACTTTTGTGATGGAATTGGTGATCCTGGATGCACATGCATTTAAATTTATCATAAGGCTCATTTTACTTGTAAATGAATTGTGTAGACATAGACGGATCAAAAAGTTCTATGATAAATACTCTATATTCTGTTTCTATCACAAATTAAATACTGTACCAACACTTTAAAGCAGACATGTCAAATTTGTTGCCAGCGATGCCCTGTAGCGCAATGTCCGGGAAATCCCATAAACCTTCAATCGGATGAGGTGTGTCATGTGTGCAAACCACTTACCCCTACTAAAATAAATAAAGACACTGAGACGTAGATTTGGCAGATAACTTGATGGCGATTTATTGGAGCAATAATTATTTATTATTCATTTATTATTTATTTAAGGATGTATGGTGGCAAAGAAAGGACGGCCAGAAATCATCTAAATCTGCAATGCCCACACACAAACAGCAACGGGCTTAGCAGGTGTAGATCGCCCAGAGTGAATAAACATAACAATATAAACCATATAATCAACAAAAAGGTATCGCTCACCCTCTACCTTGACTACCCACCCGTATAGGTGGTGATACTGCCCCCCGTTAGGTTGGTACAGCCAACTACCAGTCAACGAAGGGAGCGCACCTCAACTAAATAATTGCACCCAGACTGGTGACCTGCCATTCTTTCCCGCCACAGCAAGGTTCTGCTTATAGCAAGAGGCTTAGGCCGACACTTCTAGTTCCTTATATAATGTCCCTATTAAAAACCCACCCCTGCTTGCCATAGGCTTTCTACAACCAGTGATTTGCATACATGCCAGCCCCCACCCTAGAGGTTTAAAACACCTCTTTTCTTATGCAATCATTCGGTTTCTCTGATGTTGCGCCGGTCACGGCACTGCCAGTGTGTTATTGGCTAAACCAGCCTCTCTGCCGCTCCTCCTCCAGCTTGGCCCGCAGTGAACCTCCTTTGAATGTTCCTTCCGGCCATGTGTGCCCATGGTGGAGATGATAAGTGTGGCTTAGCCTAGTTTACCTTAAGCAGCCAGTGTGTGAGCAGTGGAAGCGAACCAGGTTAGGGAGCTGCAGTCGTGGAGAGGAACAGATGAATTGGATCAGTGATAAGCTTTGAGACTGGGCTGACAGCAAATAAAGTCATGAGGGTGTTCTGGCATATTAGCGGACTCTGGCTCACAAAGGGGCATGTCGAAGCTGAATAATTGAGTGAGACAAGTTCAGTTTAAAATTTAATCGCAGCGACGCCATCTTGCGAATGGCCGCAAGACTCCATGTTGGAAATGAGATCGCAAGACACCATTTTGTGTGGTCAGCATTAATTCAAGTTATAACCCAGGAGCTAAGAACAGATGGCAATGTTTTTGTTTACCTACCAAGGGCAACGGGAGAAAACAGCTGTCTGAGTAGAAGTAAATAAGAAGAGACAATGGGTATTTTTACATACAAATTGGGAATCCCTGGATGCAGATAAAGTATAGTTGTGGCAATTGTAATATAATATCTACACAATTGGATTTGCCTGAATCCTAGACAAGATGGCTCCAAATCCCAAAAAGTTTGAGGTGATAATACATTTGCACTTCACACAAGAGTCTGTGAGAACAAAAGAGGTTTTGTTTTCCTTTGAACACAGCAGATGGGGGCCTGCTGACAGAGGGCATGTAGAATTACAACTCTCAGCCATCCACACTGCTGGATGTTCACTTCGTGTATGAGAGATTATGCACTTAAATCTCACCCATTAATAACTAGCGTCCTTACCAAACCCCGAATACCCACACACTACATATTCGCACATAAAGTTCCATTAGCATCAAATTGTATGATTCAAGTTGGTTAAGTTAGTTTAAATGCTAAGAAATAGAGGTTTTTGATATCTAAGGTATTATACATGATAAGCAAGGTATGTTTGGTCTCATTCTGATGCGTACGCTTTTTACAGAATCCCGGTGTTATCGGTGGAGAGATCGCATCATGCAAACTCAAGTTACGGATCGCAGAACTTACAAGCAACAAAATGTTTTAGTTGATGGAATGTTACAGGAGGCGTTACCAGAAAGACTTCCGGCTGTTAGAGGCAGGGAAAGTCTATTTGAAACAACCTGTTAAATGTGTTGTTACATATGCTCCTCCTCTGGGAACCAATGAGATCAGCAGGAAGTTTCCCCTTTGTCCTGTTTCAGTCTGGGGGGGAATAAATACACGTGTCCAAACACTGGTTTGCCAGTTCATGCTGAATTTTGGGTGAACTGAGGATATCTAGTCAGAAGTCTATCTCTGGGTCCAGAGGCACAGCGTATGTATAACCGTACTTGGTCTATATTATTTCCTTTTACGCCTAAATTATGTATGTATAGATTGTGTGTAACTGACTGTACTTTTACCTGAATAATACTTGTGCGTTGGAACCACAAGATTCCACTCCTGTCTTTATTTGCGGTCATACTGCGTACGCAATTAGCGTTGTGTTTAGAGGTTTATAGGCAGGTTTTGTCTTAGAGGTTCTAGGCAGGTGAATCTTAGAGGTTTATAGGCAGGAATGTATTAAAAGGTTTAATAACGAATTTAACAGTGGGGGCTCATCGGTTTATCACACTATCTGATACACGATAACACTCCGTCAGTCCTCTCTCAGCAAAAGGGTGGAGGCGCCTTTTGAAAGACGCATTAGTCTTTCATTACCACAGTGTTGCTGAGAGCGTACTGCCGGTTATTGTGTAGAGGAAGCGCTGATCAGAATTCAGGGACAAGAGAGGAAAAGAAAAAGTTTTTTTTTCTCTGTTGATAGAACCTTACGTTTAGAGGGGTGCCGCAGTATTGAGTATGCGGCTGAGATGCATTTTTGCGTACGCAGTTAAAAAGTCATTATACGCTTGTGTGGTAGTCGCATAATTGTGTATGTGGCCGGTCGCACAATAAGCGTATACGCACTTCCGGTTCTGCTGCCACATGTTTGAACAAAGCCATTGAGGTTTACATTTTTTTTCTATCTACCAATATCTGGGTAAACGTTTATTTTCCGCGCAGAGAAAAAGTGTGTAACAGTGAGTATGTGTTGGACAGTTATGATCCTTAAGGGCTAGGTGCAAGGGTTAGCCTAGCCGCTCAGTAAGCAGCTTACCGTTCAGAACACAGAGCAGGTGTATGGTTTGTTATTTTTGTTAGGGACCGGCTCTCAGTGTGACTGCAGTGTTCAATAAAATTTGAGCATTGTAGTTGAGCCGCACTAGGTGTGATTGTGAGCTGAGAGATAATAGGTGAGCGTGGCGCATCTAGAAATTTCGTCCGTAGGTGAGCTGGCACATCTAGAAATAACGTCTGTAGGTGAGCTGGCGCATCTAGAAATAACGTCCGTAGGTAAGTGAAAGTATCTTGATTGTCTTTCACCAGTTTAAATTTTTATTGAAAAGCGTAGGAGTTGTCTCAGAATGGGAGCCACGCAAACAGTAGAAATGTTAGACAATGATGTGCTGCTAATGGAATCTCCAATTGGATCAGCCCGTCGTATTATGCACACTAAGTACGGTACTTATGCAATAAGGTATTGTGATATATGGTTTAATATGACGAGAAAGAGTGTTAGACCATTTCCCAGAACTGGTAGTTTTGATAAAAATGTGTTAGATAATGTCCAGGATCACATCAGTATGGTGCGATCCCAGAAGAAAAAGATTAAATATTTTGAATGTTTAAAAATATGGCAGCATGAAGGGGATGCTTGGCTTAAAAATGTGCAAACGACGCAAACTAGCGTTGTGAACGCATTGCCAGAAAATACATCCACGACGCTGAGGTGCAATACGGGCGAGGCGCAAATTGGCACGCACGTGCGGCAAAGTAGCGTCGTGGAGAGTATTGCCAGCAGTTCACGCTCACCTCCCCCACCTTATGTGGATGGAGGTGCAAGTACGGTTACCAAAAATACCAATAAAAATGTAACAAGCAACTTGTACCCTCTCTTAAGCAACCATAAAGAAAGTGTTTATGATATGGATGATGAGCCTATTGTAATGTCTGCCATTTCCCATGCTGTGCAAATGATAGATGCTGCATCACCACAATCACGGGTGGTGCCGCCATCTCCATCGGTAACAGCAAGGGAAGTGTTAACACACTCTGCACCCATAGAGGAAGTTGTTAATACCATACGTAGCAGCAGCAGATTAAACCCTCAGCCAGGTAACCAGGTCAGAGGTAGCAACGCTGCCGGTCTGCATCCCATTCGGACAATAACTGTTCCGAATGGAAATGCAGATGCAAACGGTGTAGTGCCCACGAGGGAAGTAGTAATGCATTGTCCATGGACAAGAGCAGAACTGAATTCCGTCATAAATGATTTCCCCAATCCCAAAAAGGACCTAGCCAAATGTCAAAGATTTTTGAGAAATTTGGGTAGTTCTCATGAGCCCACTAATAAAGATTGGAGTGTAGTGTTAAGGGCCTGCCTGCCACACAATACCGACGTGACAAAATTTATCACGGACTGTGTATTGGATGGAGACGTTCCCTTAACAGACCAAGTAAACCAAGGTAACATTTCCCGCATTGTGACTCAATTGGGTGTATATTTTCCAGTAGTAGTTAACTGGAACAAAATCTTCACAATTTAGCAAAAGGAGAGTGAAACTGCAGAAGACTATTGCGACCGGGCTCTGCAGGCTATCACCCAGTACACTGGGATAGAAGATATTAAAGATAGCACTCACCACAGGGGAATGATAGTCACGGTACTCATGGACGGTCAGAAAGACGATTTAAAGATTCGGGTTCAGATCTCACAACCTGGCTGGAGGGGACTTACAATAGATAACCTCATAGAGTCTGCCTTAGAACATGATAAAAACATCTCCAAACAGAGAGAGACCCAGAGCGAAAAACTAATGGCTGTCAGTATACATGCTCTGGAAGGAATGACAATAACATCACAGCCAACCGACACACCTGCACCCACACACACACCTGCACCTGAACAATTACACGTCCTCACCAATCCCACACCACAGCAAACACATCCTTACCCCACACATCATACACAACCACAGGTCCCATACTCATATCCCCCGCAATATCCTTACCCTCCCTATCCTTACCCATACCCACCACCTTTCCCTCTTGCTCAAATCCCACAACAATCTTTTCATCCACCCTGTTCAAAATTATATTTTAACTGTCACCAAGTGGGACACGTAAGTAAGTACTGCAAAGCGAAGAACACCACACAGGAACACGAGTTTCCCATGAGTTCATAGGTAACCCCAGTATCTTCTCCCAGGCCTTATATGACTGTTTATAATTTTTTTCAACCTATCAATGGATCTGTTCTAATGTAAAATGTGGATGATTTATTGTTGTATTTTGGGTCATGTTTAAATGATATTAAACTGTTGTGCTTTATCTCCCACTCATAGGACACAAGGTTGCTAAGGATAAACGGCAGCCATTCCAGGCTGAGGTCGACTACTCGGAAAACTATCCAACCCAGCGGCACAGGCAGTATTTAGAGCAGTAGCTATTAATAACAAGATTTAATTGCAGGAACCTGTCTGCAGATACTATATCCCTAGAATTATTAAAAGTGATAGGGGGACTTATTTTACAGGTGACGTTTTCAAGAACATGCGTAAGATGATGGGTAACAACACTAAGATTATCCCAGACTGTCTTTTCCTTTATTTGCCCCCCTTTGAGATACTGTCCAAACAGGCAGCCTCATGTGAAAAATTGATAATGAGGTTACTGTGCAGGGTCTCACGAAGATGAATGAGAATAACCGAAATTGGAAGTGTTATTAACTAACATGTCTAATGCAACCTGTCATGATGTCAAATCTGGAAGAATTTGTTATGATCCAAATTTTTTTTAGCTCAGGTTGGTTGACTGATCGGTGGAAAGGTCCGTATCTGACGATACAGCATCCTCAAAGGGTGGCCAGGGAAGATACGTGGATCCATTCCGCTCACTATAGGGAGGTTAACCAACCGGTGGAGATACAAGGCAGAGACAAGGCCGATAACGTGGACCTGTCGATTGCGAGCTTGTACCGGAAGGATTAAAAAGGTGACGGTGAGATATCTGAGCTAAAGAAATGTGTAAATCAGTGCTTCAAGCAATGGAGTGGTCTGCTGTGGTCATCCTAGTTCTTTTTTTTTTTTCCATGGTTTTATTTTTTTTGTCATGATGATCTGTTTGGGGATGCTCGGTGTCTGTGATGGGGGACCAATAAAGGAGATGTGAGCTGATGGCGGAGCTGATGGAGTGGAGTCAGGAGGAGGAGTGCTATACCAAATCAGGGGAGTGCTGGTCCAATTTCAGTACAGTAAATTGTTGTGAAAATGTGAATAACAATAATAAGGAAGAACTGTAATTCAATCCTGAGTTATGACGTAGTGTATAACAATGTAGCCTGAGTTTGAGTGGTCGTGCATGGATATAACGTTTATGTTGTTTTAAGTCATCTTAGGTAATGCAGTCCCAACCCCTTCCAAGGCTCTCCTTATAGGATAGGTGCATCCCCACATCTTTCCCATGATCCCTTAAGGATCCGCGGTGTGCGTATAAGGGCAGTTTTATGTCCCTCCCGGAGATGCATTATCTGAATGGTTCAAATGACCATACTGTGTCATACCATAATAACATTGAACGGTATATTCTCATGCATGGCTAAACAGATTCAAATTAGGTTGTGATAGCATGTTGTTTGCTATCAAAGGGTGGACTGTCGAAGCTGAATAATTGAGTGAGACAAGTTCAGTTTAAAATTTAATCGCAGCGACGCCATCTTGCGAATGGCCGCAAGACTCCATGTTGGAAATGAGATCGCAAGACACCATTTTGTGTGGTCAGCATTAATTCAAGTTATAACCCAGGAGCTAAGAACAGATGGCAATGTTTTTGTTTACCTACCAAGGGCAACGGAAAAAACAAGCTGTCTGAGTAGAAGTAAATAAGAAGAGACAATGGGTATTTTTACATACAAGGGTCTCGTCGCAAGCCTGATGGTCGCGATGGTCTTGACCATCGCGACCATCATCCTGGCCGCTCGTATTAGCTGTAGGTGGCAACCTACAGCAATGCGAGTGGCCAGGAGGCCGCTCCATAAAAAAAAAAAAAGACGCCCTGATTCAGAGCAAGCACTCTGTCAGAGCGTCCGGCTCTGAATCAGCGCCAGAGTGCACATGAAGATAGTCTGTCTTATGAGCATGTTATGGCAATGTTGCAGGCGTGTCGGTGAAATTAGTTGCTTACATAATCGCTTAACCACATAGGAGTCAATACACAGACAGAGAAACTGCACCTGCCATAGAGCTGGTGCAAGTGTCAATGTTGCCACTGATGGTGCATTTTAAGAAGCACCAATCAGTATTACAGCATGTATGGATTCAGAAAGTGGGCATATCAGACGAACTGAACATCTCACTGTGCAAAACATCGTTCATGAGCAACTGGAGTACAGAAAAAAGTGTTCACACTGGGAACAGAAGCATCTCACAGAAATTCACAAAACCAATAGGATGGGATTGTCTCTCGCGCACTTGACGGGGTATCATGAGGTATGAATGTAGTTTCTGCAGCATATTGCTACAGGCGATGAAACGTGTGCATCATGTGACACCATGCATCCATGACATGGAAACACACATCGTCCCCACCTTCAAAGTAATTAAAAACAACTCCATCAGCAAAGAAGGTCATGGTGACCATGTTTTGGGACCACAAGGGTGTGCTTCTTGTTGATTTCCTCACCAAGGGAGATAATGTGATTGCAATCCGCTATTGTGAATATTGAGCTGGTTGCAGAGGGCAATTAGTCAAAAACGACCTGAGTTGCTGTTAAAAGCGTCATATTGCTACATGATAATGCCAGGCCACACTGCACATGTGAGTTGATACAGCACTACTATTGGGAGGTAATTAGCCCTGACCTGGCCCAAGTGATTTCCATTTCTTTGGACCATTGAAGAAGCAACTGGGTGGAAGGCGATTCACAACCGATGGTAAAGAAGTTCAGGAAGCCATCATGTCCTGGCTTCAGGCGCTTGAGACTGATTTCTTCTATCCCGGGATAGATGCCTTGGTGTATCGTTGCAACAAATGCTTAGACAAGTATGTGGAAAATAATCTGTACCAAGGCCATACTATTGCTTATACATATATGTACGAGTTGAATACATTTATGCAATGAGAGGTCTTGTTACCTTATTTATAGAAAAGCCCTCATATTAAAAGGCTAATAGACATTAATTATCATGTAAATATAATGCTCTATACAGTATGTTCAGACTAAATACTTTTACATTTTTGTTCCTTTTCATTCCAATTTTAAGTAATACTTGATTTATGTGATTCCTACTGAGACAAAGTACCTCAACAAATCTGACACTTTCCAGTTCAGTCAATTCAATTAGTGGAAAATACTCAACAGTATCTTTTAAATTATCACTATGTGCTCAATGTCTGCAGCAATTAAAATAACTGTGAATTCTAAGGGTCAGGGTCAATTCAGATATCTAGACAAGCTCTGAGTTAATTGGTTACAAATGCTTAGGAAGAACATTTCATTTGGTTGCATTTGCTTAGCCTTATTTGTGTTGATGTTTTTGCATCTCTCATTTAATGCAATAGCTTGTATGTAATCAGCTGCACTTAGCATTAGGGAATTCATAACTTCCTGCACATAAATAATATTCAAATGCAGATAATCATAAAAAACAAAGGCCGTACATTAAGGCAGATATATATTTTACAGCAATGTCAAGATATTTTTCGTGTGCAGCTTTGTTTCCCTGGAGAAAGCTTTTCCATGTTTATTTTAATCCAGGTGGACCTAAAGAAAGTACTGACCCTAAAATTAAATGACCAGTTTTGATATTTACACAGATCTATTGTATTCAGAGCTGGCCCTTGCCAATTTGGTGCCCTAGGCAAAATTTTGACTGGTGCCCCCTAGCAGATAATCCCACCAGCAATCTAAGTGTTTATACGTGGATGTAGTAATATTGACGTCGGACGGGAAGCCACCGGCTGTCCATATACTGCCGCCGGAATCCTGCCGCCTGCAATAATGCTGACACCAATATCCCGAAGGAGATCAGGATACTGGCATCGGCATCCCAAATGCCAGACTCCCGAACGTCCAGACCCGGGTACGTATGTTAGTTTCCTAAAGATGAGGGGGGGTTAGGTTTAGGCACTCCTGGGTGGAGATTAGGGATAGGCACCCCCCGGGAGGATTAGTGTTTGGCTACAGGGAGAGGGGTTAGGTTTAGGAACCACCGAGGGGAGGTTATGGTTAGGCACCACCGGGGGGAGGTTAGGCACCACTAAGAAAGGGTTAGGGGAGGGAGAGGGGGAGGGTTAGGGTACTTACCTCCCCGTCGGGATCTTCAGTGATCGGGCTTACATGCATTGTGTCAAGTGGTTTTCATGTACGTGTTTTTAATCTTTACTTTTTTGATAAAGTTGATACATACTACCCTATGAGTTTTTTCTGATCTTGTTTTTGGTGCTGGGCTGTATTCCGATATTGGAGGCTTTAAAGAAGTATTGGGTCTTGATTCATCATACCATCGATCAAAGTGGAATTGAGATAAGCTTAAATATTCGTATTTAATGTACTCACAATACTTACCATAATAACCAAACAGGTTTTGAAAATACTACATTATCAGCGCCTTCTTATCTTGTTGTTTGTATCTTTCTTAGATCCATTGGCTGGCAAGGATCGCACAAGAGGAGCAGCGATATATTTATTTGAGTGTTATTTTTTCTATAAGTGTATCAATAGCGCATTGAGAGTTTGTTACATTGGTATATACTTATATATTTACACATATCTATATATATACTATATATATATAAAATAAAACAAAGTTTTTGAGGTAATCCACAAGTGCTGTCTTATAGGGGACTCAGTAGACACCTTCCCTTCGCACACTTTTCTGTCCGTATCCTTCTTCTCTCAACTCTCACACTGTAAAATACAGACTGGTTCGCACTCACCATGCAGCAAAAACTACTGTTCCCTCAAATGTTTCTTTATACTTTATCATTATATTCTACTTCAGAAGACTTCCCCAATTTTCTTCTACCGAGTAAATACTCACCACATACTCCTCTTGGTAGTTTTTGCTGCATGGTGAGTGCGAACCAGTCTGTATTTTACAGAGTGAGAACATTTTCCCGGTGACCTGCACAAACTCTATAGACTCTGGGCGCACTCTAGCGCCCAGAGTCTATAACCAAGGCGCTGGCCACGCACAGCTCAGTGCGCTGCTGGACGCCAGATGGGGCCCGTGGCGGAGACTGCACATGGGCCCCCTCCTCTCTACAAATATCCCTGTATATATATATATATATATATATATATATAAATCCCAATGACAATCAACCATATGGTCTTAAACACTGGAAAATGGGGAAAAATGATTGGTCAAATTGGTTAAATTCATTTGATTTAACCAATTTGTCTGGAAGACCATTTTTGTCTGTTTTTCAGTATTTGTGAGCAAATGGTCGATTGTCCTTGGCTCCCATACATTACCAGATTTTCATTCCAACCTGCCAGATTGGACAGATATCTAACAGATAGTTGTATAGTGTATGCCCAGCATTAGAAGTATATTTACTAAAGTGAGAGTTTTTCGAAGTGGAGATGTTGCCCATAGCAACCAATCAGATTCTACTTAACATTTAGCTAGCACATTCTAGAAGATAATAGCTAAAATCTGCTATGGGCAACATGTCAACTTCTAGCAACTCTAACTTTAGTAAATATACCCCTAAGTATCAGGTGATATACTCTGCTCAGATATCCTAAACTAATCAGCCAGTGAAAAATAATATAACCCAAGGATGTACCGTAAGCAAACCTATGAGGTGACTCACAAGCCAGTCTAATCCAAAATACTAACATCTATTAGGACTGTATGTCCCAAACTATATAGTTACAGAATTACTGAAATGTAACATATCATACTCTATGACACTAGACATATAAAAAGAATGTAAGAGATAACGTCTCATTTAGGGTGGACAGTCTGTAGCACGTGAATCCATTTAAGGGGACGAGGATACACCCGCCGGGTCATAGCAGCATCACCCTCATTTCGGGTGTTTTTTCAGGGGGTGGCCTGAAGTGAACGCAAAAAAAAGGCAGTTTCATGGGCATCTTATTAGAGTGTCACAGGTGTCTCAGTGAAGGTGGCTGCATTCTCAAATGCAGATCCACAACCACAGAGGCCATGTTTAAAAGATTTTCAGAAGGAGACACTGCACCATAGGCCCACACATAAGTGTCGATGGTGCAAGCGATGGTGCCAGGGCCATTTCTAGAGAGGAGGGAGCCCGTGTGCAGTCTCCGCGACGGCCCCCTCCTCTCTGTTCGGCGGCCAGCAGCGCACTGAGCTGTGCGCGGCCAGCGCCGTAGTCATAGACTCTGGGCACTAGAGTGTGCCCAGAGTCTATAGAGAATGCGCAGGTCCCCGGGAAAATGGCCACGGTGAAGAGGAGAGGAGAAGCCCAGAGAGGAGAAGCAGCTGACCATTTTGGGGGTGGGGCCAGGCTCCTCATGTCATCATGCCCACCACAATCATGTCAAAATGCTGTGAATTGCAAGTTTGTGAGGAAGACGCAGGGCTGATACAAATGTTGTCATTTTAGCCCCACCCCCTCCATATGGAACCGGCATAATCTCCCAATCCTGCCCACTTCACTAGTAAGTGGGCAGGATGCGGGAGTTCCACCCTCAATTTTGTCAGTGTGGGGGACTAACTGAAAAATTGGGAGTCTCCCGCATCTTCCAGGAGAGCAGACAAGTATGGAGTACACTCAATTATTGAACTACCTCAGCACACAATTAGTACTTTCAAAGAGCTAATAACTTGGGGATTGTCACTCTCCCTCTTATATTCTACACTAAGCAGCAGCTCACTTAATCCTAACATGCAGTATAATACCGTGTCAATATCATTGTACTCAGTATTCAGGCTTCCTGGCATCATAACCTTATTCATTGAGGGTCTGCTGCACCTGTGGCTGCATTGCGTGTGAGTGTAGATCTTTTCCTGTATTCAGAGTTGGTCACGTCTATGCAGCTGGAAAGCCCCTATACATCCACTGGAATCGGTATGTAATACCGCCGGCCGCATGTCCGGCAGTTCGAAACCCGGCAGCGTCAGGCCGACAGAGGAAGAGATCCCGGCAGCGGCAGCCCTACAGCGCTGGAAACCCGATCGTCCCCAGGTAAGTATTACTTAACCTACCCCCCTAACCCTAACCCTCATCTCCCCCCCGAGTGCCTAACCCTAATCCCCCCTCTAAGTGCCTAAACCTAACCCCCCCTTCCCCGTTCAGTGGCGTAACTATAAATGTTGCTCCCCCCTGCCAAAAATATTTCTGACGCTCCCCCCCATGGCATTTTGGTAAAATAATTACAGGGCCATTTATACGCAATTTGGCTCCCAGTGCAAAAGTTAAAAATGTGCCCACCCCCCTAGACAGTTTGCAGTATTTTTCCTCCTTGTAGTAATGCCCCTTACACATTATACCACACACCGTAATGCCCCTTACACATTATTCTACATACCATAATGCCCATTACACATTATGCCGCACACTGTAATGCCTATTACCAAAGTGCCACTTACATATTTGCCCCCTGACACAATTTTATACCCCACAGTGAGGCTTCTAAATACTTTTAAATGACCTGCTCATTGTCAGGGGTCTTATACAGTGTCCCCAGTAGTGGCCCCCCTATGCAGTGCCCCTTATATAGTGCCCCAGGTAGTGGTCCCCTATGCAGTGCCCCTTATATAATTCCCTCAGTAGTAGTCCCACCAGTGCAGTGCCCCCAGTAGTAGTCCCACCAGTGTAGTACCCCCAGTAGTAGCCCCCCCAGCAATGCCCCCAGTAGTAGTCCCCACCCCCTCAGCAATGCCCCCAGTAGTAGCCCCTCCCCCAGCAATGTCCCCAGGAGCAGTCCCCCCCAGCAGTGCACCCAGTAGTAGTCCCCCCAGCAGTACCCCTGGTAGCAGTCCCCCCAGCAGTGCACCCAGTAGTAGTCCCACCAGCAGTACCCCTAGTAGCAGTCCCACCCAGCAGTGCACCCAGTAGTAGTCCCCCCAGCAGTACTCCAAGCAGCAGTCCCACCCAGCAGTGCCCCCAATAGTAGTTCCACCCAGCAGTGCCCCCAGTAGTCCCCCCAGCAGCGCCCCCCAGTAGTAATTCCCCCCAAGCAGTACCAGTACTAGTGTAGTAAAGTCTCCAGGCAATGCCCCCAGTAGTCCCCCCCAGCAGTACCAGTAGTAGTAACCCCCCCAACAATGCCCCCCAGTAGTCCCCCCAAGCTGTACCAGTAGTAGTAACCCCCCCAGCAAAGCCCCCAGTGGTCACCCCCCAGCAGTACCAGTAGTAGTGTAGTAACCCCCCCAGCAATGCCCCCAGTAGTCCCCCCAGCAGTTCCAGTAGTAGTGTAGTAACCCCCCAGCAATGCCCCCAGTAGCCCCCCAGCAGTACCAGTAGTAGTAACTCCCCCAGCAATGCCCCCCAGTAGTAGTCCCCCCCAGCAGTACCAGTAGTAGTAACCCCCCCCAACAATGTCCCCCTGTAGTAGTCCCTCCACCAGCAGTACCAGTAGTTAACCCCCCACCCCCCGGCCAGACAGACACACACACAAAAAAAAAGACCTCCACTTACCTTGATCCCCGCTCCGGCATCTGCTCCTCCGTCTGGCATCCTCCCGGGCCGGCCCACTCTGCATGATGGGAGAGCTCTCCCATCAGCCACTGCAGGAGACAGAAGATGCCCAGCTCCGGCAGTGGGCGCAGCAGCCGATGAGAGTCTGTTTGACTCTCATCGGCTGCTAAAACAAACACACAGCAGTCGGCGCCGGCGGCTTTGTGTTTGTTATACTAATAGTGTAGTGCGGATGGCACTTATGTACTGTCCGTCCTACCGCCCTGCCTGGGTGACTAACAGATGTTAGAGGTCCAGTAGGACCTCTAGCATCTGTCTCCTCTAAGACGGCGGCCATTTTTGGAGGGCCGTTTTCTGCAGATTTCATGCGGACGGCTAGTCCGAATGGAATCTGCAGCCACAGTGCCCCACAAGCCCCCGCGCCCCCAAGCCACTGCGGGGTCTGCGGGGGCTGTAGTTATGCCACTGTCCCTATTGCCTAAACCTAAGTCCCCCGGGGGGGTGCCTAACCCTAACCTCGGCGCCCGGCATCCCTTCGATCGGGATGCCGGGCGCCGGTCTCCCCGTCGGTAAAATGAACGGCGTCTACATCTAGACACCGGTCATTTCACTCTGGCCAGGATATAACAGTCGGGAAGCAGGCTCTCGGTATAATGTCAGCCAGCTTCCCGATTGCATCCCACATCCACTTGTTAAAGAAGTCATCATCACTATCAGCGAATATTTGCACCAGCCGCATTATTGGTGCAAGAGATCTGTCTAAAATCAGATTAGTGTGTACGTTATACCAGTTATGCCCAGAATTTGTCTTTCTTATACAGATCTCTTTTTCTATTGAATAAATATTATCAGTGGATTTTATTACAATTATTGTAATACAATCAATATATTCAACTTATGTGATTTATAAATGAGGAATCTAACTATAAAGATGATCATTGAGCCTCGGACTTTCTCAGAATCAGAGGAGTGTTCAGAACTGTAATGAAGATGTTCCTCGTGCCTTGAATGCTTCATTGTAATTGGCTGATTGACACATGCTTCCTCCCACCACATGTTGAATCTGTGGATCTTCTATTCAACTAAACACATTCATAAACACAGTTAGCATAATTCCATTATTTATTTATTTTAAATAGTAAAAAGGGGCAAGATTTTTCGTGCCCATAACAATTTGACCATATAAGTATCCTCAGCAATAACATAATTAAAGACTATGGGCCTGATTCAGAGATGTACACAAACCCCAATGGTTTATATACATCGCTGATGGTGTGAGATTTGCGCATGCGCAGATGCCGCACTGCTCGTTCTGTGAGAACGCACACAGTGCCCCCAAGCCGCAGCATGATAGACATGCGGTCGCCGTTTGGGGGCGTGGACGGTCAGCATTCTCAAAAAAGGGGGTGTGTCTGCCTCATTTTTGATGCATGCTGAGGCCAGTGTTTGCTTCCTCTAAGTAAGGCAGCTTCACTGGCCCTAACAGCGTGATTACACTGGCCATCCTGAGTAACATGAGGGTTACTCAGATGGCTGATGTTCACAATGATGATCCGATGCTGCGTTTTCAGATGCAGCAGCGAATCAGAGAAGCCAGCAGAAGCAGTCTATTACAAAAGATACCTCCTGTGACATTATCATATTATTGCACAGCCGCTGCGTACAAAGTCGCAGCAGCTGCTCTGTAGTTTCCATCTCTGAATCAGGCATTATATTTAATAAATAAATATATACCAAGGCAATAACCCATCAATAGCTTCAAACTGTGCTCCATTCGGTCCTAAACGCTGACTATCAAATAAATACTATACTTTACAGTTCTAAAAGGTAAGTCCTCAAAAACTCAACTAGCCATATCTTTGTACAAGTACATTTTAGGATAGTGACCCAGGTTATAAGCGCTGATTAAAAAATGCAATTGTAGCGTGATATGTACAGCAGTCTATGGAAATTCATAAACAATTTAGGGCGAGTGCATAATTTAACAATATGCTGTACAGAATGATAAAAGTGGGAATACAATTCAATGTCTTATCTGGAATTCCTTTAAATGTAAAGGAAGTTGCAGAGTAATTGCTTTCATTGATACTTTGACTCAATGCAGCAACTTATGCCTTTCATATAAATGTATATTATTATGGATGCTCCTGTCTCTCTTCCAGTCACTATTTTATAGTACATAAGGGCTTCTTAGGCTGTGACCCACAGTGTATATGTCTCCCGATCTGCTAGACATAACAATAATTTCTTATCAATTCCTTTAAATTTAGTGGAATGATGAGTCCACTCAAAGCTATTGCACTGTGCTTAGGTTGAGATTGATCAAATCATGGAAAGAGATAAAGTACCAAGCATTCAGCTCCTAATTGTCATTTCACAGGCTGTGCTTGAAAAATGATAGATAGAAGCTGATTGGTTGGTACTTTAACTCTTTCTATCCTGCCCCTGAACAGTCTCTGGGGTCTATTCATAAAGATATTGCATTTTGAAAGATTTGCATAAACTTTAAATTCTTTTATTATGTAAAAATTCATGAAGACGGAAAGTGACAAGTGTGATTTTTTTTTTAACAATTGGTATACCAAGTGTGAAAAGTGAATAAACCAAGATTTGGGTCAACATATATTGAAAGTTCTCTTGAATTTATGGACATTTTATTAATAACCGCAAAATACCCAGTCAGATAAATGTATCGAGTTTTGTTCTTGCTAATGCTTTCATTGCTTATCCTTTCCTGTCATAATAGTCAGATCCACTGAGAAGAAAACATATATTCACAGTATGGCAAATTCAATTCCGAATTGCTCAGCTCACTAAGATGGAGTGAAAGTGTCAACATGACAAGAAAATAGAAGAGGAGACCTGGAGGACAGATTTAATCTGTTCTGTGTTAGTGTTATTATGGTGAACACTGCCACACTCAGGAACTTTGCATGCAAACCTGTAACTTTTGTCCTTTTTGCATCACTTGAGATGACCTTAAATCTAGAGATGTGTGCCAACCCTCATGTTTTGGTTGTGGTTTTGGATCTGGATTGGATTTGCTAAAACCTCACCTCCGTGTTTTGTTTTTCGGTTTTGGTTTTGGATCTGGATTTTTTCTTAAAAAATCATAAAAACACTTAAAATCACATAAAATGGGCCTGTTTTTGTTCCTACAGTATTATTAACCTCAATAACATTTAATTCCACTCGTTTCCTGTTAATTTTGACCACCTCACAGTTCACTATATTGTTTTCATCCAGTTTAAGCCCAAAATTTGCACCAAGCTAGCTGGATGACTAAGCTAAGCAGCAGCAGTGGGCGGCACAAACACCTGGCAGTTCAACTTCCAACATGGCACATCAGGAAACAAATGTTTTTATTACTCAAGAGAGGCCTGAGGGAGTTGGAGTATATATGTAGTTGAAGCCAGGGCAGGGACAGGAATGGTTGATTGGTAGTAATTTTAGTTAAAATTTTTGTTTCCAAAGAAAATTTATGAGGGAGAAGGGGAGAGGAGGAGACATTTACAAAAAACTATTTGACACATTCACATCAGTCCTTGCCCCAGAAGAATCATTGAGGGCCATGCCTGCTGCTGCTCTTGGGAGTTGATTTTCTCATCCCAGAAGGGTACCAGGAAGACTTCTATTAGTGCTTCCACATGAAAAAACATTTCCCAACCTGTACAGGAACATTAAAAAAACATAGTTAGTTAGTGGCCTCCAAACTGCCACTTAACCAGCACAAAGATATTAAGGGGTAAATTTAATTTACTAAAGTGAGACTTTTTAGAAGTGCATTTTAGAAGTGATGTTGACCATAGCAACCAATCAGATTCTACTTAACTAGTCACTTTCTAGAAGATAATAGCTAGAATCTGATTATTTTCTATGGGCAAGCAACATCACTTCTAAAACTCACTTCTAAAAACTCTTAAATTAAATTTACCCCTTACAGTCTTACGTTGTCTTTCTTGAGAATCCTGTGCCAACTTCTGCTTCAGTTCAACTGCCGTTGTACCCACTGTCCACTTAACCGGAGCAAATATTGTGGACAGACAGAACATAGTAGCAAATGCAACATTTAAGATTCAAGGTTTAAGTCTTACGTTGTGTCTTGAGCGCCATGCCTGCTGCTGGGAGTGGATTTTCATCCCAAAAGGGATGAAGACACTGTTTTTTCTTTCTAATGGACACAGATCTGAAGAGATGTAAATAACTACTGACAGGAAAAAGAGGCAATTTGGAGGCCCTTACACAAACTGCATTTGCTTTACTTGAGCTGCCCACCTTCCAGTGTGTACTCAAAGAGTTTTCAGCACAGCCGGGAACCTTGTCAGTAATCGGCCTGAGACTACTTCCACAAAATGTGGAAAAGAAGATGCCCATCAAAATGAATTACAAATTCTATGAGAAAGACCTTTACCATCAATTACGTGCAAAAATTACAGAGGCACCTGTAATGATGGATTCCAGTGGGGACAAATTAATATTGTGTGAAGAGCATGATGTATACATCACCCCAGATTATACCATCACCCAAGCCTATATCGTCATCCCATCCTGTGTTGTGTATAAATTACAGCTGCGCTCCCTGTTAGATTGGGGATTCATTGTCCACTTAAGTAGATGTGAGCTCCATTTTAGTCCATATCATCACCACACCCCCTACACATCTTCTGATCTGGGCTACAGGAGGAGCTGCTGCACTCTGGAATACGGTTGCATGGAGTTACCCCTCTGCCTCGATGAAATTCAGGTAGAGGAGCAATGGGTAGGGACACTATAATCAGAGAATGCAGTTTTAGCTGCTTGATTACATTTTTTAAACCATATCCTCTAATTTCACCTTTGAAAATGTTTATGCAAATCTCAGCAGAGGCATTTTGTGATGTCATGGGAGGGAGAGCACCCGAACGAGGCAGCAGCCTCTTGATAAATGACACAGGCAGCACAGCACCCCTTTGTACCTATGTTGCTGATAAATGTGGCTAACGTGCACACACAAATTTTTTTTTTCATTTTTCACTGGTGGTGTGGCTAACATGCACACACAAAATTTTGTTTTTATTTTCACACTGGTGGTGTACACACAAAAAATAGTTTTTATTTTCACACTGGTGGTGTAGGTAACATGGACACACCAAAAAATAGTTTTTATTTTCACACTGGTGGTGTAGGTAACATGCACACACCAAAAAATAGTTTTTATTTTCACACTGGTGGTGTACACATAAAAAAATGTTTTTATTTTCACACTGGTGATGTACACGCAAAAAAATGTTTTTATTTTCACACTGGTGATGTACACGCAAAAAAATGTTTTTCTTTTCACACTGGTGATGTGGCTAACAGCCACACGCACACACAAAAAATTGTTTTAATTTTTTCACTGGTGGTGTTGCTAACACGCACACACAAAAAATTGTTTCTATTTTCACACTGGTTGTGTGGCAGGCTAACATGCAAACACCAAAAAATTGTTTTTATTTTCACACTGGTGGTGTGTGGCAGGCTAACACACACACAAAAAAATTGTTTTAATTTTAACACTGGTGGTGTGGCAGGCTAACACGCACACACATAAAATAGATTTTATTTTTTTCACACTGGGGCTGAAGAGCACCCCTGAACGAGGCAGCAGACCCTTGATAAATGAGGCACAGGTAGCACAGCACACCCTGCACACCTATGTTGCTGATAAGTGTGGCTAACTGGCCCGCACACACACAGAAATAAAAATTAAATACTTTATTTTTCCCCCCTGATGGACAGAGCACCCCCTGGACAACACAGCAGCACAGCCAGCCCCTATAGACAACAGCCAGCCATGGAGCCTATGGAGTCGACAGGACAACAGCCAGCCAGCCCAAGTATATATGGATATTATTGACAACAGCCAGTCCCTTTGGAGTGGACAGGACAACAGGAAGCCAGCTCCAGTATATGGACAACAGCCAGCCCCGCCCCCTATGGACATAAGCAGCCAGCCCCTGACACAACAGTTACCAGCCCTTATGCACAGCAGCAGAACAGCACAGCACAGCTCCCAGCTCCCTCAGCCGAGCTCCCGGCTCCCTCCCTCTTCAATCTCCACAGCCAGAAATAAAAATGGCGGAGATCGCAGGACCTTTATAGAATCCAAAACCTGTGAGAGCCCGACAGTGGGATGATGACGTTTTGCCTCGTTTTCAGATTCGAGTCAGGTGGTAAAACCAGAGCTGACTCGGATCCCCTAAGTTCGGGTGGGTTCGGATCTCTGAGATCCAAACCCACTCATCTCTACTTAAAACAGGAACAGTTACTGTAAAATCACACAATTTGGGCTTTTTTTGTTCCTACAGTATTAACCTCAATAAAATTAATTAACACTCGTTTCTTTGATCACCTCACATCTTACAATATTGTTTTCATCCAGTTTAGGTCAAAAAGTTGCACCAAGCAAGCTAGCTGACTAAGCTAAGTGGCAGCAGTGGGCAGCACAAACACCTGGCAGTTCAACTTCCAACATGGCACATCAGGAAACAAATGTTTTCATTAATCAAGAGGCCTTAGGGAGTTGGAGTATAGTGGAGTGGGAGTTGACCTTAGGGAGTAGTCAAAGGCAAGAAAAGGAAGGGTTGATTCGTAGCAAATTTAATTTTTTTTTTTTTATTCCAAACCAAATTTATGAGGTAGGAGGGGAGAGGAGGGGAGAACATGGGTGAACAATATGTCCCATGTTTTGCATACAAAATCAACTTGGTGGTTCAGAATATTTTTTTAAATTAAAAGGGCATGCAGGAGATGCTGTCTGTGGCCATAAATATTTTTGGACATTTTCATCATTCAGCAACTGCATGTCAAAGATTTCAGCAGCTGTGGCAGTTCAACTTCCAACAAGGTACATCAGGACACAAATGTTTTTATTAATCAAGAGGCCTGAGGGAGTTGGAGTATATATGTAGTTGAAGGCAGGGAAAGGAAGGGTTGATTTATAGTAAATTTTATTAAAGTTTTGGATTCCAAAGCAAAATTATTAAGGAGGAGGGGAGGCATTTACAAAATATATTTTAATCATTCAGTCCTTACCCCAGTTGAGCTCTTTGGTGGTTCTGCATTTTTTTTTTAAATGAAAGGGGCATGCAGGAGATGCTGTCTTTTGCCATAAAAATTTCTGGACATCTTTGGCATTCAGCAACTGCATTTCGATAACTTCAGCGGCTGTGGCAGTTCAATTATCAAGACGACACATCTAGGAAAGAGAATGGCACTGCAGTGGCAGACAGGATGGCAGTTTAATAAACAATAACAATAATGTTTGTCATCTACACAAAAAGACAGTCAGCAATGCTCCAAACAGCACATAATGCAAAGAAAAAAGGTGCAAGATTGAATTGTCCTTGGGACCTCCTACCGACGGGAGCAATGAGCACCTGCCCATTGGAAGTGTTACATGTTACACATGTATATTTATGAATGGCACATACTTATGTTTGTGAAGTATCCCTTTCCATATGTTTTCAATAAAACAAATAAAAAGATACAAATAAATAACACATAAAAAGTCATTAGAAAAAAAATGCTGTTACATGGACCTGCATAAATTAGCCATTGCGAGTGCATAAGTGAGAAGAGAGCTCCTGATTCTGCAGCTGGTCAGACCTGCCACAATGGCAAGATGGCCGCTGATGTGCATCAGTGGTACTGATATTTACACAGGTGTGCATCGTCGGAACACAGGTAAGTAGGCAGCAGTTGACGTATTTATGCTCAAGTGATCTTTGCTAACATTAGCATATTTTAGCAGCTGCGTTGCATCTGAAAATACCTCTATGGTCGCATTAGCTTCCACAGTAGTACTGCAGATAAATAAGGCGGGTTAATAATAAGAGCAAAGGTCTAGGTATCAAATTGTATTTGAGAGAGATGACCAATATCTCAACTAAACTTTACAAATTTGTTATGGTTGGTCCAATATTTTTCTTCTCATCCAATAATTGTTTAAATTATTTATTCTGGTTTGAAACATGAAACTTGCGATATCTGTGCACATTTTTGCATCTGTTCCTGTAATTCATGTCATGGATAGTCATGTCATTAAGTACCGTACCTGCTACGCATTACACATATTTCCCCCATGGTGTATCAAAAAGAAACTGCAAGAACTGTAATTATCAGAATTGCATTTCCAATATCATCACTGACTATCCTTACACGTAATGTTCCCATGTATGGTTTTGCTGATTATTTTGAGGTCCTGAACCAGACAGTATTGAGCAAATTACAAAAAGCAAACCCCTTTTTTTATTCATCTTGAGCTGTAGACCTCATTTTCCTATTGTCATATTATTCCTATGCCCACTTTAACGCCAAGCACTGCAGCATTCTGATTACCATATCTTGTTGCATCCTCTACTTACAAATACCATTTTGGAATGTAATAGCTTATTGACTTTGTACAAGTAGCTGAAATCATTTTTCCCCTATTGCATATAAGATTTGTGTATATTTCATGTTTCCATTATTTTCACTTTCAGGTAATTGTTTTTTCATACCCCTGGAACCTTTAAATACTTCCTTCCTTTCTTTATTTTATTTTCATTTGTTTGGTAAGAAAGGGAATAGGTGGGATTATTTTCCAGTATGCTTGCACTAGGTGCATAATGTACGGTATATGACAACACAGTCTTACTAATGTCCATCAGAAAGTATATGAATATTTACAGCAAGTTCATTTAGACACTCTAGAGGTCTTGTGGATAAATGATGTGTATTATGTTTTCAGTACATATTTGCATTGATATATTCATACAGTATATAGTATGGACATGACATTTATTCTGATTCTCCCACAGTAATAAGATGTAGAGTATTGTAACAACGAATGATTGTTTGTGATGTGGAAATCTACATGGCAAAAAAAGAAGGTAGCCATGTGGCTAAATGCTTTCATTAGCATCCATTTTATAAATACAACTTACAACATAGATTCAGGGCCAAATGTAATAGGGTGAGAGTTTAGAAAATATGAGAGTTGTGCAGTTACCTCTCACACTTTTTAAACTCAGACAATGTAAAAGAGTCCGAGAGCATGCAAATTCGCATGTTTTCAGAGAAAAAAAAACTCACGATTTAAACTCTCATCCAGATGTTTTCTCATTTTGAAGATAAAACTTGACCAATGTGAGAGTTTACTGCTAAAGTCTCACATTTTGTAAACTCTCACCGTATTACATTTGGCCCTCACTGTTTAAAACTTATTGTGCATATGTTTCACTGACTGAAGTACACATACTGTATAATTGCCAGCTAACCCTAATTTCCACAGGCAGTGCCAGATTTAAAAGATTTGCCAGTAGGAATTGTAATGTCCTTGCAATATGTCTAATATAAAATAGCAGTCAGTGGCACAAAAGAGGCGATCAGGTGGTCAGCAGTGAATATGGGGAAGATGTATCAAACCTTGGAGAGAGATTAAGTGGAGAGAGATAAGGGTCTATTACTAAGCAGTGTTAGGAGACAGAGTGAAAAGTGATAAGGTGCCAGCCAATCAGCTCCCAACTGTCATTTTTCAAACACAGCCTGTGAGATGGCAGTTGGGAGCTGATTGGCACCTTATCACTTTTCACTCTGTCTCCTCACACTGCTTAGTAAATAGACCCCAAAGTACCAACCAAGCAGCTTCTCTCAGTTTACAGGCTGTGCTTGAAAAATGACAATTAGAAGCTGATTGGTTGGTATTTGGACTCTCTCCACTTTATCTCTCTTCAAAGTTTGATACATCTCTCCCTTAGTTAACATTCACTATGTGTGTCACTCCAAGTAGCATTTCAGCCATGGCAGGATCCCAGCACCGGGCATTGGGTGTGGGCTCAGAATCCTGGCATTAAACAAAACCCTCTCTCCCCACAGCCTAAACCTAACCAGCCCCTCCACAGCCTAACCTAACCCTTCCCCCACAGCCTAAACCTAACCCTCCTCTCCAAAGCCTAACCCTAACCCTTCCTCCCACACAACCTAACACTAAACCTCCCCCTAGTGCCTAACCGTCCCCATTCCCTCAATATTTACTGTCGGGATGTCAACGGTCAAGATGCTGGCCCTGGGATTCTGACTGGTGTTGGTATTCTGGCACCGGTATTCTACTTGCCGGCATCCTGACCACCGGGAATTCAACTACATCCCAGCACCGGTATAGTGAGGTTAATATAGTGACTGGCAAAATAGTCACTATCAACCTCCCGTACCCAGCCCAAAAGAAGATGCTTGATGTTTGAGAGGTGTTGATAAAATAGCTTAAAAACTGAAATAAGTATCACAGTAATAGTCTATACAGTATGTAGATATAGATGTCCCCACATACATTATTGATGCAGTCGCTCCAAATAGCCTTTGTTAACTCCCAGGTCTTGTGCAACTCTGCTTGTTTTTTGTCCAAAAATGTGTCTTAGGGCCATATTCAATTAGCAGCGATATATATCGCCGATTTTTCATGTAAAAATTGAGAAAACTTTTCTCCATTTTAAAAAAGGGGGAAAATGTGCAAAATCCTTATTTTTTTGTAAAAATGTGGGGATTTCTTACAGTACCCTTTGGACAGCCCCCCTAATGATACTTTAGCAAAAAAAAATTTTTCGTAAATTGATTACTTTGGCGAAAAACGACTGCTGAAATTTTGCGGGTGCAATAATATTGCCGCTAATTGAATACGGCCCTTAGTCGCAATGCTATGCGACAAAACCACTTAACAAGACAGCACTGATTTAGTTGATGTGTGACACTGTGTTTGAATCTGTACACAAAGTTCTATGATGCCATACCATGTTCCGTTGTTCTTTATCTGTGACTTACGTGTACATATTTAAATCTAATTCCTGTGCGGTTAAAGTCGCAGCCCAGCGTCACTAGTACAAATTGAGTGGTGTTTCACTGAATCTGTTGTGCAAATATAATGAAAATTTAAAGAAAGAGATGCTACACTACACCGCTCACTGTAGTTCTCTTGCGCTCCAGCGTTCAGACCTTCAGGTCGCCAAGGTGCGGTGCCGCACTGAACGGCGGTCACTGAACATCATTCCTATCCTTGAACATGCCGAACCTGATGAGCATCGTCAGGTTGATGGGCATGTTCAGCAGACAGTCGGGGACAGCAAGGACCCAGAGTGCACACGCATCGCTGGTCCTTGCTGACTATCCATTGCACGACTTTGTGAACAATGTGACCAAAACCTCCTGGTTTTGGTCGGATTGTTCACAAAGTTGTGCAATGGATAGGCCCCATAACACTTGTGTAAATGGAACAAATAGAACATTTAATTAGGTGCCTAAATAAAATACAAGTGTATTTTAGAGAGTAGTTAGAGATAGCTGTCTATGAGTTTAGCTTTATGCAGTATCTCATACAAAATCTTACATACATTATAAAGCATCCAAAATGTGTGAAACACACTAGTGAATGAACAATAAGGAGTGCCGTCACAACATAATTAATGTTGTTTTGAGGGCCCAACTGGCCTCAACTGTCATTGCTGTTATCTTTGTTCAGCTGCTGAACCCAATTGCCCTGCATTACCTGGATCAAACAACTCCATTACCACTCTCTCCTACCACAGCCAATACCTACTACAAAATATCCACATTCATATATATCTCTCAGATCACACTACTATGCACCTACTCAAATTACTTTCTCCTGCTCACTTTCACCACAGTTCTCTCTAAACTCCTATTTTATGTCTAACACCTTTTCCCCTCATTAAACTCACCTCACTGCTTGTCTCCTTACTTGTCTGCCCCCATTAACTGTACTGATACCTGCATCAACTTCACTCTTCTGGTTCACTTTTTAACTATTTATTAGCTCATTTAGTGTCTATACCTCTGGCACATCCCCCCCTTCCAATTGAACTCTGGTGGGGTCCCATTTCTCACTGAATTAATCTTCTTTTTGTGAACTAATTCTCTTATTAAGCTTCATGCATGACGTCAACATTGGCAACACCCAAACCCAGCTCTCCTAAAGGTCAATTAGCAGAAACAAATATTGAAATGAAAATTAAATGAAAGTAATAAATGAATACAATAAACACTTTCTGTTGCATCTGTACATTATTCCCTAGGCATGGGCCTAATTTGTTTACATGGTCTTCCCTGTATAGTCTTGTTTATAAGGTCACTCTTCAATAAATATATAGAAAATTATATAAGACTGCCAAATAAATGATGTAATTGAAAACTTCATGTATGAATTATGTGACTATGCAGTTTAAGAGTGACTTTTTCCATTTTTAGCAGTTATAGGATCCCATTAAGGGAAAGAAGGTGCTACATTAAGTCAATAATGCAGAAGTTAAAGCTCCTAATGGATAGTGTATATAATAAGTAGTGCACATTTTAAAAAGCATTACATTTATACAAAGTAAAAGACAAAGTTAATGGGTCTTTGATTTTTTTCCTTTTAAAGTCACTTCTTTGATGAAAATAGCTAGAATCTTTAGCTATGTCTATAATAATCATCGCATCTTGAGATTTATCTTATAGAAGGGTCAAATATTCATTTCCACAACTAATGAGGTTGTGAAGACCTGCTGAGTGTAATTTTATAAGGTTACTTTTTATTTAAAATGTTTTTGCCTACCTTGTGGTTATTGATGGCTTAGACTAAAAATAAGTTTTGAAATTTATATTTGACCCTTTAATGACTACCCATAGGAGATTCGAGTATAGTGTTGCAAAGGCTACAAAAGGAAAGTTTTATTAACCATTTCCTTAAAAGGTATTTTTTATTAAGGTAGTAAGGGAGCAACGCAGCGATTTTGGGGTAGACTAGTTTATAGCCACAGATAATACAAAGCAACATTTTCACCATTAATAGTGGCATATGAATGTTGGCTTCTAATGCAAATAATGACTGAGTTATATATAATGTTTTCATCAAACTATGAGACAATTTTACTGAAATTTGTGCAAAACCCACATATGTCATTATTGCATTATGACATTTGCTGTTTACGGATTTGTTTATCTACACAGTTACACAAGAAGTGACACTTTTGGGCTATAGAAGTATACACAGTTGTACCAAAGCACTTCTAGATTTTGATCAGTGAATATTCCACTGTTGAGGAAATATAATATATTGTATTCAGCTTCATTTAATTTATGTATTTTGACATACAGTATTTATTTTAAACTATTATGATGGTTATTTTTGAAACAGTATATGATTAAAACATTTAAACATTCTTTGAACACCAAGGCATGTATAAATGGCTCTAATTGCTTGAAATGTACCTGGCTTGAGACCAGATTATTTACAGTAGTTAGGTCCATATTATTATTTTCCTTTAATTTTTTTCTTCCTCTCTTTATATTCTCATACACATAGGCAGTGCTAAGTTACAGATAAACCACTACATAGATAACATTTAAGTTAACATTGTCTCTGTTTTCCATCACATTTGACCTAGGCGAAGGTGGAAGTAACTACCTAAAAGTGTGAACATATACTGTATATGCAGCAGGGACCTGCTGTGCACGAGCGGGTAACCTGAGAGAGCAGCAGCACAGCACCCCCGGGTGACACGAGTACAGGGTCGTAGAGAGCGCCGCGGGGCTCCGGTAAAGTGGGGGGCACGGCCTAAACGCTGGAGTTGTGGCCACGCCCCCGTGAAGAAGAAAACATTTTTTTTTGCAGCGTCGGGGAGGGGGAGCTGTGAGCCCCTCAGCCCGGCGCAAAGCCAGAGGGCGGCGCTCTCTATGGCCCTGGCCATGATACTTTAACTTCTTTCCTATGTCACCACCAGTGCTGCACCGCTCGCTCCCCATCAAGGCTAATTAGCATATGAGGAGCAGCAGTATGTAGCACTGAGATCAGGTGTACAATTTACTCTCAGCTAACACTGACTACTCTCAACTTCTTTCCATCTTCAAAATCCTTTTTTAATATTCGGGGTACTCTCATTGCACCACTTGTACTGGAGGTCCTTGCACTGTTATAACAAGGTCCTCCTTATGGTGAGTCCAAAAGCAGATATCCTTACACTCATTCACGTCTCGGAGCAGACTATGGGGTACTCTCACTTTTTGTATTAATACCTGGCACACAAGGAGCAGCAGCTGCACTATAGCACGCCATAGAGGGATCTGTCATTTTCTATTTTCTTTTACTTATCTTTATATATGCAATATCCACTGTATGCCATCATTTGTGATCATTTAAGGTATAGCTAGCCTTTAAGCGGATACTTTGATATTCCTTTCATTTATTTGACAGAGTGTGACATTTATGTATATCTGAGATAACTCTGGATTGCTACATGGAATATGTAATTGCATTATAACTGTTATTTTAAAATTTGAGAGGAACTGATTTCACCATATCATCTATACATTGCCGTCAATTGGCAATATTTCATTTGAACTGTACTACCACCTCCTATATAGTAATTCATGATTTCCTACTAAATGAACCTGGTGACTGACTGTCTGCTGCGATAATATTAGAGCATTTGTGCCTCTGGATTGAACTGTACTGCCTTATATATTTTCTTTGCTTTTCCTCATAATGAGCTCTTTTGTTTTTACTCTTATATGTTGGTTTAGAATATACCTTTTGAATATTTAAATTGTTTATAAAAAGTTAAGTTTTATTCGCAATTGATAACGAGTGCCCCCCCCCCCCCAAAAAAAGAGAGTTTCTTTTCTCAATGTTTTGTACTGTATATAAAGCATCAGACCATAATAAAATGGCAGAGGTCACATTATCGGGTTAATCTCCCAATTTCTACATTGTATTGACTTATTTGTAATGTTATACTGTACATGTACGTAAAAGTTATGATGCATTTTTACTGTTGCTCATGGATATATGAGTTTGTAGATGTAGTTTTACCTGTGTCTACATGTGTCCCTGTTTGTGACTATATTATGCAAATGAACGCCTGACTGGTATATAAGAAGGCCATTGCTAGGGTAAGCCACACCTACTGACCAAGTCCAACTGTGACAAAATGCATAGGGCATGACCCAACACGTGTATCGTGGTGACATCATCGGCTGCTATCAGAGGCTTGTATTTTTCCCCTGGAGATTGGGACAGTGTATAACAGGGATTTCCATTGATATTAGTAAAGGTATATTATGCTTTATCATTATTGTGTACTCTCTGTTTTTTCATATGTCCAAAACTGTATACCTTGTGGTAAGCATATTGGATGAAGCTGCCCTACATTTAAAGAGAAACATTGTATTTGGACTGCTTAATGAACTTTGTTCAAGTAAGCATCATTTGTATATATCAAGCTGTTTGTACTATCCAAAAGTTTAGGTTGGGTAAGACAGATAAGTGAAGAAAAGGGGTGAGGTATAGAAGGGATTGTTAATAAAGGGTGTCACGGGCAACTAATTCTGGAAAAATGGATATGGTGTTTTAGAGGGGATGTAGTGAATTAGCCAGGGCACGGGATGCCGGGGGTCAAAATCCTGGCGCCAAAATCCTGACACATGGACAGAAAACCAGCACCGGAAAACCGATATCATTTGAAATGCTGACGTCGGAATCCCAACAGCCGGCATTTTGAATGTGAGTATAGTGGCCTGTGTTAGCTTTTACCAACGGGGGGAGGGTTAGGTTTAGGTACCATGAGAGGGTTAGGGTTAGGCTGCGGACAGGGGTGTGTTAGGGTTAGGCACCACAGGGGGAGGGTTAGGTTTAGGCACTAAAGGGAGGTTAGGTTTAGGCACTAACATAGAGGGATAGGGTGCAGGGAGTGTTAGGGTTAGGATGCAGGAACTGAAGGTTAGGGGGTGAAGGGGGGAGGGTTAGTATACTTATGGAGGCCATGTCGGGATTCTGAGCATTGGGGTGCCCCTGTCTGTGTTTTAACGGCCAGCATCCTGACTGCCAGTCTCCCTTACCCAACCCATTTAAGAGCATACTTGCCATTTAATGTATTCCAAAGAAAAAATTAACCAGATACAGTTCATCACTTCAGATCCAGAAGGGAAATTTAGTTTTTTAAGTCTTACAGCATTATAAATATGCATAAGTTTTATTTCCAAGGAGCGATTTATTGAGTATATGGGCAGGGATAAACAGGGACGTGGATAGTGGTGATCTGTTCAATCATATTTAGAATTATTTTCCAATACATAGAGATTAACAGTATTTCTTTCACTTTACAGTGGTGCTAGAAAATATGACCTCTTTAGAATTTTCTGTATTTTATGCATAAATGCCTTAAATGTGTTCTGATCTTCATCTAAGTCAAATATATAGTGATAACCCAATAACTAAAATATCACATAAAAGGATATGCTTTTTTAGTACTTAATTGATCAAAATGATCCAACAGTAGCAACATAGCAACTGTCCGCTCTCAGCCAATCAGCACTTCCCCATTCAATCTTAGGATAGTGCCCGCTAGTGACCTGTCATTTTTCTCTAGCACTGTACAACAATGTGTATAGTGCATGTCTGTGGGATTCGGCGCTTGTTTTGTTTATTTCCCCAAAACTTATGGATGCCTACATAAACAAAAGAGGAGCCCATTTGGTAAGTATGATTTTTTTTTTTTAAACAGTCAGTGTGTGTATATGTACTGTGTTTATTTTAATATTTTTTTTACAGATGGACTATGATGGTAAAAGCTAAATCTGGGCCTGCTAAATTTAGTAATGGTCCCATTGACACAGCTTCTCCCTACCAATTGTTGGCTAAACTTGTATCATTAGACAAACTTTTTCTTAGGATTCTATCATATAAAATTGAATTGGGTGCATTTTGATCCACATCATCACCTTCCCTTTCTTGGGTCCTATAGTGGAACATTTTTAAAAGGTACTTGTTGGCATTTGGTTATGAAAGTGAAAAGTATGTTGCAGCAAAGACATGAATTATAGAAGCTTGAGAGGCACAAAAAACTGACACCCAACAATTTTGTTATAGACAGTTATACAGACAATGGAAACTGATAAAGTCTGTATCCAACCTACTGTAACATCTGAACTCCTGCACCAGCGATCTCCAAACCACTAGCCATGGGATGTAGTCATAATCCTGGTGTGCAGAATGCTGGCACCCAGTGCCGGCACACCGTCTGCTGGCATACCAACGGTAAATAGTGGGGTTAGGGGAAGAGTTAGGGTTATGGGTTAGGGCAGTGCCAGATTAAGGTCCAGGTGGGCCTAAAGCTGAAATTTCTGAAGGGCCTATTGTGTGATGCTGCAAGGGGTGGGAATTCGGATACGGGGATGTGGTATACACAGGGGGTGTGGTCTGTACTGTGGGTTTTTGGTTAACACCATGGAGGGCATAGCTACTGTCTACCATCAAACACCTAAATCTCTGTTCCCTTATCGCTTATATGACGTACCCACACACATTATCTATCTATCTATAAATACATACATACAATGATCGCACCAACACAAAAATTACAGTACATTATGTGAGCCCAAGGGATTCATAATTTATAAAATTTGAGGTCCTACCTCACAACTTCAGGGTCCCATCATAATGTAAAACAGTTTATGATAAATAACAAAACAATAGCGTAACCAACATTTCTGTAAAACACAATGCTTATGCTTTATGTAATCAGTGCATATAATTGTAGACAAACAAAGAGGAGCATTAACCCTAAATATGTTTGCAGTGTAGTTTAGGACAAGAGGGGAGCAATAAATCATATACACAGACTGCATGCATCAAGCTTGCAGGGCAGAGAACAGTTAAGGTGCCTACACACTTGGCGATCTGCACATGATCCCACGATGTGTACGATTTCCCTTGAAACTCCTCCCGATCAGTCCTGTACACGATTTGGTGTTTAACGTTTCCAATTTACAAACGATCTATGGTGCATCCAAACTGTTTCCAGTGCATTGTGTCCCAGATTGGCAGATCTGCCTTACTGCATGGCATATCTGATGATGCAATGTGCGACAAGCGGGGACGCACATCGCATCGTGATTGTGAGTGGGGACTCACGATTTGGGCATTTATTACACGATCTGTCGTTCTGATGCATCAGAATCGGCCAGATCGTGTAAAAAATCTGTAAGTGTGTAGGTACCTTTAGAGATGAAGATTGGATGGCCCTGGCTGAGAGTTAAGACATCCGCTATTCAATTTTTATTTATAATATCTTCCAAAAGCAAAATAGAAGAATCAAAGCTATGTACATACAGCCACATGCACATACAACTGTCCTCCCCACCGCCAAAACTCGCTTTTTCTCTTTTTTTACACAAGAGATTTTTAAATAATGGCACACTGAGGATGCTAAAATGATAATCAACATTGTTTTTATTGTCCCCGATACACATTATGTCACATCGTAGTTCCCCCTATACACATTATACCACATCATAGTGCCTCCAATACACATCATGCCGCATCATAGTGCCTCCGATACACATTATTCCACATCATAGTGTCTCCGATACACATTGTTCCACATCATAGTGCCTCCGATACACATTATGCTACATCATGGTCTCGCAGATACACATTATGCTACATCATGGTCTCGCAGATACACATTATTCCACAACATAGTGCCCCCAATACACTTTATACCACATTGCAGTATCCCTAATACACATTATATACACATTATACACAAAAATATACTGGTAGGTTAATTGGCTGCCAACACAAATTAACCCTACTGTGTGTGTGAGCATGTGGTAGGGAATATAGGCCCTCATTCAGAGGCGGTCGGAGGATGCAAGCGGTCGCTCAGAAACTGGGCGGCCTCTTGCATCCTGACCGGCCGCCGCTGTTTCGGTCGTTAGGCTGTGGGTTAACACCCACAGCTCTAATGACTGCTAGGGTGATGGTCGCGATGGTCATTGACCATCGTGACCATCGGGGCTTACGACGAGACCCTAGGGTAGGGTCTCACTTGTCGTAAGCCCCGGAGAGCTAGTGATGTCAGTGGGGCCTCCCCCAAATGTCAGGTGTTCCCATGGGAACGCCTCCGTTTGGGCTGCCACCCCCCCGGCCCGCCTTCCAAATGGGGCGAGCTGTCAATCAACATCGACAGCTAGCCCCCTTTGGAAAGAGACCGCGTAAGACCGGCGCTGTCGGTCGTAGCGGGTCTCACACATGCGCACGAAGGAGCCAGGCTCCCTCGTGCGCATGCGCAGTAGACAAACATCGAGGCGGCTGTGCGGTCGTAGACCGTGCGGCCACCTCTGAATAAAGCCCATAGAGTGTAAGCTCCACTGCGGTAGGGACTGATGTGAATGGTAAGATATTCTCTGTAAAGCGCTGTGGAATATGTGTGTGCTATATAAATAACTGGTACTAATAATAATAAATTATGCCAGATCATGGTGTGAGAGATACACATAATGCCACATTGAAAAAAAGAAGTCACTTTATCAGGGGATCAGTTAGAACCCTCATCTACACACATAGGTGTTGTGGAAATGCATATCACAACAGTTCTTCAGGGCATCAGTCGGCATGCCAGCATGTGGCACACATCAGCCACTGACATGCGAGAGAGTGGGTTGTGGAGGATACAAGTTTAAAAGTTTACTGAAGTATGTGCACCTGAGGGTATTACACTCCTCACACTTTAAATCCATGACAGAATTGAAATGTCCCCCATGTCCTTGAAGTTGCTTTTCTACTGAGTTGAGCCGGGTGATGCTGCTTCTCCGCACCGGCGACAGTGAAACAGGCAGAGTGCCCAAAAACATTCACCACTGGGGAGCAAATGAGAAGTACAAAGGTGAATGACAAAGCAGGCTTGCCAGGGCTGCTTTACAGAGTCTGGGGCAAGCTGGGGGAATTCAATAGTCTCCCATCCCAACTGAATATGGCAAGGGGCAGCAATCATTGGTCCAACAGGCTTGCCCCCGCTCTGTGTTAGTGGGACCTATTGGGGGTCATCCTGGCAGCACAGCACCATTCCTCACCAGTGACCTGCTGTCGCAATAGGAGACGGCTGAACCAAAGTGGGGCAACGCATCGGCATCTGGATGAGGTCTGACACAGCAAGATTTAATTGGCTGCAGTGTATCCTAAAGGACACACTCATTTTGAAGAACTGAGTTGCTACCTGCCTAAACCATGTAAATGACATGATATTGCTCATAACTGTGTATATATATATATATATACACACACACGTCTGCTAAACTAGCACCCCGCTGTATGATGCGCTCGGCCACAAATATATTATATTTTTTCGTAAGGAGGTCTGGCCATACCTCCCTGAGCTGGCCATGCCCCAACCAGTACTGAGCCCTGGCAGAGCTGTTGATGGACCCTTGGGGTGGACATAATGAAATGATCACTCCATCATGTTCCCACTGTCCACTTCTGCCACCCCACGACACCTGCCTTGCTGATCTGGCTGCCCCCAGTAGTCAGTAAGTATGCACTAACCTGTGAGAAGGATCTTTGCATTCTCCCTGCTGCAGGCAGCTCTGCCTAGTCTGCATTTCTACAGGAAGCGCTCTTTCACTTTGCAAAGTTGCTGAGGGTCAGTGGGCGGAGCTTTGGGTGGCTGGGGGCGGAGCTTTGGTGGCTGGGGGCAGAGCTATGTGCACAAAGCATGATAGGGACATTGATGAGCAGGGGGAATGGGTGTGCTTCTGGTGGGTGGGGGAAGATTTGAGCACCAATGAGCAGGCAAAGCTAATGTGCAGGGCTTATGTTAGAGCAGCTCAAGTAAATGTTCGTTGTTTTGGGCACCCGTCGGGTTGGGCGGAGCTTGTGAACTGTCCAGGGCTGAATAGGCTGGTGATCTCCTGATGTCCGCACTCCGCTGGTTTTGACAGAAAAAAAATATTTTCAGTCAGCACTTTCTGAATTGGAATGGATGATGTGGGTCTATTTTCATTGGGGGCCTGGAGCTGTAGCTCCATCCGCCCCATTGTTAATCCGGAACTGGGTTAGGGTTACGCACAATGGGATGTTTTAGGGTTAGGAACTAGGGGGAGGGTTAGGTTAGGCACTATGTTGGAAGGGTTAGGTTTAGGCTACAGGGGAAAGTTAGCTTTAGGCACTAGGGGAGGAGTGTTAGATTTAGGGTGCAGGGAGGGCGGGTTAGGGGTAGGGTTAGGATACCTACCAACATGTGTCAATAGCCTAACACTGTTGGGATGTCAGCATTGGGATTCTGAGTCCTGGGATCCTAAGCTCCGGCATCTCATACCCAACCCCTAACCATATGGTTATGCATCCAGTGAATGATTAATCTACATATACCAGGTTTTACAGACTACCTCAATTGACCTGACTTCCAAATTAAGGCATACCCTATACATGTATATATCTCTCATTGAATCCTCCATCCATACATCCACATATCTCATTCATATCTCTCTCACTGCCCCCTCCACTTTGAGATTACTGTTCCCTCCATATAGCTCTTATTACACCTTTCTTATTTCTCTCATTGCCCCTCCAATTCTTCCTCATTGCTACCTCCATAGCTCTCTCATTGCCTCCTTATAGCTCTGTCATTGTGTCTTCCCTCCATATCTCACTGCCTCTTAATAGCTCTCTATACCTCCTCAAAACTCTTGCTGCCCCCTCACATCTCTCACTGCAACCAAATATCTCACTGCCCCTCACCTCTCACTGACCCCTATACAGTGACAGCTCCAGAGGTGGGGCTGCAGCACATTCCAAAATTCAAATAAGAGAAGCCACACCAACTGCCACCTGCTGGCTTGGGACTCACTGGCAGTTGGTGTGGCTCCCCTATTTGAATTTTGGATTGTGCTGCAGCATCACCTCTGGTGCTACCATTGCACCTATATATCTCACTGCCACTTACAGCTCTCTCTGCTACCTCACACGTCTCTCTGCCCCCTCCATATCTCTGCCATTGCACCCTTCCTCCATATATTTCTGTCACTCCATAGGTCTGATTGCCTCCACAATAGCTCCCACTGCCCCCTTACAGCTTGAACTGCCTGCTCTATATTAGGGGTGTGCATCGGTCAATTTTCGTGTTTTGTGTTTTGGTTTTGGATCTGGATCTTTCTTCGTGTTCTGGATCTGGATTGGTTTTGCCAAAACCACCTTTCCGTGTTTTGGGTTCTGGGTTTTGTGTTTTGGATCTGTATTTTTTGAAAAAAAGCATAAAAACAGCTAAAATCACAGAATTTGTGAGTTTTTCTGCTCCTATGCTATTATTAACCTCAATAACCTTAATTTCCACTAATTTCCAGTCTATTCTGAACACCTCACACCTCACAATAATGTTTTTATGTCCAAAAGGTTGCACCGAGGTAGCTGGATGACTATGCTAAGCGACACGAGTGGCCGGCACAAACACGTGGCCCATCTAGGAGTGACACTGCAGTGGCAGACAGGATGGCAGTTTGAAAAACTAGGCTGCAAACAGTACATAATGCAAAGAAAAAAAAGAGGTGCAAGATGGAATTGTCCTTGGGCTCTCCCACCCACCCTTATGTTGTATAAACAGGACATGCACACTTTAACAAACCAATCATTTCAGCGCCAGGGTCTGCCACACGACTGTGGCTGAAATGATTGGTTCATTTGGGCCCCCACAAAACAAGCTGGCAATTAATCTGTCCCTGCACAAACTGGCTCTACGGAGGCAAGATGTCGTCCTCATCCTCCACATTCACCGATTCCTCACCCTCTTCAGTGTTGTGTACATCCTCATCCTCACAGAGTATTAATTCGTCCCCGCTGGAATCCACCACCACAGGTCCCTCTGTACATTATGGAGGCTGGTCTCCCTGGAAGAGTTGATAATTCATTTTTATGAACATCATCTTCTCCACATTTTGTCTGAGCAACCTCCTACGCCTTTCGCTGACAAGGTTCCCGGCTGCACTAAACACTCTTTCGGAGTACACACTGGAGCGGGGGGCAACTCAGGTAAAATAGAGCCAGTTTGTACAGGGGCCTCCAAATAGCCTCTTTTTCCTGCCAGTACATGTACGGACTGTCTGACATGCCTACTTGGATGCTGTCACTGATGTAATCCTTTAAAAAGACAGATGCACAGCCCACACAATTCACAAAGACAGAAAAAAAAAGAAGAATTTTTTATTTTTTGTGGAGCGCACTTTGAGGGTTACACCACCCTTTAACAGACAGACGCACGCTTGTCGCTGCTGCTTTGAGGATGCAGGTGCGGCTACTGCACATACATTTCACACACAAACACAGAAAAAAAGAAGATTATTTTATTTTGGTTGGAGCGCACTTTGGGGGTTACACCACCCTTTAACAGACAGACGCATGCTTGTCGCTGCTGCTATGAGGATGCAGGTGCGGCTACAGCCCACACAATTCACAAAGACAGGAAAAAAAGAAGAATTTTTTTATTGTTTGTGGAGCGCACTTTGATGGTTACACCACCCTTTAACAGACAGACGCACGCTTGTCGCTGCTGATTTGAGGATGCAGGTGCGGCTACAGCCCACACATTTCACAAAGTCAGAAAAAAAAATTTTTTTTTATTGTTTGTGGAGTGCACTTTGAGGGTTACACCACCCTTTAACAGACAGACGCATGCTTGTCGCTGCTGCTTTGAGGACAGTATCATATGCAGTGATAGTAGACTTGTCAGAAATTGTTGGCACGTCCTTCAGTCCGGACCAGATGTCCAAACCGGCCCTTGACTTATGACACAGGCGCACGCTTGGCGCTGCTACTGTGTTGATGCACGTGTGGCTACATCGCACACAAGTCACAAACACAGACAAAAAATTGTTTTTTATTTTTTGGAGCACTTTGGGGGTTACACCAACCTTTAACAGACTTATGGGACACAGGCGGATGCTTGGCACTGCTCCTTTGTTAATGCACGTGCAGCTACAGTGCACACAATTCATAAAGACAGAAAAAAAAAAAAGAATTTTTTTATTGTTTGTGGAGCGCACTTTGAGGGTTACACCACCCTTTAACAGACAGACGCACACTTGTCGCTGCTGCTTTGAGGATGCAGGTGCGGCTACAGCCCACACAATTCACAAAGACAGAAAAAAAAAGAAGAATTTTTTTATTGTTTGTGGAACGCACTTTGAAGGTTACACCACCCTTTGACAGACAGATGCACGCTTGTTGCTGCTGCTTTGAGGATGCAGGTGTGGCTACAGCCCACACAATTCACAAAGACAGAAAAAAAAGAAGAATTTTTTATTGTTTGTGGAGCGCACTTTGAGGGTTACACCACCCTTTAACAAACAGATGCACGCTTGTCGCTGCTGCTTTGAGGATGCAGGTGGAATCTAGACGGGATTTGGAACCGGGGACACACTACCTCCATCAATTGTCTAAATCCCACTGCACTAATGGCGGATACAGGATGCACGTCTAACACCAACATAGCAGTCAAGGCCACAGTTATACGTTTTGCTTCAGGATGACTGCTGTCATACTTCATCCTCCTCGCTAAGGACTGTTGGAGGGTCAATTGTTTAGTAAAAGTAGTGGTGTTCCTACTTCCTCTCTGGGATGATGAACAACTCCCAGCAGCAGCAACAGCACTAGGAGGAAGTGGTTCTTGATCTTTCCCTATTTTATTTTTATCGGAGAAAGTTTGGTCCTCCATTTATGTTATATTGATATATACGTGCGGCTAAGGCGCACACAAACACAGAAAATTATTTTTTATTTTTGTTGGAGACTAGTGCACTTTGTGGGTTACACCACCCTTTAAGAAATGAGCCAGCCGGCCCTTTACTTATGGGACACAGGCGCATGCTTGGCGCTGCTCCTTTGTTGATGCACGTGCAGCCACAGTGCACACAATTCCCAAACACAGAAAAAAAAAATTATTTTGTTTGGAGTGCCCTTTGGGGGTTACAGCACCCTTTAACAGACAAGCCAGCCGGCCCTTTACTTATGGGACACAGGCGCACGCTTGGCGCTGCTCCTTTGGTCGATGCACATGCAGCCACAGTGCACACAATTCACAAACAGAGAAAATATTTTTTTTGTTTGTTTGGAGTGCCCTTTGGGTGTTACAGAACCCTTTAACGGACAAGCCAGCTGGCCCTTTACTTATGGGACACAGGCGCACGCTTGGCGCTGCTCCTTTGTTGATGCACGTGCAGCCACAGTGCACACAATTCACAAACACAGAAAATATTTTTTTATTTTGTTTGGAGTGCACTTTGGGGGTTACAGCACCCTTTAACGGTCAAGCCAGCCGGCCCTTTACCTATGACACAGGCGCACGCTTGGCGCTACTTTGTTGATGCATGTGTGGCTACTGCGCACACAATTCACAAACACAAAAAAATATATTTTTTTATTTTCTTGGAGTGCACTTTGGGGGTTACAGCACCCTTTAACAGTCAAGCCAGCCGGCCCTTTACTTATGACACAGGCGCACACTTGGCACTACTTTGTTGATGCATGTGCAGCTACTGCGTACACAATTCACAAACACAGAAAAAATATTTATTGTTTTGCACTTGGGGGGAGCACCCCTTATGGACAGAGCACCCCCTGGACAACACTACAGCACCCCTTTAGGACTGGGACACTGCACAGGAGTTTGGAGTGGACACAGCCCCTATGGACAACTGACTGCACAACACAGTACAGCCAGCCCCTATGGACTTTTGAGGAGTGGACACAGCCCCTATGGACAACAGCAGCACAGCACAACACAGCCAGCCCCTATGGACTTTGGTGGAGTGGACACAGCCCCTATGGACAACAGCAGCACAGCACAACACAGCCAGCCCCTATGGACTTTGGAGGAGTGGACACAGCCCCTATAGACAACAGCAGCACAGCGCAGCACAGCACAACACTACACTGCACTACACTACACTACACTACACAGCCCAGCCAGCCCTAACTCCCACCCTCTCTCTTCACTGTCCACAGCCGAGTGAGAAAATGGCACTGACGCGGGTACCTTATATAGAATCCAAAACCCGCGAGACCCAGAAGGCGGGATGATGACGTTTTGCCTAGATTTCAGATCCGAGTCAGGCGGGAAAAGTCGAGCCTGACTCAGATCGGCCTCGGATCGGGGGGGCTCGGGGGAGTTCGGATTTCAGAAATCCGAACCCGCTCACCCCTACTCTATATGTCATTGCTCCTCAAAACACTTTTGACCATTACAGCCCTCTACCTGCTCCATAGATCTGCAATTGCATGCTCCCTCCATATCTCACTGTCCCTCCATAGCTCTCTATGCCACCTCACAGCTCTCTCTTCCCCCTTTACATCTCTTTCACAGACCCCTTCCTCCATATATCACTGCACCTCCATAACTCTCACTGCCTCCTCACAGCTCTCTCTGCCCCATCATAGCACCATCTGCCCCTTCATTGCCCTCTGACCTTTTTACTCAATGGAATTCTGCTTCTGTGCTGTTCCACTATGCACTCTGGCTACTACAGTATGCTGCAAAGACAGAAACACACTTCCTCTGAGCTCAGGGTTGTGGAAGCGGTGCCTCCTGACTTCTAATTGAACCCATCATATAATAATCCAAGAGTCAGGTTTTAACTTCATAATACCTTCCTCCCACTCAAATCTTCTGCTAGAGGCCATCACATCCAGCACCCAGGATCCACCAGACAGTACATTGAAGGAGCATTGTACAAATAAAATATTGATATAGCCTATTGGGGTGGTTATCACAATAGGTGTTAGATAGAACGGGAAAGTGACTGTTAGGCCACACAGAGAGTACTTAAATGTGATTTATTGGTATCAACAGGATAACAGATAACAGGTTAAATACAATGGTATCAGGGGTAAGCAAAAAAACAGATTTGCAGGGGTTATCAGCTATATTGAGGTGCATCTACACAGTGCTTTGACACTACACAGTAAAGATGGTGCAAGCATATATAGTAGTGAGAGGAGACAGTTCCACATACTGCTCTCTATCACCTTCCTGGGTGAATGAATGTATGCTTTTTAACGGAGTTTTATGTGATCTATGGACTCCTGCATCTTTGTGAGTAATCTGGTGGGTGGGTGAGTACATCTGAATCATTGCTCAGTAATACAAAATTATTAAACATTCTGATTCTCTTCCATCTATTTAATAGGTACACTTTTATGTATTCATTGCCCATTATAAGTGTAAGGGGGTAATTTAATAAGAATTGTGTTGGTGTGATTTTGTGTTTTTCAATGAAATACCAGTGAGTTTGCAAATAGGTAATTTATTACAGGACAACTTGCATGGTTTTTGCATGTCAAACATGACTTCACAATCCAAATCACTGGAATATTACTATCGGACAAAATATTGTATGACTAACATTGACATCAATACAAATTGAGAAGTTACTAAGAATCATGTTGAACAACACAACTGAACTCACACCAAAATTGCAACACAATGCACAAAATGAATAGACTAACAAATCAGTGGTGTGTTCACATGTGGAAACCATTTAAATGTCATTATGCTTATAAAAGCCACCCAACTCAGCTGCAGCAGTCTCTGTGATTCCAAACATGGCTCAGGCAGGCTTTTTTTTCATGTGAGCACAGGCACCTGTTTCATGTGGATTGCACCAGCTGACTCAAAGAGCCCAGCAGCAAGAAATAGAACAGAGGAACCAGCAGGTAGAGATGCCGCAGAGCCTATGTAGACCTAGGTGCTTCCATGGGTGGCTAAATCTCAATGTAGTGTCCGATGACAAGGTTTACACTTTATTGCATCTTATTAAAACTCAGCTTGAGCCAGAAACTGCCCAGTCACAGGTCATATTAGGCCTACATAAACTGCTGTCTGTTTTGCACTTCTTCACTACTGGAAACTTTCAGTCTTTGACAGGGAGGTGGTTGGAATACAAGCCACTTTCTCCCGCTACCTGCCCTGAGGTCCTAGCTGCACTCAAGACCCTCTCCTACACCTATATCAGCCAGAAGTTACAGTGGCATGATGTTAGGTTAGCATTTTATAGCATCTTGAGCATGCCAAATGTCCTGGGTGCTATAGACTGCACACACAGGAGGTTTGTTATGCAAAACAATTAATTATGAGTCTTGTGGTGGACTATCCTGGCTCATGTCCTTGCCTCCTGGCTTTTATTCTCAGTCAGTCAACCTTCTATGCTAAGTTCGAGGTGGGACAAATGCCAGAAGGATAGCTGCTGGGTAAGTACATATTCCTCTGGTTACATTGTCACTATACACCTGTAAATTATGTCATGTTAACCATCACCTGCATTTTTTAATTTGCCTTACAATGGATTCGGGCTATGGCTGTTTCTCCTGGCTACTGACTCCATTGTCATTTCCTGATATTACTGCTGAAAACAAGTATAATGATGCACATAAAACCACTAGATCTGTTATAAAATATACATTTGTACTATTAAAATCTAGATTCTGTTGTCCTGATATGTCTTGTGGGATAAGTCTGTGCTCAGCTGCTGGCTATTGCATAATCTGTGCTTGCAGCAACCTTCCCAACCAAATTATGCAATAGACAGTGAACAGGCAGTGCTATTTGTGAAATCTGGTGACTCTGTGACCAAGTTATCTGTTTCTTGACTTAACTCTAGAAGATGTTTCACCTCACCTGTTATAAACTACTTAACCAAGATGTTTCACCACAGGTGATGTCCAGCAAAAATCAAGATGGAAAGAAAGGTGCAGAGCATATTCCCCTCCTGGGATGTCTTCTGTTGGGAGGTGTAAAAAAGTATTTCAAAACACAATAATATACAACATACATTTCTCAAGTAAGGTCAATTTCCCTTCACTCATGAAAATTAACAAATTGATCAACCTAGCATGTTTGTGTCTCAAACATGGTAAACTGCCAGATTTTTAGATTGCCTCTCTTCATGCTGCATATTATGTATTTTGTCATTTCAACAGACCTTCAACATTATTATTATTATCATATTATTATTATTATTATTATTATTATTATTATTATTACTATTACAAACAGTATCTTATATAGTGCATATATTCCATTGTGCTTTACAATTGGAAACAACAGTAATAGAATAAAACTGGATAATAGACAGACATAGAGGTAGGAAGGCTTACAATCTATAGGCAAATAGGCAAGGATAGGTGATACCTATTGCATATTGGTCCATCCAGATTGCAGAGGTTCTTACTGGGCTGTAATGTACAGTCACACAGGAATGTTGGCCAAGGGTCAGGAGGACGTGAAAATGAAGAGAGAGAAAATATGTGAGGTTATGTGTGGACTATTGTGTGGACTGTAAGAGGGCTGTAATTAGAGAAGGAAACTTATGAAGGGTTTGTTGAAGGATGTGACAATTCCTTCATATGTCTTTTTGAGGTGATGGTCGCAATGTGCCATTGTGGAATCGCAACTCACATCCATCCACATCAAAGGTTTTCACCACACATCCCATTGAGGTGTGCAGGAAAACATGCAGTTTTACAGTGATGATCGGTAGCACAATGCTTAGAACTGAATTCCCTCATTACTGTTCCTGCTTGGGAGTACATAGATAAAACTTTACAGACAATGTAACATAACAATGAATCCACATAACAAAGAGAACGCAATATGAGTTGATAGATGTATCCACCTAAATGGAGTACTGTCAGGGTAAGACAACTGCATCCACAAGATTATCTGCACAGTGATCCTGGGGCCACCAGCTGACGTTGTGTTGTGCATGTAAAAAACATATAACACACTGCCTGAGCATATGAGTTGATTCTATGTCTTTTACAACTAGTTGTGAAATCTGATAGTCTTACAGTATGTAATATAACTATATAAAACAGCAACCGATAAATAAGAAATCAGCAAAATCATATCAGTCAAAGCTATGTCTCTTAAAGACTCTCTGTTCAATTACTTGATGGCTGAGAAGCTGCTGCTGAGCCTGAAGAAAGTTCACAACTTTTGGACTTCTCAACAGAGACAGTCACTTCTGGCTTCAGGGCTGTAACTAGGGTAGTGTGACCTGTGCCATGGCACAGGGCACCACAGGACAGGGGGTGTTGTTTGGGCCTGTCAGTTTTCTGTTTATTATAATTCTCACTTGTAGCTTCCTCTTCTCTTATCCCCAGCAGCTTCTGGCCTCCCCTATCTCTTCCCTGGCCGTTCCCCATGAGGCCTTGGCCCTTTTTTCGGGTGTGTTTCTTATGTCCCTATTTGAAAAACAATTGGGGGGGACACCAATGCTCTTTCTGGTACAAGGCACCAAAAAGTCTAGTTACAGCTCTGTCTGGCTTAACACTAGTTCCAGTAACATAGGGTGAGGAGGACCATACCCGACTGACCCAGCCCTTTGTTTTGTAAGAGACAATTAACACTCTTTATTATCCTCCAGCTCACTGGTGCAAGTGATAGCCTGGTCACTCTTCTTATTGTTCATGTACTTGTCCTTGTACATCTTGCTGTGGTGTGTGGTCAAGTGTTTTATACCTATGTAACTGCATTTTGGCCCCACACTGGGGGTGATTCAGCTTAGGATGGAATTGCAAAGTTGCACCCAGCTGTCAATCAGGCAGAGGCATAGAAGGGGCTGCATACGATCACGCAGGACCTGTTCTGCACATTCGCAAAATGGGTCCTGCGCACACGCAGATTCCCCGTATTTGGGAATCTGCATGCAGCATTGCACGTACGTGCAATGCTGAATGAGCCCCAATATTTGACCAATATGTAATTATTGGAAATAACTTTTAGCATATTAATTAATTAACCCTTCATATAATGTTCATTATCTAATCAAATATTCATTATCTAATCAATTAAGTAATTGCATGCAAACAGGTTGATAAAGTGTACCTTAAAAGATAATAAAAACAAAAATTTTGTCATTATTATTATTTCTACAACATCTTATAATGTTTAGGGAGGCACAATTTGAATAGTGTTCATCCAGTCATCAACAAAATCCCTTCAATAGTCCATGATCAATAATGTAGCTATAGATTCTCCTCACTGAGTTAATTTCCTATGACTAGGTCGTTAAACAAATTGTTCGATAAGTGAGGTGCTGCATATACTTAATACAGGTAATCGTTAAAAATACTATGGGTTGCTAAATAAAGTACTGCACTCGAGATGCTTAATGCTGAGACGCTCCACTGCCATTTCAAGCTGGATGCTGCACTGTCATTTCAAGCTGGATGCTGCACTGTCATTTCAAGCTGGATGCAGCACTGTCATTTCAAGCTGGATGCCGCACTGTCATTTCCAGCTGGCCATAGTGCGGGGAGCACAGGTTGTAAGTCTGAGTGGTCGATAAACAGGTAGGTCGTTAAGTGAGGAGCATCTGTATTAATATGTGTGTAAAATGTACAAACTTTTTTTCTACACTCATGACTGTAAAATGTAATGTTTTCTTTTATGAGACTGTGTAGAGGAGGGTGTAGAGAGGCTCGAACCTGCAGCACCACCTCTGGTACGGATCCCATGTCTGGGTGGTGTTGGTGCAGGTGAGCGGTTTAATCTGTTGCTGCAGCTACTTTGTGGCTGTGGTAACCGGTTAATTATTTCTCTAACCAATTAAATAATGTTAACATTCATAACTCTAATTGCATTTGCTTGATTTTAGTACATACGTAAAAAGCTTTCTTGAAATATAATGTTTGCATTGGTTTGTGCCTTAAGCAAATGGTTGTTCGATTCCATTATACTGGCAACATTTTCAAGATTTGAATTAATATTAGAACTAATGTTTCCAACAGTGGGCCTGATTCAGACCTGTTCGCTATCTGCATACGCTCGCTGGATGCATATGCAAATTTGTCAAAGTGACGCCTGGCGAAGCGAACGCTCGCCAAGGCATAAGTACGCCCAACATGTCTTAGCGAGTGGCCACTTTGTGTATGCGTATGCCCAATCACACAGGCAGAGCCACCGACCAGCACCACGTCATCTCCAGGAAGTGTATTAATATTTAAAACATTGGTACATCGAGCACCATCGGATGTGAATGCAGTGCTTGAGGTAGCTTTACCCTACCGCAAGCATCACGAGGAAATCAGTGTAAAAAAAAAGGCAAGTGACGTGTACTATGCCTGTTAATTATGCATGCCTCTAAAACAGCGTTGAAACACTCTGGCATGCCTGCGTTCGCATCTCCAACCCCCCGTTATTAGTGTCCTGCCCCTGTTACCACCCACAAACGGCCTCTCCTGTCACTCATTACACTGGGCTGTCTTTGCAGGGCGAGCGAGCGGTATGCGATCGCAGTGAGTAGTTCGCACACGCGCAGAACGAAGTGTGCACATGCGCGTACGCAGAACATCGGCCCGCTTGCGAGCGCACGCATAGGCGAATGGGTCTGAATCAGGCCCCGTGTCAGTTAGCTGCATAATGCTTACATTAATGGCTGAGAGGCTGCTGTTACGTTTACACAAATGGCGATTCATATTTATCTACTGTCTCATTTGTGTGTCCATTAGATCCACATGATGGTCATTGAAAGAGGTCATGGAGATGAGGAAGGCAGAGGCAGCATCAATCATTTAGAATTGTTGGTGGCTCTTGTAAGTGTGGGCTGGGTGAGCATAGTGTTTCTGGCCTTACTGGTTTTGCTGGAAACATACCTAAGGTGATGAATTCTTGTGTTTCCACAGGTCCAGCAAGTGGCTTTGATGTGGGTGAATGTGGCTTGTCAGTCTGTAGAACTAAAGCAGAACAAGAGGTGAGTATGAGTGAATGTATGAAATGCAACTGCACACACATAAGAATTGACAGTTGTGGCGTATGGTGCAAAAATAACATGTCAACAATTATAACGGAACCCCCAAACAACATCAGTTTCTCAGATCAATATGTTGGTGTTTGGATTTGTGTTTGAAATGTGAAGAGGTTAATGTATGCAGCTTTGAAAATAGTGTCAGTGGCCCATTTTTTACATTTCCCAGACCAACCATATAGATTGTCAGAAGCATTTGGCAAGGATACTTTAATAAATAGTAGGTAGATGCAGATTCTTTGCTATGTTGAAGTTCTCCACTTGTAAATAAAAAGCTTCATACAACAATCCTAAGTTATCAATGTGTGATGTTGGTAAAATTAAATTTTCCTGAAAGAAACATGCAAAACGTTATTATTATCCTTTACAGATACTCACCAAATGGCTGTGCACATGGAGGGGTTTGCGGTGTATGGGCCAATTGTCTGTGTTTGTTTGCCGAATTCGGACTAGAAGGCTGATGTTGCTGCCTGGCAGATTGGCATACTGAAGATGTGCCTTAAAGAAACATGTACATTTAAAGTGCCAAATGTGTTTTGAGAGAAAACATACAATAAACCAGAAAATGTATTTACCTGGCTGCTCCTCATCCTGCCTTCAAGGTGCCTGTGATGATGTCCTTTTTCCAGTTGTGCTTTTGCCTGTGATGTAACATGGTTCAAAAATATATTTAACTATTGAAAGATATTTTGTTGTAAAACAAAAAAATGCATATAGGCTGCCAACATGTGCTGGGCATACGCCGAAATCTATGACAGAGGGGTATGATGTACACTGGGTTAACCGTTTCAATAAAATACAAGCAACTGTACTTTGTATATTTTAAAATTCTTAGAATGAAACAAAGAAATTTACATGGATTTTTATCTAAAATAAGGAAATAGGACTTTGGTGACTTTGGTGACTTTGGTGAGTTTGACAAACAAACTAAAATATTGCACCCTTATGATGGTTGTGTGGACACATCTGTTTTATGATTCCTCAGTGACTTTTCCATGTATGCAAAAAAAAAACCAGGACATTGTTTGTCCAGTACTATGCAGATTTGGGATTTGGAAAGGTGTTTAAAATATTTGTTAAGTCTCATTATGTCAACACAGGAGCTTTTTTGCAAACATGTTGCAATTTGACTCCGAGTACATTGAGATTTCTGTTGCGTGTTCAAGTGCATCCGTCTTTTGAGATTTGATGTGTGAGTTTCGATGCATCTGGAATATGCAAATTCATGTGCGATTTAGGGTCAATAGGAGTGAACTCACACATGCCACAACACGGTGAGTATCACCAACAAATGCTAATAGTCAGGCAAACACGTTTTAAGTAAATTTATTTGCAGCAGAAAATATTTCAGAGAAAAGCTGTAATTAGGGATTGCAAACCGTCATGATTCTTAGTAAATTCTCCCCTTAGTTGCTGAATGCAGGGTTCTGACTGTCTCTGGTTACATAAAAACATATATCACATTGACATTGTGTTTCTGGGGCTAAATCACACATTTACTAACAGACAATTTTTTATTTTTACATATAAGTAAATGTGTGATTTTGTCCCAGAAATACAATGTTGATGTTGATTGATTTTGATCGATATGTATTGATTTTAAATCAATTAACATTGATTAAAATCAACCTTTTGGAAATATACCCCAAAGTTTTATTTATGTATAAGGCATCCTTGACTGACTCTGTAAGTGCCATATACTCTGCCACAGTGGTGGATAGGACAACAGTGGGTTGCTTCCTGTTTGCCCAGCTGACGGCTGTGCCTGCCAATGCACACAGATATCTCATGTAGGAATTAAGGTTATCCTCATCTGCTCCCCAATTGGCATCATAGAAGGATTTCAGCTTAGAATTTCCATGCTTTGAAAACTCTAATTTCAAGGAATTTCAAACTTTTAGATACTTCATGATTCTTTTAACTGCAGTCCAGTGTGGCTTCCCAGCATTAATGGTAAGCTGACTTACTCAGCTTATGGCATGTGTAATGCCAAGTTGAGCTACTTGCATACATTAAGCTCACAACATAGCACTGATAAGGAATCATTCTCATATCCTCTATTTTTTCCTCTGCATCTGAAATTACATTTTTGTTAAGTACTGCATCAATATATCTTTGTTGATAAACAGTGAAAGTTCCTTTAGTCTAGTATTGCAAGATTCTTAAGCCAAACAGGTGATGTGAAGGCCCTAAGCCTTTCATCTTGAACTTCTGCTCTAACATATGCTAGACACTGGCTATGTGCTTTTCCTGACCTGCTAATAACAAGTTATCTACATACACAACAATGATGAGCAGTCTATGGTCTATTGTTTTGTGGTATAGACAGTTATCAGTCTCTGAATGTACAAAGTCGATTTACAAAAGTCCTGCATTTAAATTAATATACCAGCAGCGGCCACTCTGCTTCAGATCATGCAATTATTTAATTAATAAACTTTTTACTTCTTGAAACATGCTATAATTCTATAATTTTCAGGAAGTTCCATATCAATCTCTTCATCTAAACCTCTATGCAGGAAAACTGAATTAAAATCTTACTGGTACATAAATAAATCATACATGCAGAACTGGCTAAATGACTGTGCAGTGTATTGGACCTTGCCACCAGCAAGGAGACTTTGTTGTAATCAATCCTGGACTTCTGCACATAACCTTTAGCAACCATGTGGCCTTTGTAATGGGCAAAGTACTGTCTACAATTAAATTCTTACAAAAGAACCACTTGTTCTTGATTGTCTTGTGGTGACTCTGAGGAGACTGATTTGACTAACTTCCAGACAATGCCTCCAGAGGTGTTTTGCCTTTTACAGCAACTGTGGGTTCAACTATAGTGCTGTAGACACAGCTTCTGCCCAAAAAACACTTTTCCAGGGCTGCATCATCAACATAGTCTGCTTTCTCTCCACAATTGTGCAGTTTGCATGCTTGATGACACAATTTTGTTCTGGCATGTATGCAGTGGCAAATTTCTAGAAGGGGGTTTCCAAATGCTTGATTTTAGAGTGAGTGTGACCTGTCCATAAAGAAGGCATAATTAGCACTTATCCAGCTTTAATATGTTACATACAAAGTGTATTACGTGTCATAATCCCATCATATACAGGACCAGTGATCACAGTAAGCCATTAGATGCGGCAGTAGGGCCATCCTGCCTGAGCTGAATGTTTTTATGCCAGATATGGGCACAATTCCAGAGCATTGGAGAAGAACCTAGCACTGCCCTGGACATATATGTACATATCAGTCTCCTTATGTCCTGGATAGTGTATAATTATACAGTATTAATAATTATCCCTGTTGATGGTCTATAGCAGTGCACCCCTAACAGTGCATGTTTTCCACATCTTCTAGTGGGTGCACAGGTATATTTATTACTGGCTGACACATTTTAGAAGATCCACAGGTGGTGCTAATTATTTCATTCGTGATTCTGAGAACAACATGCAGCACTAGTAACATTGTATTATATTACTATTTCTATTGTGGTCATGGTGTTGGCTGGGGAGGGGGGTTTCCAGGCAGATGGAAATCCCCATGAGTTTGCCCTATGGTATGCAATGGTTAACTAATGCTCAATGACATCATCTTGTTTTTATATTCTCCACCATTGTCAGATCTCAAGATTTTAAATTTCTGACCCACCAGACTATTGTAGTCTGCTATTTTGTTCACTACTTGATTCTTGGCTTTGATTAAGTAAATGTGTGTTAGTCTAGTAAAATCATTAATGAACATGAGGAAATATCGGTATCAACCTATAGATTTGACTTCCATCGGGCCACACAATGCTAATGGTGCCTCAGCTCATGTTGCTGACTTTTGGAAGGCACAACAGGTCTGCAACCCATAACACAGCACTCATATGCCAGTATCTAAGTATCACTCATGGCTATTCCTGTCACTAGGCCATTAAGAAGCTTTTGGACATTGTCATACCCCTGGTGCCCTAGCTGCCTGTGCCACAATTTCAAAGACTGAACATCGTTGAACAACACTGTTCTATGTCTTGGACATATATTTGTTGGCACCGACTTGCTGTTTCTATCACAATACCCCTTTTATTTGCATAACATACTTGCCCTCTGCAAATCTGAGCTTGAAGCCTTTATTTTCCAGGATGTTTATAGCAGTAATGTACAATAAGAAATTTTGCATAACTGTGAATATGGTTTCACCTTTATATTCTTTGTACCATAACTGTCCTGTTTGTTGTGGCTCTAAGGACTTTGGGCCTGATTCATTACCGAACTCAAATGCGATTACACACGCAAAAGCATATTGTTTCATTCTTCAGATGCGTGTGCATCGATGACTTCACTGTGATTGGACTGCGATCACAGTGACTATGCAGACCCATTGCAGAGTGATTTACAGGAAGTGAGAATTTGGGGGTGGCAATGGGGGGTGGCCAGTGAAACACAAGCATGCCAGTGCGTTTGAACACCATTACAGAGGCATGCATAAATTAGCCACTGTGATGCCATATGCAACCTGGGCTTTCACTATGTGCGATGGGTAGCAATTTCTAACCTTGTGCAAGTGTGCATGAGGCTCCGATGGTACTCGATGTTACCAATGGTTACGCAGACTTGCAAAGTATTATGGATATAAGGTAAAGTGGGTGTCCTTATGTTTGGCTGTGATGGCATTGCGATTGCAATCATTAGCATATTTTCGCAGTGAGACTACATGCGTAATCGCAGTAGCAATCTGTAATTAATCAGGCCCTTTGTGTCCAATCCCACTGACTGTTATAGGATCACACATGCTTAGTGATGGAAACTAATCTTCATTGCAACTGAAATGCCTTGTGCCTCCTGAGTCCATGTACCAGCAATCCTTGCTGCGACTGTTACACATTGAAAGCTGACTCATTTCTTTTGTTACACTTCTTTTGCTGCACACAACTTGCATTTCTCAGTTTGCATTCAGAGGCTTTATGTCCCACCTTGTGACATACAAAACACGTGTACTAAGGCTTTTTAGACTTAGTGTCCCTTGCGAGTAATGCAGAACCGTTAGCAGTCATCTCAACCGTTATACATACTTGGAATTGCAGCAGTTTAGCTCTCATGATCTCCATTGATATCTTAGTCACAGTGGATTCTAAAGTCAATCAGGAGTTACATTCTGCAGCATTGCCATCACAACCTCCTCATCATCCACCTGGACTCCTATAGATATTAAATGCAGAGATATGGAAAATATGTTGTCAATGTACTTATTCATCTCTCTGTATGCACTCTGTTTGAGACTATACAGTGCATGCCTTTTGTTTATTCTCCACATGAGATCCTTATCTTCATACACTGCCTGCAGGGCTATCCATGTGTCATGTGCTGACACTTTCCCATTAATTATGGAATACATGTGCTGCTCCACAGCTATGCCTATGGTCCCCATGGCATTATCCACTTCAGCTGCATCTCCATAGTGAACTTCCATGTGGCGTAGTTCTCTTAGTTTGGTGAAATACATACTTGCAGCTTCACTGGGCATCTTTCTGTATATCATGTTTCAAATACAGGAACTTTCTATTTAATTCACACATAGGTGTCAGGTGGAATGTTAAAGGTGTGTTATGCCACACATAGGATTCTGGGTTTATTGATATCAACAGGGTAACAGGTAACAATGGTAACACAACAGTATCAGTGGTAAACAGAATAACAGTATTGCAGGGGTAAACAGCAGTATTTAGGTTTTTACCTCAGGACACATGACACAGTAAAGATGCCACCAGTTGTACATAAGCAGCCTAGCAGTGACATAATCAACATGTATAGTAGAGAGAGGAGACAGTGCCAGAGCGCACTGCTCTCTAACATAAAAAACACACAATGACATGTTTGCCTGGGTCCGGTTCTCTGAAAACTGTATCCGCTCATCTCTGAGATATATACAGTATATATACTGTATATACACAACAAACTATTATGTAGAAAAAACCATGCTAGAACAAGCGCTTCACTGTCAACATTTCAATCTCAGCTCTTTTATAAAGTCTTGTTCTAGCGTGTTTTTTATACATAATAGCCAGCAGTGCTGTCCATCCAGTTTGTTGTGCATGTAATTTTCAGGAAGGGCACCGGTCACCATTGATTCCTACACAGGAGTGCCAAGCATGTTCTCTCTCTCTCTCTCTCTCTCTCTCTCTCGCTCGCTCTCTCTCGCTTGCTCTCTCTGTATATATATATATATATATATAGTAGCACGAATGAGCGGCACTCAGCAGACTTGATAGTTTTTATAAATATATATATATATATATATATATATGCACATTTAAAGTTTATTTGTCACCAACAGACAAAAGAAATCACAGTACTCTGTCTTTGCTTTGTGCTGTAATGCTCATGCTCACATATGATCATTGATTATTGCTCTCTCTTGACAGGCACTATGTCATATGTATGGAACTTATTGTCTTGTTTGAGGCAATTTGCAATTTTCTTTATATAAGTTAACATAATATTTTGTAGGTCAGTGTGTATTGATCCAAAAATAGAGGAAAAGACTTTGGCAAGTGATGTGGAAATATCATTCATGTGAGTAGAAATAAAATGTTTGTAAAATACACTTTATTGATGTGGAAAGATGATTGAAAATGTAAAAAAAAAACAGGGTATGATTTATAAAGAATTGTATACACATTCAATTAGGAAGTTTTTGCAGATACATATTTAATCAAAACATGTATTGATCTCTGTAACTCACGTTTCATGCTGCAGTTATTTATACTTTATTGTTTATAAAAAAAAATAGATCTCTAGCTAGTTAGGAAAAGCTGTCAGGCAGTATAGCCACCGTAAGGTATTTATTCATTCACAGGATCCTTTCCCTGGCAATTTTTTTTTTTTAGTGTAAATAGAAGTATTGGTTTAACTTTGCCCAATTGAATTATAGCATTTCCACTGGAGTTACCCCATAATGCAAAGGAATACGTTTGCTGGTGATATTGACAATAGTGCTGCGCTTGATTTTGCAGTGAGGCCTTGCCAGAGCAGGAACATTAAAACATGAATGCAGTAGTCTATAAATTTGTTCATAACACATATGTATGTATGTATATATATATATATATATATAGATTTACCGTATATATACAGGCGTATGGCAGCACATCGCTCAGCCATTAGAAATGCCTTAGCAACTGGTCAGAGTGAGCAACCAGTTGCTCGTCATTTTCAGGAATTGCGTCATCCTTTAAGCAGTCTCCGATATAGGATGATAGACCACATTGTACCATCTCTCAGATGTGGTGACCGTTCACGTAAACTGCTTCAGTGTGAGGCTAAGTGGATAGCCCGGCTGGGGGTAACCCATCCTAATGGCCTTAATGAAACTACCCCTTATGGATGCATCATATAGGGTATTAATATGAATATTTTCTCATTTAGCATGATGAAATAAATGTTAATGGAATTTTGTCTTATGGATTGATTAATGTTAATAAAGCAAATAGAATGCTTCTTAAATTAAGTAGTGTAGGAGATCTTATTGAATTATGTTGCACTAGTATAATTCTATGTGTTGTGGCTGGATACTAGCAGGGACGCTTACGGTTGTCATGGTGATGGTTTTTCACAGCACAGTGATGACGGAGCAGCCTGACTAGCGTGATGACGTCATCGTGAGGCGACCACGGGTGGGTGAGCAGTCTCGCTTCGGGAAGCCGATGTGATTCACTTGGGGTGAGTAATCTTGTATAAAAGTATGTAATTGTTTCATATCAGTAGTAACCTGAAAACAGTTGTAACTGAAATGTTGTTAACTTTAAACACCAGTCTGTGATTCATTTCCGAGTCGAGAGTGCCGCACCTTCCTCCGTGTATATATATATATATATATATATCTATATATATATATATAAAAATATATATATATTTTTATATATATATAAAACACGAAAAGTGACCGGTGCACACCCCTAATAAATATATATTTATTAGGGGTGTGCACCGGCCACTTTTCGTGTTTTGTGTTTTGGTTTTGGATCTGGATCTGGATTGGTTTTGCCAAAACCACCCTTCGGTGTTTTGGGTTCTGGGTTTTGTGTTTTAGATCTGTATTTTTTTTTTTAAAAAGCATAAAAACAGCTAAAATCACAGAATGTGTTGATTTTTCTGCTCCTATCCTATTATTAACCTCAATAACCTTAATTTCCACTCATTTCCAGTCTATTCTGAACACCTCACACCTCACAAAAGTGTTTTTATGTCCAAAAGGTTGCACCGAGGTAGCTGGATGACTATGCTAAGCGACACAAGTGGGCAGCACAAACTCGTGGCCCATCTAGGAGTGACACTGCAGTGGCAGACAGGATGGCAGTTTGAAAAACTAGGCCCCAAACAGTACATAATGCAAAGAAAAAAAGAGGTGCAAGATGGAATTGTCCTTGGGCCCTCCCACCCACCCTTATGTTGTATAAACAGGACATGCACACTTTAATAAACCAATCATTTCAGTACCAGGGTCTGCCACACGACTGTGGCTGAAATGATTGATTCGTTTGGGCCCCCACAAAACAAGCTGGCAATTAATCTGGCCCTGCACAAACTGGCTCTACGGAGGCAAGATGTCGTCCTCATCCTTCTCATTCACCGATTCCTCACCCTCTTCAGTGTTGTGTACATCCTCATCCTCACAGAGTATTAATTCGTCCCCACTGGAATCCACCACCACAGGTCCCTCTGTACGTTCTGGAGGATGGTCTCCCTGGAAGAGTTGATAATTCATTTTTGTGAACATCATCTTCTCCACATTTTGTGGAAGCAACCTCCTACGCCTTTTGCTGACAAGGTTCCCGGCTGCACTAAACACTCTTTCAGAGTGCACACTG